>CM056499.1:37105264-37705264 GCA_029783415.1 Anisodus acutangulus | reverse complement strand
GTCATATACAAATGCTGATTGAGGTGGATGTCTCAATACCAGACGTTCGACATTTGATTATTGTATGTTTCTTGGGGATAACTTGGTCTCTTGGTCGGCAAAAACGACAGACTACTTTATCGTGATCCAATCCGGAGACCGAGTATCGAGGGGTAGTCAATGTGGTGTCTGAGTCATGTTGGCTGCGTAATCTTCTATTAGAGCTACACTTTTCTATTCAGAAAGCTACCTTGATCTACTGTGATAATGTTAGTGTAGTCTATCTATCTGAAAATCTGGTCTAACATCAACGCACTAAACATATCGAGATGGATATACATTTTGTTCGAGAAAAGGTAGCTCGTGGACATTTATGTGTCCTCCATGTCCCTTCGCGATACCAAATTGCAGATATCTTTACAAAGGGTTTTCCTTAGTTTTATTTGAAGATTTTAGGGATAGTCTCAGCGTACGACAACCGTCCGCTATGACTGCGGGTGTGAAATACCGATATACACGATCTTAATACCGTGTATATCATGGTCCGAATTGGTCTCCATAAATTGTAGAATTATTGTACAATTGTAATTATGATATTAGTCTTATATTAGAAAAAACTATTAGAATTAGAGTAGAAAAAAAGTAGAGTTATTAAAAAGTAGAGTTATTTTTCATATTTAAAAATTGTATATTTATATATATATATTTCTTTATTAATAAAAATAATTAAGAAATTAGTTTTTTCTATTTGAACACATGTCGTGTGTGAAAGCCACTTGGTGTTGACATGTCGAAGAAATAAATTAAATAATGACAGTTGCCATTTTGAAAAAATAATGTATACAATAATTAACCTTCTCCTCCAAAATTCTTTTCCCCTAATCCCCACTCCTTCCAACCTTCTTCTCCACGAACCCGTCTCCCCCATCTTCAGTAGACGATCTATACACAGTCCAAGATACTTTCTCTCTTGGACAAATCACGAATGTTGCAAAATTAGTTTTACAGTATCAATGCACGTTGAAAATCTTTTCGAAAAATTTATTGGATTAATTGTTTCTTAAATTTCAACTAATAGTCTTTATATTTCAGTCCATATATATGTACTTGATTTTATAGGTTTTCTTTTTGTGATGTAGTAATAGCTTAATTATGAAAAAGATGTTGGGTCTTGCAAAAATGGAGAAGAAACACATGAAGGTGGAGACGAAAGAACATGGGGAAAATAATGAAAAAGGAGGAGGAAAATGTGTGGGGCCCATATGTTGAAATTAAAATGAAATGAATTGAAAATTTTTAAGTGGTTCACGCGCCAATGTGCAGTGCAATACACACAAATATGCCATGTCAGCATTAAGAGTGAACAAGATACGTTAAGTGTCTGATCATTAATAAAGTTTAAGTGTCTAACTTACTAATTGTATCAAGTTTAAGGAGCTATCTAGGTATTAAGCCAAAATCATATAACTGAATGCTATTCTTAATTCTGATGTTGATCAAGATAGGCTAATCAACAGGGGAAGCTCAGTAATCTAAGGGGGCAAGACACTAAATCACCTGTCATAAAAAATTAAAACTAAATACTCCTAACAACTTTGGTTAGAACAATATTTCCAAGTCAAATTTGGATTAAATTCCCAAGTCAAGTTGGATCACTTATCTCATCAGAAGAAGCAGATCTAGTATTTAACTATGTTCTTTGGATATGAATTTCCTTTATACATATATATAGTTCAAGTCAAGGTATGAGGAAATTGAATCATGTGATATTGTCATCTTATTCCTTAATTCCTTTCACCCAAATTTGATGAAAGGAAAACGTTTGCCTGAATCCTAGTCCACTTCGCTAAAAATCAAGTTTTTATAGTGCTATTTAACTCCTTTTAATATTAAGTAGGAGATTAAAAAGAACGTTGCAGTACTAACTTTTTCATTAAACAAGTCTATAATTTTCGTTAACAAACTTTCTATCTACGATTATCTCATGCCTCTTTGATAAGAAAATGTTTTCAACTCTCACTTTAACATATATGTTTAGTCAAAATAAGATATAAGATTATAAATTAGGACAGTTGGAGAATGAATCAAATGGTTCAATCATACAACAGAAAAGGAAAAAAGCAAACTTCACAAAATGGTAAAAGCTCCTTTAATCGAAATGAATTGGCAAAGAAAGAATGTAAGTGTTGCTCATTGTACAATACCATTGTCACTCATGAATCTGTCTCTTGGAGTGACGTTATCCGAATTATTCTCTTCATAGTAGAACAGGAAAAAACAAATACAATTTGCATGGCAAATGGTTGGTTGACCATTTAGTTCTTGAGCTTTTGAGCAAGTTTGGCACTGAGACTTTAGGGTTGTTTGTCAACATTCTTGCTAGCTTCATCAACAGGACTAGAATTTGCACTTGTACCAGTTCCAATGCCAAAACCAAATCCCATACCCATTCCAAATCCCATTCCAATGCCACCATTATTATTGCCACTATACCCACTGCCTTCTCCAAGCCCATATCCTTCACCATAACCTTCACCACCACCATTGTCATCACTAGTGTTTCTACCTCCTCCTCCTTCTCCACCTCCTCCTCCACCGCCACCAACTCCACTACCTTCTCCAAACCCAGAGCCGTGGCCAGAACCTCCACCAGTGCCATTGCTGCCACCACCTCCACCACCCCCTCCACCACCACCACCACCATTTCCACCAAAACCTACACCCATCCCGAAACCACTGCCATGACCGTATCCACCGTTGGTGCCACTGCCACCACCACCACCGCCTCCTCCTCCACCTCCACCCGCCCCACTGACTCCTCCACCAACTCCAGTACCAAAGCCACTACCATGACCTGATCCTCCTGCAGAACCACCCCCACCACCGCCTCCACCACCACCTCCTCCACCTCCACCTCCCCTGCAAAAACGCCACCACCTCTACGTCCACCAAAAGTTCCAAAACCTGCACCTGCTCCAAAACCACTACCATGACCATACCCTCCATCTACACCACTACCACCTCCAGCACCGGACCCTCCACCACCTTTTGCACCAACTCCAGCTCCATCTCCATCTCCAGCCCCAAACCCTTCACCATGACCAGAACCACCAGCTCCATTCCCACCACCACCACCATGGCCTCCTCCACCTCCACCACCTCCCGTACCCACACCTGCCCCTGCACCATGACCCTCTCCATGCCCAGAACCTCCATTACCACTTCCTCCACCACCACCGCCTCCTCCTCCTCCTCCTCCTACGCGATTATAAAAGCTTTTGCAGCCACGCCAGCCACCATAGTTGCAATAATCATCTCCATCCTCCCCATGACCCTCCTTCATACACGCTATAACAATACTTAGTACAAGAAGAGTCATGCACAAAGAACGACTAGAAGTAGCCATGACTCTTGATCAGATAACAATTAGTGTAAGCTCAGTACTGAGTAGTGAGTCTAGTGACCAACTTTTGACCTTCCACTTCTTGGTTCTTCTTTGTGCAAATGCCTCCTCTATTTATAGGCATATTATTCATGCAGTCATTTGGTCATACCTCAACTGGTAAGTTGAAAAATCCATGTGTTGGAGTCCCCCGGCATAGCTGGATGGCAAAGGAGGGGAACTTAAAATCCAACTGGAGGTCTGCAGTGTGGGTTCAAATCCTGGTGGGAGCAATTTGTCAATTCAATGATCAGTTGCTCTGTTCTCAAACCCTGATCATTCAGGCATATCCCGTGATTTACTGACAGTAATGCTGAAGAATCGGGACTATTATCTCAAGGAATAATCTGGCGTAAGTCGGAAAATTGAATATGAAAAAAAATCCATCTGCTTGAATTTAAAAAAGGAAGGTCAACATTGAATTGACAGGCCACTAACTATCGAGACACTTAAAATTTTCGATATTTAATTGGTACAAAAATATCACTAGTGTGCAATATCTGCTGTCCTTACTTTTTGCATCTGTCAGTACTAGAAATTCCCTTAACTAAAGGATCTTGGTTTGGTCCAATTCCAAATATGTTTAACGACAAGAGAAATCTCAAAAGTGGCGAACCAAATAGATATCTATGAAATTTTTTAACTTAGTATAGACAATGGGAATGCATGTGATTAAACCT
This sequence comes from Anisodus acutangulus, assembly GCA_029783415.1. Classification (NCBI taxonomy): domain Eukaryota; kingdom Viridiplantae; phylum Streptophyta; class Magnoliopsida; order Solanales; family Solanaceae; genus Anisodus; species Anisodus acutangulus. The sequence continues at coordinate 37,701,163 of CM056499.1, read as the reverse complement.
ATGGCTTACACATGTTAGTGTTGTACATTATGATAATCGACAATGAACTAGTGGAGTTGGTGACTATATCTTCACTAAATTAAGGTAATTCTTAACAAAGATTTGGATTCGTTTGATCATGAGCTCCAGGTGTGTCATTCTATTTTATAGCTCGTACATGTCATTTTCTAATAATACCAAAGATTATTGTAGAAAGATTGTATTTCTATTGGCATAGAGAAAGGGAAGGGGCAAGTAGCAGAACCTTTTTTTCCCATTTGATACTCTTGTTTTGAGGCCCGACTAATTCGAATTTCACCGTGTAAGATCCATTAAAAGAAAAATCGCACCCTAATAAGATTTATTGTAAAAATTAAATGGGATGGCCAGTATTAGGGCCTTCTATGAGCTTTTAGCCATCATTTGAAAAAATAATAGAGAAATAGCCACCTTTTAATGCGAAAATAAAACTCGGACAAAAATAATCGTACTCAAAAGACGAAAGAACTTATAAAGTTTTGAGCCCCGTAATATGTTTTTTGGCTTTGAACTTATAAAGGTTTGTGAAAGGGGGTCAAAGGCTACAAAAAGTAAAAAAAAAAAGATGAAATATCTCAAATGCCAATTATGTTTCCGAATGTCAGTGATAATGTAGCATGACACAAGTGACAACACTTTGATAAAACAAAAAACCTTTAAGAGTAAAATGCAGCGGAAAAATAAAGAACACAAATGTTTATATTTTCATAAGTTATATGTTGATATAACTTATTATGGTCAATGACCAGAAGTATTGTATATATATTATATACAAAATTACAAATTCATTTCTTTACAGATTTGCAATATAAAATGGAAAAGAATTAAAAGTTGAAGTCGCAGATGACTTCTGCCTGAAAAATCTAACTACGTAGACATAAACAACCTCTCATTAAAATCGCTCCATACAAAACTAATCTAGAATCTAAATAGCAATTGTAATGTTGGACAAAATGTTGTCGACACACTCAGGCAACACTTGTGATCCAGATTTCTGAGTTGAAATCCCGAGAGCTCTCTTGGTATTTTTTCAATCTAATTCTGGATGATCGATTCACTGTTGTGGCCTCTTTATTTATAGTAGAGAGTCTTCCTTGAAAAGTTCATCGATCAGTTGAGGAGGTTCAGGGAAAGGTGGGTAGCTGGTGTGTTTGTTGGAGAAGATCATAGAGTCGAAATCTCAACAACTTTAACTTGTTCTTCACTCGACTTCTTCCCCAAGCTTTGACTATTTCTCCCACGTTTTACACAACTCCAATTCACCAAGCCTAAGTCGTTTTTACCCCAAGTAAAATATTAATGTTTACCGTGAAGTAAGGCAAAATTGTTATATAAAAATGTTGATCTGAATGTTGTGACATTTGTCCCAACATTTCATGCATTCAACAATAGTACTTCAGAGGATATGTTGGGTCAAATGTCACAACACAAAACCCAACATTAACAGTTTGAATTTCATGATTCCAACTTTCTTTGGTTTTGAAACTCCAATAAATTTTTGAACCCCAACTCGTGCCTTAGTTTTGAACTTATAAAGATTTGAACCCTATGATTTCTTCCTTGATTTTGAAACTCTAGAAAATTTTTAACTGTTCTTTGATTTTGAACTTATAAAGGTTTGAACCCCATGAATCCTTACTTGGTTTTGACCCCCGGAAGCTTTCTTTGGGTTTCACTTGTTAATCCTTAGAAGTTCGGTTGCATCTGCTGGAGTTGTTCTGTGTTTTAGTTTGGAGGTGTTTTAATTTTGTCCAAAACTTTTTTCGTATAAAGAGTGTGGCTAAATGTTAGTAATAACTTTTAACATAGTGGCTAATATTTGATAGCGGGTGTTGAAAGATTTATCTATTTCGTCCAGATTTTTCTCATTTCGAGGAGCTCGAATCCAAAATGTTTTGTTAAGAACGGGGGATCTAACCTTTGATGATAAAAGTAATTTTAATTTCGAGAAACTGTTTGTGCAGCCCATGTGAGTGTAGGAGTTATAATTGGAAAATAATTATTGACAAACCAAATGAAGGAAGAAGTCGTTTGGTAGTATTATAGGTATAGTTGCATTCTATTGGATACTTGAAATGTAATAATGGCAAGGAACAAAATCCAGCCGATAATGGCACCCATGTCACTCATGGTCCAAACATTATCAGAAAGTCAACAATCCTTCCTTTGACGATCCCAATTGCACATTGCATTCAATGTAAATTTATGATTGGTTATATATACGCCTGTGGTAGGAGATTTATTCGATCGATTCTGATTTACGTTAATCGAGTTCAGTTTCCTTTTCTAATTTAACCTTTGGTCAGTGAGTGGACAGATTTGTGACTAATTTCATTGAACTAGTTCAATCAGCATCCACTTACACATATAAGTTATACATATAGAAAGGGTAAAGAAATTTCATATGTGCAATTTAAGTTATAGCCATTGATTCTTCCTTCGTAGTTCAAAGCTAATTCAATCATATCCGCCTTTAAGTAAAAGTACGAATCGTCTTTAATTAAATATACTTATTTTCTAGGCTAGATTACATATCAGATTACCTGTTATTATATGTAAATTTAATTTAACGGAGTAGAGGTTTCTCACTAATATAGTGCAAGGAACTTAAACTCTTGGCGGAATCCACCAAGCAAAAGACAGACAAATAGATGAAGTAGTTATCTCCTTAAAATTCTCCTAATTTTGTGGTGTTTTTTTGGTTGTGTTGAACACTTTATTGTAATTATTGATTACTTCGATCATGTTTGGCCAAGAGTTTTTGAGGCCAAAAATATTTTTTTCTGAGAAAAAACATTTTTTTTATTTGAAGTGTTTGATCAATTAGTAAAATTGCTTTTAAGTAGAAATAAAAGTAATTTTTCTGCTTCTCGAAAAAAGCAGAAATTTATTTTCTTCTAGGCAAAAATATCCCTATCATAAATACATATTTACCAAGTATGTCCCTCATTAATCCATTAACTTATAATTAATACTCCTTTATTTTATTTTACGTTATATTTTTGTGTTGAATTTTAATTTGTGGAATGATTTTAAATTTTATTTTGATTGATGTTTTTTAGTATATTTGAATCACCATGTTGATATTATATCAATATTTAATATTTTTTGGGTTTATCTATGTATTAAATTAATTGAAAATTTTAAAATCACTCAAAATCACTTTTCAGATAAATTAGTCAAACACAAACTGCTTCTCATCAAAAATATTTTTTGAAAAACACTTTTAAAAAAATACTTCTCAAAACAAGCAGTTTAGCGGCTTGACCAAATAGACTTTTCATTTAAGTAGCATAAATAATTACAAAGCTCCAGTAATCAGAAGGAAACGTGAATACATACACGAAAAAAAAGAGTGAGCTAAAAGTACAATAAAGTATTACTTCATCTGTCTCAATTTATGTGATATAATATTTTTTTAGTCTGTCCCAAAAAAATGATACATTATCTTATTTTGCAACAATTTAACTTTAAACTTTACTTTTTACGCTTAACGGGGTGATCTATAACCACACAAACATTTTTGATTTGTTTTAGACTACAAGATTCAATTTTTTTTATTTCTTAAACTTAGTACCGAATTAAATTATATCACATAAATTGACATGGACAAAGTAGTAAGTAGTAACTACTCCTGTGTAGTTATCGAAAAATATATTTGTACTAGGTGGTTCTTGCACTTTACTTCTTAAAATAATTTACTACGTCGAAGCATCTAATCATTCAAGTATCATTTGTATTACTCTTAAGTCTTAATACACTTCCAGTCAACCAATAATCTTCATGGTGGCTGACTAGTGATATGGGCACTTTTATTACTCTTGGTTATCAGTTTAAAATTATATAAATACAAGTGTTCCTGGTTTAGGTAGCAATTTTGATGCTCCCAACTTGGGTGGCCTGATGCAATAGGTGATTGGTATGAAATTATTCGCATTTAGTGCTTATATAAAATTATATCAATTTATTATTATGATTAAATAATTTAATAAAGTAAAATATATTGGTGAAAACAACAAAACAGTTGTGTATTTGTCTATACAATATGTGATTAGTCATGATATTAAATGAAAGAAATCTTATTCTACACATATAGTGCATTTATTGGTTTGGATAAACAATGGATAATGCGTATAAGTTTTTTCTACATGTGATTAGTCATGATATTATAATTCACTTTCGGAACTTAATAACCCCAAAAGTAATAATACCTCCTTGATGAAATTTATTATCTTTAGATCAACGTTTTGATAATATTTCTTCCTTTTTCCCTTTGCTTATTTCAGTTGGGCTAAATAATTTTATTAAAAAATGAATAATTGATTTGTTAAAAATTACTATATTGATCACCAAATAAAATACCAAATGGAGTGTCTATGTGCATCTTCTTTTTCCATCATGAAGTCGTAAAGATGGAAAACGATAAAGCAATGTAGACTTTTTGGAAAGTAACATAGTATTATTCCATTTTCTTGTTCATCATTTTCTAGCACATTGTGATTTTGGGAATTCTCTACTTTTTTTTTTCCATGCACCAAATATTCAAGCTGCTTCTTAAATCTTCTAAATGGAGTACAATTGTATACAAACTACTCCCACTTGAGCAGCTATATATAGGTATATCTTTAACTTCAATTTTAAGTTTTAAAATTATAGTGCCCTCCAGTAGCCTCTGCAGTTGCTTATCTAACCAACAAATTTAGAAATCTTCTAATCTGTATATTCTAGATCACCCCCAATCAAATATGCATGTTTATGATTATTCATGCTCTCTCCCAAGTAATTATATGACCCATGATAGTGCAAGTGTCTAACAACCATAGTAACAGAAATTAAGCAATCCTGGCTGTCTGATGAAGTTGTCTTTATACCGTGTTTAACTTAAAATTATAGTTACTATACTTTTGGAAATTTACAGTCAAATGGAACTATTAGCCCGAACGATGTACCTGTGAGGAAAAAAAGGATTTAATTATTATACCGGTAGAATAGTGTAATTCTCCCTTGGTGAGTCTTTGTCATTAATACAAATATATATAGTGTGTACAATGTTAGATGCTAATTGAATAAGAATTCTATTTTTACCATAATTATACACTAGTATTAATTACAAAATATATGGTGAATATATTGTAATATTCACTAATACACCCCCTCAGTCGGAGCGGGAAGAGGCCGGACGCTGAGAATGGATTTGAAGTCGATGAACAACTGCCGAGGAAGCCCCTTTGTGAAAATATCTGCATATTGATACGAAGAAGGCACATGCAACACCTTAACATGACCTATAGCAACCTTCTCACGAACAAAATGTATATCCATCTCAATGTACTTGGTTCTCTGATGTTGAACCAGATAATGAGATAAGTATACTGCAGATATGTTATCACAGTAAACCATAAAAGCCTTATGTAAGGGACACTGAAGCTCTAGGAGGAGGTTTCGGAGCCAGCATATCTCAACTACAACGTTTGCAATGCATCTATACTCTGCTTCTGCACTCGATCAGGAGAGTGTGGCTTGCCTCTTGGCAGACCACGAGATAAGATTGTCACCTAAGAACACACAGTAGCCGGACGTGGAACGCCCCGTGTCTGGACAACCTGCCCAATCGGGGTCCGTGTATGATATCAGCCTAGTTGGCGCAGAGCAGTAGAGATGTAATCCATAATCAAGAGTGCCCTTAACATATTAAATAATACGTTTAAGAGCTGTAAAGTGAGGCTCCATGTGGGCATGCATGAATAAACAAACTTGCTGAACACCATATGCAATGTCAGTCCTGGTGAATGTAAGATACTGAAGTGCACCTGCAAGACTTCTATAGAGAGTGGGATTGGACACCAGATCACTGTCAGCAACACTGAGTTTCGACTTCGAGTCGATCGGAGTAGGCATGATTTTGCAATTCACCATTTTAGCCCTGTACACAATTTCTTCCGCATACTTACGCTGGCATAAGAACATACTATCTGCAGATCTAGTCACAGAAATCCCCAAGAAGTAACTCAGTTTCCTTAAGTCAGTCATAGCGAATTCGGATTTAAGCAGCCAAATGATCTCATTTTTCAACACATCAGAAGAGGCAGTCAGAACAATATCATCCACATATAATAACAAGTATGCACTATCACTACCTCGATGAAAAATAAATAATGAATGGTCATATTTGCTTCATACGAATCCAATCTGCATAATGTAAGTAGAAAAATGCTCATACCAAGCCCGGGGTATTGTTTCAAACCATACAAGGACTTACGGAGATGACATACATAATGAGGAGCCTCTGGATGTAATAATCCTGACGATCGGTACATGTAAACTGTTTCTTTCAAATCCTCATGTAAGAACGTATTTTTTACATCAAGCTGATGAATCAGCCAACTCTTACCCATAGCTATGCTCAGAATAGTGCGAATAATAGCCAGTTTGACCACCGGACTGAAGGTCTCACCATAATCAATACTCTCATGCTGCCTTGTGCCATTTGCCACAAGTTTGGACTTGTGGCATTCAAGATCACCACTATCTCTGAACTTATGACTAAAGAGCCACATACAACGAATCACATTCACCACCTTTGGCCTCAGAATAGTATCCCACGTGCGCTAAGTGGTAAGCGCATCAAAATCCTTACGCATGGCCGCATTCCAATTCGGGTCAAGTTTGACTAGTTTTAGGTTTTTAGGTATTGTTTATATGGATTGTGTGGATAGGTTAAAGTAAACTTTGAGTTTGAAAATCCCGTGTTTGGCATGAGTTTCCATTTGGTGTGTGGGTACGGGGGCGGGGCAGTGGGTCTCGAGTTGTGGGGCAGTGACATTAGGTGGGGAGGGGTTCAACGGGATTTAGAAATATGGTGTGGGGTTGGGCAGTGTGTGGCGGGATGTCTCGGGGTATGCAGGTCAAGGGGTGGGGTGGCGGTATATAGCGGGGAGGTTGGGTGTACCTGGAGGGTGTAGAGAGTGGCGGGAGGGAGACAGATAGTGGCGGGGGAAGGCAGACGGTGGCGGGTTGTGTAATGTGTTAGTGTTGGCACTGGTTGGGCAGCGGGTTGTTTTGGGATGTTACGGGGCTGGAGGTGGGAAATCGGCAGTTTGTAGGATGGGTGAGTGTGCCGGGGGCGGCATGCAGTGGGTTTTGTAGTGCATTTTGGACTAGAGGTGAGGTGTTCGAATCATCAAAGAATCTGTAATTAGTGACTCAGAATTTTTAGATGTTGTCAAACGGGAAAACGTACTCAACAAACGTGACGTGGCGTGAGATTAAGATTTTGTTTGTGGATAATTCATAGCACAAGTACCCCCTATGATTCGACGGAAAACCTATGAAGACGCACGGAGTTGAGCGAGTTGCTAATTTGTGAGGGGACCGTGGAGGCCAAATTTGGGTAACAAAGACAACAAAAAATTCGAAGGTGATTATAGGAAGGGATCCGACGGAAGAGAATTTCAGTGGGTGTCCTATTTTGGATCATATGGGTAGGTAAGATGTTAAGAATGTATTCTACCATTTTTAATGCATATACCCAAAAGGCAAGGGGGGAGACGCATGAAAAAGAAGGGTACAAATCATATTGCTAATGGTGCGGAAAATTCTTTCGGTTTTACTATTTTGAGGAAAAGTATGAGGGCAAGAGAAATGAAAAACCATTCCATTAGCCGCACAAAAATTATGAAAAAGGGAGTTATTCAACTCCCAGCCATTATCACATTGAAACAGTTTGATGTCTTTTTAAAGTTGTGTTTTAACCAATGTACGAAATTTAAGGATTTTGAAGTAAACTTGAGATTTGAGTTTAGGCGGATAGACCCAAAGGAAGTGAGAGAAATCATCCAAAAATAGCAAATAATATTTATGACCTAGGTTGCTAATTATAGGAGATGTCCATAAGTCCGCATGAATAATATCAATGGGAGAGAAAGTAACACTCAAAGAAGACGTAAACGGAAATCTAACATGTTTGCCTAGATGGCAAGAGGGACAATTATGGGCAAGGTTTCCTTTATTACATTTAATTAAATTGCGGTTTCTAAGAAAATAAAAAATATGAGTTTTGAAATGTCCAAGTCTACTATTCCACGTTGAGAAGGAGATGGCAGCTAGAGATGTGGTAGGATTGACACTGGCGTCAGACGTGGATAGGGAAGGATAGAGGTCCCCCTCACTATTGCATCTCGTAAGGAGTTTTCCGGTACGTAGGTCCATTACAGAAAAACCAAATGGGTCAAAATTAATGGATACAGAATTATCGGTGGCAAATTTTCTAACAGAGATTAGGTTCTTGATAATGTTAGGGCATATATGACATTTTTAAAGGGGAAGTGGGGATGCGATATTGGGGTTAGTGTGTGGCCAAACCCTTGAATTGGATGGTGATGACCATTTTCGACCATAATAGATTGAGGAGTATTTAAATTGCGCAGTTGAGGAAGATTACCAAAATTGTTTATAAGGTGAGACGTGGCGCCCGTATCCATATACCACGCATTATCGGGCTGCTGAAGATTCAATGTGCCAAAACCCTGGCCTAAATTAGTTGAAGTACGGCCTGGATCAGACTGCTGGACCGTAGGAAAATAAGCTTGATGGCTGTGGCCCGTCGTCTGTACTCCCAGACTGCTGGGCCGCTGCTGTAACCACTATTTCTGTTGGGCCGCAACATCTGGATAATGGCTGGAGGCTGCTGGATAGTCGTTAGAGGCCTGGTTCCCATACGCTAGGGCAGTGGGCCTTCCCACTGTGTTGGGTAATAGGCATGCTGTGGCTGGCAGGCTAAAGTGGCACGACCCCCTCTACCACCCATGCGACCTCTGCCACCACTACGGTTGTTCTGCGACGGGTGGTGGTCGGAGTGTGGTGGTTGTCCGATGGTTGATAAAGAGGAAGCGAGAGAGTCTATGTAGACCGCGGGTGATGCCATGAGGGCTGCTTAAAAGTAGGTGAGAAAAATGGGCGGGGGGGGGGGGGTTCAGGACGTATACGAGGTGTATATGGGGCAGTATCGACCGTATACGAGGTGTATATCGGCCTAGGAAAGCTGTATAGGTAGTATCAGCCGTATACGAGGTGTATATCGGCTTAAAGAAGCTGTATACAGGTAGTATATAGTGACATGAAGGGTATATCAATCGTATACAGGGTGTATATCTGTCACGACCCAATCCGGAGGGCCGTGATGGGCACCCGGATCCCACCCGCCGGGTACCGCTAACCTTACAGTCAACACCTATTCATAATTAAACACGGGCTAAGATGAAAAAGGACTATATAAAGCCAGATAACCATCTTATATATATATACATACCCAAAGGTCGACATGGCTATACATAACTACACACAAGATACATGTCTACAAGCCTCTAGGAGTAACAACATCAAAGGTCGGGACAGGGCCCAGCCATATCCATATAAACAAGCAAAGATGTACCGTACCAAAATTAGACCAGCACTCCGAACAAGGGGAGTGCTCCAAATATCCACTGGTTTCGCAATCAACTAACGTGAACCGTCACCTTCCTTAACTGAACCCGCGGGCATTAAACGCAACGTCCCCCGACAAAAGGGACGTCAGTACGACTGATGTACTGAGTATATCAGGCATGAACAATAGTATAACAGGGATATAACAACAATTGAAACAGAAACAACTGACCAATAGTAAGTACCTCTGAGGGTCCTAATACATATGCCTAAATATCATGCACAATGCGGTATACATATACATCGGCCCCATTGGGCATCTTCCTTACCATAACAACCTTTGTGGGCATAATATGTCTATATGTCATGCATAATGCGGTAAATACATATATACTGGCCACACAAGGGCATCTTCCTCCCCACATCATATATATATATATATATATATATATATATTGGCCCTTAATCATGCATCTTCCTTCATTAAGCCACACAGGCTTTATCATTATCATATTCCAGCTGATATATATATATATATATATATATATATATATATATATATATATATATATATATATATATATATATATATTGGCCCTTAATCATGCATCTTCCTTCATTAAGCCACACATGCTTTATCATTATCATATCCCAGCTGATCAGGTGGTCTGCGTTTCCCGTTTCCCTTCCCTAATATACGGTCTTGGGTAAAACATGAATGCAATGCAAATGAAAATGCAAATAATTTCCTTGTACCTTCGGTTAACGCCGTAAATATTAACATATTTTATGTATGCCTTAATAAGGACTTAGGAACATATTTAGATATGCTTTTAACATAGGAATCAATAACGTGAATATTCTTAACTACTAGGAGTAGAATAAATTATGGAATAATATCACTGTTATATTTCGTTACATGAAACATGCCAAAAGAAAGAAATAATTTGCCTTAACATACCTCGATATTTGAAAAGGGAAGGAGAACGTTTGCTGCCCAATATCCTAATTCTACTACTGCTTCGTACTTCTCAATTTGGATGTGAAAAAAATGTTTGTTTCTGTTTCATACAGAACAAACAGAGGGTTGGAGAAATGCTTCACAATTGCTCAATTGGAGGAATCTCATGCAATGATTCTCGATTGCTTTTATTAATGTACTGCTTCCTTTGGTCCTATTTCTTATTCTCAAAGCCACGAAATTCATTCCCAATATGATTACTTATAATCATGCCCCCCACTTAGCCAATATTTTGGCGGTGGGGGCACCTTAATCGTGCCACCTATACCCCAACATGCAACCTTTTAATTGATTAAGCGACCTACCTCCGTATAATTTATCAATCACACACATAATTAATTATGTGATTCCAATTCACTTAAATCTTAATAACTTATAAGGCCTTCATATACTTAATGTCATAATTTCCTAATATGCCACTAATCCATAACCTCTTTGTGCGCATAGCAAATTTATTTACGAAGCCCCGTCGTCACACTTGTTGCGTCTAAAATTATTTCGGAGCTTAATCATTTTATATGCTAAACTCTTTATTAGCATACGTAAATATGATCCAAAATTTTTTCAATGCTCGGATCTATTTACACACGCCTACCGATTTTACATACGCTTAGAGGTTCAAACCGTGACCTGAAAGTACGGGATGCTACATATTTCCCTCCTTAGAAACATTCGTCCTCGAATGTTGAGGTACATATCTAATCCCCGTTACGTAGCCCAGAAATACAACTGTTCCTAGTTCCACCAAATTCGCTAGGGTCTAATGGCTACAAACTAATATTGCACAATTTCAATAGGTCCGTATTTACAACACATCCATATTATGTAAAAGGATCGATAACGTACCTATAACGACATCAAGTGAGGATTCTCGATCCCGTCATCCCATCAATGCCTAAGTACGGTTCTGTCCCCCACCAAAATTAGTTGCTCTGCCCCTACCTCTATCTTGACCGGATAATGTGTGATGACTCTGCCCTGACGGGCGTACTGACTCTGATGAAGCTGCTACAGATTCGACCGGTAGGACCCTAACATCTTCGCCTTATGTCGGACAGTCTCGCATAACATGACCAGGTTCACCACAAGAATAACACACATTTGTTCCTTGTCAGCATGGTCCTAGATGTGTCTTACCACACTGTTCACATTGAATCAACGGTGGCCTCCTCTGAATAGAATTTCGTACGTAATAAGATCCTGACATGTGTGAACCCTGCCTTGGTACCGATTGAACAAACCGATAAACCCTCATCCTTGAAAACGACAATGATGCGCTAGCTACCGGATAAGATGGGTGTCCATGAGGCTGTGGCCTGGGCCCATCTCCAAAATATTTCACGTCATTGACGGATCGGGCCCTTATCACGTTCTCAATCTTCCCGTTGTTGTCTCTTACGATCTTCTAAGTTCGGTGCATAAGCCTGAATGCGAGCAATATCCATACTCGGATTCAAAGAAGCCGTAGTACACTCATTAACCAAGTGCGGCCCCAAGCCGGTAACAAACCTATGTACCCGGTCACTCATCTCTGCTACAATCGTAGAAGCATATCGGGCCAACGAATTAAATTGAAAACTATATTCTTGAACACTCAGGTCACCTTGCTCAAGACGTAGGAACCTGTCCTGCCTGGCCCGTCAAAGTTCAACTAGCATAAAATGTTGTAAAAAGGCCTCTGAAAATTCTCTCCATCCAGCTGGTGAAGCACGAGGTCCCCTAGATTGCTCCCATGTGTCGAACCATGTTACTGCGACATCCCGAAGTCTATAAAAAGCAAACTTTACCGACTCAGTAGCGGTAGCATCCATCACCCACAAAGTGCATTGTACCTGATCCAGAAAATTCTGCGGGTCCGCGTTCAAGTCTGTTCCTGTGAATTTCGGAGGGTCTAGATTGATGAAATTCTGAGCTCTTACGCTAGCAGCTCTATTAGAAGGACTGAGAGCCTGACGTTGGGCTTGAGCGGCCACCAATCATGTCAATAACTGAACCGCACTTCGCATATCAAGATCCACGTCTGGAGTATCTAGTGGAGGAACTGGGGCACTGCAGCTCTACTATTCTCCTCCGATGGTGACGAACTAAGAGAATCGTACGAAGGGGTCGCACCGGCACCGAGGGTCTCACTTTGGCCCTTGCTAGCGGGTGGCAATTGGTTGGCACATTCGTCCACAGTCGTATTCAATTCCATTATACTCTTGGACTTCTTCGTTGTGGTAGGCATTGCTTTAAATATGAAATACATTAGGAGCGAAATACTTATAACTCAGTTCTCTAGCACGATTTATGATATGAAAGAATGGAAACCATCCCTAAATATCAGACAACCTCTTATTTATAAGTATAGTGCACAACATACCCATAAACAAGACTCTACTAGACACGACTTGTAGACTCCCTAGGACACACCTGACTCTGATATCAAGTTTGTCACGATCTAAATCGGAGGGCCGCGACGGGCACCCGGATCCCACCTACCGGGTACCGCTAACCTTACAGTTAACACCTATTCATAACTAAATACGGGCTAAGATGAAAAAGGACTATATAAAGTCGGATAACCATCTTATATATATATACATACCCAAAGGCCGACAAGGCTATACATAACAACTACACACAGGATACCTGTCTACAAGTCTCTAGGAGTAACAACATCAAAGGTTGGGATAGGGCCCCGCCATACTCATATATACAAGCAAAAATGTACCGTACCAAAATTAGACCAACACTTTGAACAAGGGAAGTGATCCAAATATCCGCTGAATTTGCACTCAACTAACGTGAACCGTCACCTTTCTTAACTGAACCTGCGGGCATGAAACGCAACGTCCCCCGACAAAAGGGACGTCAGTACGACTGATGTACTGAGTATGTCAGGCATGAACAGTAGTATAACAGGGATATAACAACAACTGAAACAGAAACAACTGACCAATAGTAAGTACCTCTGAGGGTCCTAATACATATGCCTAAATATCATGCACAATGCGGTATACATATACATCGGCCCCATTGGGCATCTTCCTTACCATAACAACCTCTGTGGGCATCATTTCATGTCGGTCCCTGTGAGCATAATATGTCTATATGTCATGCATAATGAGGTAAATACATATATATTGGCCACACAAGGGCATCTTCCTCCCCAGATCATATATATATATATATATATATATATATATATATATTGGCCCTTAATCAGACATCTTCCTTCATTAAGAAACACATGCTTTATCATTATCATATCCCAGCTGATTAGGTGGTCTGCGTTTCCCATTTCTCGTCCCCAATATACGGTCTTGGGTAAAACATGAATGCAATGCAAATGAAAATGCATGAATCACAATAAAATATCCTGAATGACATAATTTCCTTGTACCTTCGGTTAACGCCGTAAATATTAACATATTTTCTGTATGCCTTAATAAGGACTTAGGAACATATTTTGATATGCTTTTAACATAGGAATCAATAACGTGAATATTCTTAACTACTAGGAGTAGAATAAATTATGAAATAATATCGCTGTTATATTTCGTTACATGGAACATGCCAAAAGAAAGAAATAATTTTCCTTAACATACCTCGATATTTGAAAAGGGAAGGAGAACGTTTGCTGCCCAATATCCTAATTCTACTACTGCTTCGTACTTCTCAATTTGGATGTGAAAAAATGTTTGTTTCTGTTTCATACAGAACAAACAGAGGGTTGGAGAAATGCTTCACAATTGCTCAATTGGAGGAGTCTCATGCAATGATTCTCGATTGCTTTTATTAATGTACTGCTTCCTTTGGTCCTATTTCTTATTCTCAAAGCCATGAAATTCATTCCCAATATGATTACTTATAATCATGCCCCCCCACTTAGCCAATATTTTGGCGGTGGGGGCACCTTAATCGTGCCACCTATACCCCAACATGCAGCCTTTTAATTGATTGAGCGACCTACCTCCGTATAATTTATCAATCACACACATAATTAATTATGTGATTCCAATTCACTTAAATCTTAATAACTTATAAGGCCTTCATATACTTAATGTCATAATTTCCTAATATGCCACTAATCCATAACCTCTTTGTGCGCATAGCAAATTTATTTACGAAGCCCCGTCGTCACACTTCTTGCGTCCAAAATTATTTTGGGGTTTAATCATTTTATGTGCTAAACTCTTTATTAGCATACGTAAATATGATCCAAAATTTTTCCAACGCTCGGATCTATTTACACACGTCTAGCGATTTTACATACGCTTAGCGGTTTAAATCGTGACCCGAAAGTACGGGATGGTACAATATCGGTTGTGTATAAGGCTATATACGAGGGGTATACGGCATGTTGGAGAGATAGAAAAGGTAAGAAGGCTGTATATCAGTAGTATACCAGAGATATACATGTTGGTTGTATAAGTGGAGGGCTGGACAACTGTATATCAGCGTGTATCAGAGGTATACCGGTGGTATACGGGCGGTTTGGCGCTGTAAAAGGGAAGAGAAGAGCGGCCGAAATTAGGGTTTAGGGTAAGGAGAGATTTTTGGCTCTGGTACCATGTAGAACAATGTAATTCTCCCTTGTGGAGTCTTTGTCATTAATACAAATATATATAGTGTGTACAATATTAAATCTTAATTGAATAAGGATCCTATTTTTATCATAATTATACACTAGTATTAATTACAAAATATATGATAAATATATTATAATATTCACTAATAATACCGTTAATATAATTTTTTTGCACTATCGGTATAGTATGGCATATTATAGTAAATGATCTGACTAATTTTCTAAGTTCCTAATCTCACTTATTATATACAGTTATATATAGTTATTTTACTTCATATGATAATATTAATGTAAAAGAATCGTAAAAAAATCTTTTACATTGTTAATGTATTTAATTAAATTGATAAACAAAAGAGTACGACTAGACATGTCTGGCCGTAGAGCGGCGTTCAAACATTAAACAAATGTACCTTTTTGTTTCTCTTAATCATTGTTTCTTAGAAAAGAATAGACTATTTGTTGTGGATTGATAAATCAGTACTTTAATCAAAGAATATCTCCGTGATAAAACTTGCTCAGGTATTGGTTACCAAATGAAGGGCTTAGAGAGACCTAGCCTTTAATTAGTGTCTTTGACACTATATTTGAAACGATTTTTCTTACAACAGGCAAGAATAGTTGGTTACCAAATGAAGGGCCCGTGGTGCCTAAGTTTATATTTTCGTATTATAATATCACATAAGTTTATCGTAAAACAACTTTTCTATCTTCCAAGATAGAGATAAGGTCTGCGTACAACCTACCCTCTCTAGACCCACTTGTGGGATTACACTAGGTATGTTGTTATTGTTGTTGTAATATCCCACAAGTTATGCTTGAGCCCTTAAAGAACTTATGTCCCACTAGGCATAAATTCAAGGATTACACTAGGTATGTTGTTGTTGTAATATCCCACAAGTTATGCTCGCGTTCTTAAAGAACTTATGTCCCACTAGGCATAAATTCCTTTTTGAAGGGAAAAAATTGAAGACCATACCATTTAAAGGACAAAAATTAAAGACCAAACCATTTGAAGGGAAAACTGTGCAATTTCCTCCTCATTTTCACATGTGTTAGCCCATTTGGAACATTGAATCTACCAAGGTTGGTTTTGATGTCAATACTGGAATTTAGAGGGTCATCGTTTTCGTCTTGCTCACCTTAACAAAAGTCGGTAGCTTATGGAACTGGCTCCTCTCCATTTCCTCAAATTTCTATTTAGATTTGAGACACTCTTAATTTACTTCAATCCCATTGAAATAAGAAGATTGAAAATAAAACCAGAAAGAAAAGATACAGAATTTCACCAATCGAGCAACAAAAAGTATCATTAAACTTGCACACTAGTCAAACAATAACTAGAGATCTGACTCACGAAATGTCGTGCTACAGCTAGCATTCGAATATCATAAAAGTAAAGGGAAAGAACATAAATAGTTCATCTAGACGCAATTTGAAGTTACTGTTGGGTATTTTTGCTCTATGGTACTTTATAAAGCAGTACGGGAAGTATATAACTATTACAAGTATTCGAAAGGATAAACAAATATTCAATAGTTCAACTAGTAATTTGAAATTACAATTGTTACACAAGTAAAAACTGGAAATTCCAGTTTTGTAGAAGACGGAAAAATGTAAATCGTTTTTGCTGAGTCGAGTGTGGCACTCTGTCCTTAAGACAATATTGCCCCGTATGTATCCTTTATACGTCCTGGACAATTTGTCTCCCAAGATAAAACAGCAATGGAACACTTGAGCAAAGGAAACTCAAGAGCTACCGTGAAGAATATTGAGTAACGAAATGATGCCTTGGAAGTTGTAGGAAGAAAGCTATTTTGGTTGTGTATTTTAGGTACCTTTGTTTCTTTGCATGAAAACTGCTAACTCTTGGTCATTCTTGGTGTGCTCAACAATGGTGTAAGGGGTGTTTAAATAGGTGAGGATGGACTGCTTTGTCGCTGAAATCGCCTCCATAATAGCCAAATAATGGCCATTATGGAGGTAGTAAAGTACCAACATAAATGGTGAAAGATTGCCAACGGATTGGCCATTATTGGAGGTGTAATTCAGCCAAAATAAATGGCTGAATTGAGAGCTTGGACGTTTCTGTTCTGACCGTCGAAATTCCAACTTTCTGAAAACTTTAGGGACCCAACTGTACATCTTGAAACTTCAGGGACCAAACTGTACATATTGAAACTTCAGGGATCAAACTGCACAACTGAAAGACTTCTGGTCCAAACTGCACATCTGAAACTTCTGGGATCAAACTGTACTTCTGGCAAAGTTTTCTGGCCCAAAAAGATAATATCGTAAGACCCACACCCCACGCCATCGACCGTGACCGTGACGAGAACCCGAGAACCCGAACCCTAACTCGGAACTCGGAACACGGAACACGGAACCGGAACGGGACGGGCGGGCGGCGGCGGCGCGTGTGGTCTTTCCTTGAACCAAGCACATCTAGGTCCTCCCTCCTTTAAACACATGGGATACCCAGGGTCCCAAACCCCAAACCAATTTCGAGTCTTATATACACAACAATTCTTTCTTCCTCTACCGATGAGGGAGAATTGAACACAATACCACACTTTCCATGCTTCAAACACCTTACTTCGTGGACCAATATCTCTTTCATTTCTCAATGAAATTTGACGATTCTTGGCCCTACGGTTATCTACGTGCTTAGTAGATCATGCATGTGTGAAGAACCGGATTCTCCAACATACGTTACACTAGTGTTTAAGCCGTTAAAGTTGGTCGGTCGCAACTCCCGCCAAAGGCAAATTTCCAACAATCCCCTCTTGAAAGAGATTTTGGCGCACTCACATGGTGTCTTTTCATTTCCAGCAATATTTCAATGACCGATGTTGCATAAGGAGAGGTAGCCTCGACTTTGAACCTTCCATAGTTGAATACCATCGGACTTACTTCTTTGCGGTGAGCGTGATGTCTTGAACCGTCGGTGTTTTAGTGTAAGCCAAGACAATGATACCAACACAACAAATTCCCTTACTCTCTTCTTCGTAATGTTTTGTCCGTTTGGCCATGGACACCGTCTTAGATTCTTAAGTGCGTTCATTTTGAGGCGGCCCGTCCTCGCACTTAAATAGGTGGTCTCCTACAAGGTATCCTGCTATACCCCACTTCACAAGTGTTAGGAACCATTAAAAGTTTCCCAAAAACCTAACCTCAACTGTTGAGGAGCATTACAGGTTTTGAAAACTTAACCTTTACCCACACCGCAGATAGCACTTAAAGTCTATCGCGGAGCGGCTTTGGATTTGGTGTTTCTTTTCAAATCACTATCCGAAGTGCTCATGCTTCCACCAAGCGATCAACTCAACCTTTACAACTTAGTTTTCCCATTGAACCAAATTACCGGGGATCTCCGGTTCGTAAGGTTGGGTTACCACCGTATTGGTCCGTATATTTTGGGTTTTAAGCCCATTCCCCACAAACGAGCGAGAACACTTGATCTCCGGGTAGTGCCTTAGTTAGTAAATAAGGAAGTGACACCCGTGATGATCAAGCGCCATACTGATCTTATGTCTCCTGACAAATCCTGACAGATGTGTCCAGACGCCGTCATCCGTGTCCTTCCTAAAGCCGACCGGCTAGCCACAGTTTATAACTGCTGAAGGCACGGGTTTCTCCCAATAAGGGACGTCCTCTAATGAGTCGTGAAGTTACTCAACTTCTTTCATGCTTTGTATAAAGCGATAAACTCCGATACCATCTTGAATCGGACGATGCAAGTTTGCTTAGAGGATTTTCCAAGATCCACCATACACATTTACTTGTGGCTTTGGTGTTCTTCAGATCTGATGTCCAGTTTGCATCACTGTGTTCTCCCAGAACCGCTGGACATCCAGAATACTATAATCCGAAGATAAGCGAATAATTCAGATATCGTCATATCCGACTTAACGCCTTCTATTGATCATGTATTAAGATTATCAGTGAACCTTAGTTCAATCGATCATTAAATAGGGCGATACCAGGTCGGTTGTAGTGTGTACAATACATTGAACTACACATGACTTTGTGCATATCGCTCCTTGTCTATGGGTGCACCATGATTCCAATCGATTCTATGATTCATATCCATTGGTGGCTTCAACGAGGCCCATCAACTATCGACTGATCCGTTAGATGTCTTAGAAATCCAATTCCTAAGATGTCATCTGTAATACTCATATCTTTCATATCGAGACTTTGTTTCAATATGAGTTTCACTTTCAGGCCGTTGGTTTTCCAACCGTTGGCTTTCTAACTTCGAGTTAATGTTTACGTGGTCGATTCATTGTTTCGCTTTATCTGAGACTTTCAGGACCAAAATGTTAACATTTGAGGACCAAAATGAAAGTTCGAAAGAAGCCCAACGATTAAAGAAACCAATTACGATCTCTTCTTCCAACTCTCGGTTGGGAAGGCTAGTTCAACATCCATGCCACGTAAGACTACAATGGCCCTGGATGTTAGGTTTCGCCACAGGGGAGCACATTTTACAACCCAAAGGTTCTTTTTCCCGGAGGAAGATTAACCATTACACATGTATGGTTCTATATATGGA
The DNA here is from genome assembly GCA_029783415.1 of Anisodus acutangulus. Lineage (NCBI taxonomy): Eukaryota > Viridiplantae > Streptophyta > Magnoliopsida > Solanales > Solanaceae > Anisodus > Anisodus acutangulus. The sequence continues at coordinate 37,681,573 of CM056499.1, read as the reverse complement.
ATTTATTTCTCTATTTAGCTTCTTTCCAAAGCGGCGCTTTTGGAGATGACAATTATTTGTTAATTGTCCATGGTTCATTCTCAACCATACAAGCTAGAAGGACTAGAACAAGTCTTTGTCCCCTTCTTTGCTCCGTCTCGGTTCAACATCTAGAATCCCTAAGTTCTGCAGATCTGGAATATTAAGTTTCGGATAGTCAGCAACTTTCGAGTCCTGTAGATACGGAACGTCTAGTTCCGGACAGTCAGGACCTCGCGGGTTCTTGTTAACCTTGAGCAATTACTCCTTTTTCCTTTTCAAGAAAAGTTATCTTCTAAGAATTCAGCATTCTTTGATGCCAAGAGGCGATAAGTACTCTTATTATTCTGAGATCCAGGAGGATATGCAATCTGATCTTAGGTCGAACTTGACTGTTTGGTAGTTCAACTTCTACCAAGCCTCCCCACATCCCAACTTTTGTATGTGAGATCTTTTTCATGTCTCACACGGAGAGTTATCCTTATCCTTATGCGGAGTTCTGTTGAGAATCGCATTAGCGGTAAGGATCGCCTTGCCCACATAATTTAAGCGTACGGGTTTGCGCTTGGCTAACACCGTTAGGCGAGGTGAGTAATGAGCAGTCGTTTAATGAACGCCGCTTCACATTCTCCCCCTCTATCGCTATGAATTTCGCAATCCATAGGCTTAGTTGATTTTCAACTTCTGCTTTGTAGCGCTTATCCGCTTCAACAACTTCATCTTTGCTTTTTATCAAACAAAGGATTCCATACGTTGTACCATCATCAATGACGATCACAACGTACTTGTCTCCCCCCTCTATTTTGTATAAACTTCAAATCACCCAAGTAGGTGTGACTAAGTTCTAGAGGAGCGGTGCTTCTTTCGCTATTCCCTTGACGGAATTTGAAAAGGTGATTTTGCCTCTTCGCCTACCTCACATTCATTTTGAGGGTTTATGTCGAAAGGATGCAACAATCTTAACATCGTTAGCTTTTGAATGACTTGCTATTTAGCGTGTCTTAATCTATGATGGCATAGATGCACGAATTACAAATATATCATTCATTCGGCTACAGACGTACTGTACCATTCTCAGTTATTACAGACCTGTTGGAGTAGTATCAACCCAGCTTGACCAACAGCGTCCCTTAAACCAAGTTAGGAACATGTATCACCTCTTTTAGAGTGATCTCATTCCCTGAAGTCCTATTGAGGACAACCTCTCCAGCCCCTTTGATTTTAGAGGTGGCGTTGCTTCACATGAACAACCTCTTGCCCGTGGTTAGGGCGTAACCGGATCATATGTGATCTCGATACTGCCCACTTCGTTGCTTTGGCGGGCCGAGTGTCCAATTTCTTTATCGCCTTTCTTTAGGCCTTCAGATCATTAAGACTGGAAACTCGGCCCACCACACTAGGTGTCCATTACTTTTCCTATGAAATGAATTACGCCCCACTCCAGTCACCCGGAGGCTTTGTATGACTGAGTGTCCAATATCATCATATCAAAGGAATTTTGGCCCACTCCAGCCGCCTGAGGCTTTATATGACTGAGTGTCCAATATCATCCTATGAAGGATCTTACGCCAAATAGTATGACAAAGTTCTACGTCTTTAACTTTTAGACTTCTTCCGTTATGATTGGTGCCCAGATAATTCTTGGCGCTTACTTAAGAGTTGTAACAGTTTTCGCACGATTAGTGGATCTTTCTCCATCGTATGTGCGAACATACTTCTACACGCTTTAAATAATTTACACTTAAAAGAACGGATCTTTTAAGTCGTTTACAAACTCCAATCTTTAAGCGCAAAAGAAGATGAGATTAAACTTCTGATTTGTTAAAGCGTAAGGAATATAAATTATTTTCATATTCCTCCTTACTTTAATCCATTTTTAATCAGACATCATTTAATCTTTATTCTTGACAAGTAAGAAAAATACTCATCATCTAATCTTTATTCTTGACAAGTAAGAAAAATAGTTATCCCAATTTCGGATTCTGGCTCACTTCAGTCACTTCATCAGACTGAGTGTCCAGTTCCTTCTTACCATTATTCGGATCTTTTGTCTGGGATAGATACAGGCCTTCTGCTGCAAGATAGAAGTACATCTTCAGTCTTCTCCTCTTGTCCCAGTTGACATCCTCAGGCTCTCGAGAGCGCTTGTTCCCACCAGTCTTGGTAGCGGTGACAATATGAATACGTTCATCATCATCACTCTCTTCTACCAGAAAACCATTTCCATATCCAGATTTGGTCACACAACTTTTGACCGACATCTTTCGAACACTAATAGTATTACAATACAATATTGTCTTAAGTTGTTGGGTATTTTTGCTCTATGGTACTTTATAAAGCAGTACGGGAAGTATATTGTTGGGTATTTTTGCTCTATGGTACTTTATAAAGCAGTACGGGAAGTATATAACTATTACAAGTATTCGAAAGGATAAACAAATATTCAATAGTTCAACTAGTAATTTGAAATTACAATTGTTACACAAGTAAAAACTGGAAATTCCAGTTTTGTAGAAGACGGAAAAATGTAAATCGTTTTTGCTGAGTCGAGTGTGGCACTCTGTCCTTAAGACAATATTGCCCCGTATGTATCCTTTATACGTCCTGGACAATTTGTCTCCCAAGATAAAACAGCAATGGAACACTTGAGCAAAGGAAACTCAAGAGCTACCGTGAAGAATATTGAGTAACGAAATGATGCCTTGGAAGTTGTAGGAAGAAAGCTATTTTGGTTGTGTATTTTTAGGTACCTTTGTTTTGCTGCATGAAAACTGCTAACTCTTGGTCATTCTTGGGGTGCTCAACAATGGAAAAAGGGGTGTTTAAATAAGTGAGGATGGACTGCTTTGTCGCTTGAAATCGCCTCCATAATAGCCAAATAATGGCCATTATGGAGGTAGTAAAGTACCAACATAAATGGTGAAAGATTGCCAACGGATTGGCCATTATTGGAGGTGTAATTCAGCCAAAATAAATGGCTGAATTGAGAGCTTGGACGTTTCTGTTCTGACCGTCGAAATTCCAACTTTCTGAAAACTTTAGGGACCCAACTGTACATCTTGAAACTTCAGGGACCAAACTGTACATATTGAAACTTCAGGGATCAAACTGCACAACTGAAAGACTTCTGGTCCAAACTGCACATCTGAAACTTCTGGGATCAAACTGTACTTCTGGCAAAGTTTTCTGGCCCAAAAAGATAATATCAGAAGACCCACAGCCCACAGCCCCACGACCCGTGACCCGTGACCCGTGACCCGAGAACCCGAGAACCCGGAACCCGGAACTCGGAACTCGGAACACGGAACACGGAACCGGAACGGGACGGGCGGGCGGCGGCGGCGCGCGTGTGGTCTTTCCTTGAACCGAAGCACATCTAGGTCCTCCCTCCTTTAAACACATGGGATACCCCTTGGGGTCCCAAACCCCAAACCAATTTCGAGTCTTATATACACAACAATTCTTTCTTCCTCTACCGATGAGGGAGAATTGAACACAATACCACACTTTCCATGCTTCAAACACCTTACTTCGTGGACCAATATCTCTTTCATTTCTCAATGAAATTTGACGATTCTTGGCCCTACGGTTATCTACGTACTTAGTAGATCATGCATGTGTGAAGAACCGGATTCTCCAACATACGTTACACTAGTGTTTAAGCCGTTAAAGTTGGTCGGTCGCAACTCCCGCCAAAGGCAAATTTCCAACAATCCCCTCTTGAAAGAGATTTTGGCGCACTCACATGGTGTCTTTTCATTTCCAGCAATATTTCAGTGGACCGATGTTGCATAAGGAGAGGTAGCCTCAGCTTTGAACCTTCCATAGTTGAATACCATCGGACTTACTTATCACGGTGAACGTGATGTCTTGAACCGTCAGTGTTTTAGTGTAAGCCAAGACAATGATACCAACACAACAAATTCCCTTACTCTCTTCTTCGTAATGTTTTGTCCGTTTTGGCCATGGACAACGTCTTGGATTCTTAAGTGCGTTCATTTTGAGGCGGCCCGCCCTCGCACTTAAATAGGTGGTCTCCTACAAGGTATCCTGCTATACCCCACTTCACAAGTGTTAGGAACCATTAAAAGTTTCCCAAAACCTAACCTCAACTGTTGAGGAGCATTACAGGTTTTGAAAACTTAACCTTTACCCACACTGCAGATAGCACTTAAAGTCTATCGCGGGAACGGCTTTGGATTTGGTGTTTCTTTTCAGAAATCACTATCCGAAGTGCTCATGCTTCCACTGAAGCGATCAACTGAACCTTTACAACTTAGTTTTCCCATTGAACCAAATTACTGGGATCTCCAGTTCGTAAGGTTGGAGTTACCATTTGTATTGGTCCGTATATTTTGGGTTTTAAGCCCATTCCCCTAGACAGGCAGAACACTTGATCTCCGGGTAGTCCCTTAGTTAGTAAATAAGGAAGTGACACCCGTGATGATCAACTGCCATACGGTCTTATGTCTCCTGACAAATCCTGACAGATGTGTCCAGACGCCGTCATCCGTGTCCTTCCTAAAGCCGACCGGCTAGCCACAGTTTATAACTGCTGAAGGCACGGGTTTCTCCCAATAAGGGACGTCCTCTAATGAGTCGTGAAGTTACTCAACTTCTTTCATGCTTTGTATAAAGCGATAAACTCCGATACCATCTTGAATCGGACGATGCAAGTTTGCTTAGAGGATTTTCCAAGATCCACCATACACATTTACTTGTGGCTTTGGTGTTCTTGAATCGATGTCCGGTTGCATCACTGTGTTCTCCCAGACCCGCTGGACATCCAGAATACTATAATCCGAAGATAAGCGAATAATTCAGATATCGTCATATCCGACTTAACGCCTTCTATTGATCATGTATTAAGATTATCGGTGAACCTTAGTTCAATCGATGCATTAAATAGGGCGATACCAGGTCGGTTGTAGTGTGTACAATACATTGAACTACACATGACCTGTGCATATCGCTCCTTGTCTATGGGTGCACCATGATTCCAATCAGTTCTATGATTCATATCCATTGGTGGCTTCAACGAGACTGTCAACTATCGACCAGTCCGTTAGATGTCTTAGAAATCCAATTCCTAAGATGTCATCTGTAATACTCATATCTTTCATATCGAGACTTTGTTTCAATATGAGTTTCACTTTCAGACCGTTGGTTTTCCAACTGTTGGCTTTCTAACTTCAGAGTTAATGTTTCTGTGGTCAGATTCATTGTTTCTGTTTTATCTCGAGACTTTCAGACCAAAATGTTAACATTTCAGGACCAAAATGAAAGTTCGTAAAGAAGCCCAACAGCCAAAGAAACCAATTCTGATCTCTTCTTCCAACTCTCCGGTTGGGAAGGCTAGTTCAACATCCATGCCACGTAAGACTACAATGGCCCTGGATGTTAGGCTGCTCACAGGGGAGCACATTTTACAACCCAAAGGTTCTTTTCCCGGAGGAAGATTAACCATTACACATGTATGGTTCTATATATGGAATTTATTTCTCTATTTAGCTTCTTTCCAAAGCAGCGCTTTTGGAGATAACAATTATTTGTTAATTTGTCCATGGTTCGTTCTTAACCATACAAGCTAGAAGGACTGGAACAAGTCCTTGTCCCCTCTTTGTTTCGTCTTGGTTCAACATCTAGAATCCCTGAGTTCTGCAGATCTGGAATATTAAGTTCCGGATAGCCAGCAACTTTCGAGTCCTGTAGATACGGAACGTCTAGTTCCGGACAGCCAGGCCCTCGCGGGTTCTTGTTAACCTTGAGCAATTACTCCTTTTTCCTTTTCAAGGAAAGTTATCTTATAAGAATTCAACATTCTTTGACGCCAAGAGGCGATAAGTACTACTGTTATTTACAGATCCAGAGGATATGCAATCTACAGTCTTAGGTCGAACTTGACCTGTTTCGGTAGTTCAACTTCTACCAGGCCACCCCACATCACAACTTTTGTATGTGAGATCCTTTTCATGTCTCACACGGAGAGTTATCCTTATCCTTATGCGGAGTTCTGTTGAGAATCGCATTAGCGGTAAGGATCGCCTTGCCCCACATAATTTAGGCGTACGGGTTTGCGCTTGGCTAACACCGTTAGACTGAGGTGAGTAATGAGCGATCGTTTAATGAACGCCGCTTCACATTCTCCCCCTCTATCGCTATGAATTTCGCAATCCATAGGCTTAGTTGATTTTCAACTTCTGCTTTGTAGCGCTTATCCGCTTCAACAACTTCATCTTTGCTTTTTATCAAACAAAGGATTCCATACGTTGTACCATCATCAATGACGATCACAACGTACTTGTCTCCCCCCTCTATTTTGTATAAACTTCAAATCACCCAAGTAGGTGTGACTAAGTTCTAGAGGAGCGGTGCTTCTTTCGCTATTCCCTTGACGGAATTTGAAAAGGTGATTTTGCCTCTTCGCCTACCTCACATTCATTTTGAGGGTTTATGTCGAAAGGATGCAACAATCTTAACATCGTTAGCTTTTGAATGACTTGCTATTTAGCGTGTCTTAATCTATAATGGCATAGATGCACGGATTACAAATATATCATTCATTCGACTCTGACGTCTTTGTACCATTCTCGATTATTACGGACTGTTGGAGTAGTATCAACCCAGCTTGACCAACAGCGTCCCTTAAACCAAGTTAGGAACATGTATCACCTCTTTTAGAGTGATCTCATTCCCTGAAGTCCTATTGAGGACAACCTCTCCAGCCCCTTTGATTTTAGAGGTGGCGTTGCTTCACATGAACAACCTCTTGCCCGTGGTTAGGGCGTAACCGGATCATATGTGATCTCGATACTGCCCACTTCGGTTGCTTTGGCGGCCCGAGTGTCCAATTTCTTTCTTGCCTTTCTTTAGGCCTTGAGATCATTAAGACACTGGAAACTACGGCCCACCACACTAGGTGTCCATTACTTTTCCTATGAAATGAATTACGCCCCACTCAGTCACCCTGAGGCTTTGTATGACTGAGTGTCCAATATCATCATATCAAAGGAATTTTGGCCCACTCCGATCGCCGGAGGCTTTATATGACTGAGTGTCCAATATCATCCTATGAAGGATCTTACGCCAAATAGTATGACAAAGTTCTACGTCTTTAACTTTTAGACTTCTTCCGTTATGATTGGTGCCCAGATAATTCTTGGCGCTTACTTAAGAGTTGTAACAGTTTTCGCACGCTTAGTGGATCTTTCTCCATCGTATGTGCGAACATACTTTCTACGCTTTAAATAATTTACACTTAAAAGAACGGATCTTTTAAGTCGTTTACAAACTCCAATCTTTAAACGGAAAAGAAGATGAGATTAAACTTCTGATTTGTTAAAGCGTAAGGAATATAAATTATTTTCATATTCCTCCTTACTTTAATCCATTTTTAATCAGACATCATTTAATCTTTATTCTTGACAAGTAAGAAAAATACTCATCATCTAATCTTTATTCTTGACAAGTAAGAAAAATAGTTATCCCAATTTCGGATTCTGGCTCACTTCAGTCACTTCATCAGACTGAGTGTCCAGTTCCTTCTTACCATTATTCGGATCTTTTGTCTGGGATAGATACAGGCCTTCTGCTGCAAGATAGAAGTACATCTTCAGTCTTCTCCTCTTGTCCCAGTTGACATCCTCAGGCTCTCGAGAGCGCTTGTTCCCACCAGTCTTGGTAGCGGTGACAATATGAATACGTTCATCATCATCACTCTCTTCTACCAGAAAACCATTTCCATATCCAGATTTGGTCACACAACTTTTGACCGACATCTTTCGAACACTAATAGTATTACAATACAATATTGTCTTAAGTTGTTGGGTATTTTTGCTCTATGGTACTTTATAAAGCAGTACGGGAAGTATATTGTTGGGTATTTTTGCTCTATGGTACTTTATAAAGCGATGCAGGAAGTATATAACTATTACAAGTATTCGAAAGGATAAACAAATATTCAATAGTTCAACTAGTAATTTGAAATTACAAATGTGACACAAGTAAAAGCGGAAATTCCAGTTTTGTAGAAAACGGAAAAATGTAAATCGTTTTTCTTTGAGTCGAGTGTCGCCCTCTGTCCATAAGACAATATTGCCCCGTATGTATCCTTTATACGTCCTGGACACTTTGTCTCCCAAGATAAAACAGCAATGGAACACTTGAGCAAAGGAAACTCAAGAGCTACCGTGAAGAATATTGAGTAACGAAATGATGCCTTGGAAGTTGGAGGAAGAAAGCTATTTTGGTTGTGTATTTTCGTGCACCTTTGTTTGTTGCATGAAAACTGCTAACTCTTGGTCATTCTTGGTGTGCTCAACAATGGTGTAAGGGGGTGTTTAAATAGGTGAGGGATGGACTGCTTTGTCGCTGAAATCGCCTCCATAATAGCCAAATAATGGTCATTATGGAGGTAGTAAAGTACCAACATAAATGGTGAAAGATTGCCAACGGATTGGCCATTATTGGAGGTGTAATTCAGCCAAAATAAATGGCTGAATTGAGAGCTTGGACGTTTCTGTTCTGACCGTCGAAATTCCAACTTTCTGAAAACTTTAGGGACCCAACTGTACATCTTGAAACTTCAGGGACCAAACTGTACATATTGAAACTTCAGGGATCAAACTGCACAACTGAAAGACTTCTGGTCCAAACTGCACATCTGAAACTTCTGGGATCAAACTGTACTTCTGGCAAAGTTTTCTGGCCCAAAAAGATAATATCAGAAGACCCACAGCCCACAGCCCCACGACCCGTGACCCGTGACCCGAGAACCCGAGAACCCGGAACCCGGAACTCGGAACTCGGAACACGGAACACGGAACCGGAACGGGACGGGCGGGCGGCGGCGGCGCGCGTGTGGTCTTTCCTTGAACCGAAGCACATCTAGGTCCTCCCTCCTTTAAACACATGGGATACCCCTTGGGGTCCCAAACCCCAAACCAATTTCGAGTCTTATATACACAACAATTCTTTCTTCCTCTACCGATGAGGGAGAATTGAACACAATACCACACTTTCCATGCTTCAAACACCTTACTTCGTGGACCAATATCTCTTTCATTTCTCAATGAAATTTGACGATTCTTGGCCCTACGGTTATCTACGTACTTAGTAGATCATGCATGTGTGAAGAACCGGACTCTCCAACATACGTTACTCTAGTGTTTAAGCCGTTAAAGTTGGTCGGTCGCAACTCCCGCGAAAGGCAAATTTCCAACAATCCCTCTTGAAAGAGATTTTGGCGCACTCACATGGTGTCTTTTTCATTTCCAAAGAATATTTCAATGGACCGATGTTGCATAAGGAGAGGTAGCCTCGACTTTGAACCTTCCATAGTTGAATACCATCGGACTTACTTCATCAAGCGGTGAACGTGATGTCTTGAACCGTCAGTGTTTTAGTGTAAGCCAAGACAATGATACCAACACAACAAATTCCCTTACTCTCTTCTTCGTAATGTTTTGTCCGTTTTGGCCATGGACAACGTCTTGGATTCTTAAGTGCGTTCATTTTGAGGCGGCCCGTCCTCGCACTTAAATAGGTGGTCTCCTACAAGGTATCCTGCTATACCCCACTTCACAAGTGTTAGGAACCATTAAAAGTTTCCCAAAAACCTAACCTCAACTGTTGAGGAGCATTACAGGTTTTGAAAACTTAACCTTTACCCACACTGCAGATAGCACTTAAAGTCTATCGCGGGAACGGCTTTGGATTTGGTGTTTCTTTTCAGAAATCACTATCCGAAGTGCTCATGCTTCCACTGAAGCGATCAACTGAACCTTTACAACTTAGTTTTCCCATTGAACCAAATTACTGGGATCTCCAGTTCGTAAGGTTGGGTTTCCACTGTATTGGTCCGTATATTTTGGGTTTTAAGCCCATTCCCCTAGACAGGCAGAACACTTGATCTCCGGGTAGTCCCTTAGTTAGTAAATAAGGAAGTGACACCCGTGATGATCAACTGCCATACGGTCTTATGTCTCCTGACAAATCCTGACAGATGTGTCCAGACGCCGTCATCCGTGTCCTTCCTAAAGCCGACCGGCTAGCCACAGTTTATAACTGCTGAAGGCACGGGTTTCTCCCAATAAGGGACGTCCTCTAATGAGTCGTGAAGCTACTCAACTTCTTTCATGCTTTGTATAAAGCGATAAACTCCGATACCATCTTGAATCGGACGATGCAAGTTTGCTTAGAGGATTTTCCAAGATCCACCATACACATTTACTTGTGGCTTTGGTGTTCTTCAGATCTGATGTCCAGTTTGCATCACTGTGTTCTCCCGTAATCACTGGACATCCGTAATACTATAATCCGAAGATAAGCGAATAATTCGGATATCGCCATATCCGACTTAACGCCTTCTATTGATCATGTATTAAGATTATCGGTGAACCTTAGTTCAATCGATCTGTTAAATAGGACGATACCAGGTCGGTTGTAGTGTGTACAATACATTGAACTACACATGACCTGTGCATATCGCTCCTTGTCTATGGGTGCACCATGATTCCAATCAGTTCTATGATTCATATCCATTGGTGGCTTCAACGAGACTGTCAACTATCGACCAGTCCGTTAGATGTCTTAGAAATCCAATTCCTAAGATGTCATCTGTAATACTCATATCTTTCATATCGAGACTTTGTTTCAATATGAGTTTCACTTTCAGACCGTTGGTTTTCCAACTGTTGGCTTTCTAACTTCAGAGTTAATGTTTCTGTGGTCAGATTCATTGTTTCTGTTTTATCTGAGACTTTCAGGACCAAAATGTTAACATTTCAGGGACCAAAATGAAAGTTCAGAAAGAAGCCCAACAGTTCAGCAAACCAATTCTGATCTCTTCTTCCAACTCTCCGGTTGGGAAGGCTAGTTCAACATCCATGCCACGTAAGACTACAATGGCCCTGGATGTTAGGCTGCTCACAGGGGAGCACATTTTACAACCCAAAGGTTCTTTTCCCGGAGGAAGATTAACCATTACACATGTATGGTTCTATATATGGAATTTATTTCTCTATTTAGCTTCTTTCCAAAGCAGCGCTTTTGGAGATAACAATTATTTGTTAATTTGTCCATGGTTCGTTCTTAACCATACAAGCTAGAAGGACTGGAACAAGTCCTTGTCCCCTCTTTGTTTCGTCTTGGTTCAACATCTAGAATCCCTGAGTTCTGCAGATCTGGAATATTAAGTTCCGGATAGCCAGCAACTTTCGAGTCCTGTAGATACGGAACGTCTAGTTCCGGACAGCCAGGCCCTCGCGGGTTCTTGTTAACCTTGAGCAATTACTCCTTTTTCCTTTTCAAGGAAAGTTATCTTATAAGAATTCAACATTCTTTGACGCCAAGAGGCGATAAGTACTACTGTTATTTACAGATCCAGAGGATATGCAATCTACAGTCTTAGGTCGAACTTGACCTGTTTCGGTAGTTCAACTTCTACCAGGCCACCCCACATCACAACTTTTGTATGTGAGATCCTTTTCATGTCTCACACGGAGAGTTATCCTTATCCTTATGCGGAGTTCTGTTGAGAATCGCATTAGCGGTAAGGATCGCCTTGCCCCACATAATTTAGGCGTACGGGTTTGGCGCTATTAACACCGTTAGACTGAGGTGAGTAATGAACAGTCGTTTAATGAACGCTGCTTCACATTCTCCCCCTCTATCGCTATGAATTTCGCAATCCATAGGCTTAGTTGATTTTCAACTTCTGCTTTGTAGCGCTTATCCGCTTCAACAACTTCATCTTTGCTTTTTATCAAACAAAGGATTCCATACGTTGTACCATCATCAATGACGATCACAACGTACTTGTCTCCCCCCTCTATTTTGTATAAACTTCAAATCACCCAAGTAGGTGTGACTAAGTTCTAGAGGAGCGGTGCTTCTTTCGCTATTCCCTTGACGGAATTTGAAAAGGTGATTTTGCCTCTTCGCCTACCTCACATTCATTTTGAGGGTTTATGTCGAAAGGATGCAACAATCTTAACATCGTTAGCTTTTGAATGACTTGCTATTTAGCGTGTCTTAATCTATAATGGCATAGATGCACGGATTACAAATATATCATTCATTCACTCTGACGCGTCTTGTACCATTCTCGCTTATTACAGCACTGTTGGAGTAGTATCAACCCAGCCTTGACCAACAGCGTCCCTTAAACCAAGTTAGGAACATGTATCACCTCTTTTAGAGTGATCTCATTCCTCAAGTCCTATTGAGGACAACCTCTCCAAATTTCCTTTGATTTTAGAGGTGGCGTTGCTTCACATGAACAACCTCTTGCCCGTGGTTAGGCGTAACCTGATCATATGTGATCTCGATACTGCTGCCCACTTCGCTTGCTTTGGCGGCATCGAGTGTCCAATTTCTTTCTTGCCTTTCTTTAGGCCTTGAGATCATTAAGACACTGAAACTCCGCCCACCACACTAGGTGTCCATTACTTTTCCTATGAAATGAATTCTGGCCCCACTCCAGTCACCCGGAGGCTTTGTATGACTGAGTGTCCAATATCATCATATCAAAGGAATTTTGGCCCACTCCAGTAGTCGGGAGGCTTTATATGACTGAGTGTCCAATATCATCCTATCAAGGATCTTCTGTCAAATAGTATGACAGGTTCTCTGTCTTTAACTTTTAGACTTCTTCCGTTATGATTGGTGCCCAGATAATTCTTGGCGCTTACTTAAGAGTTGTAACAGTTTTTGCACAGTTAGTGGATCTTTCTCCATCGTATGTGCGAACATACTTTACACGCTTTAAATAATTTACACTTAAAAGAACGGATCTTTTAAGTCGTTTACAAACTCCAATCTTTAAACGGAAAAGAAGATGAGATTAAACTTACGATTTGTTAAAGCGTAAGGAATATAAATTATTTTCATATTCCTCCTTACTTTAATCCATTTTTAATCAGACATCATTTAATCTTTATTCTTGACAAGTAAGAAAAATACTCATCATCTAATCTTTATTCTTGACAAGTAAGAAAAATAGTTATCCCAATTTCGGATTCTGGCTCACTTCAGTCACTTCATCAGACTGAGTGTCCAGTTCCTTCTTACCATTATTCGGATCTTTTGTCTGGGATAGATACAGGCCTTCTGCTGCAAGATAGAAGTACATCTTCAGTCTTCTCCTCTTGTCCCAGTTGACATCCTCAGGCTCTCGAGAGCGCTTGTTCCCACCAGTCTTGGTAGCGGTGACAATATGAATACGTTCATCATCATCACTCTTCTACCGTAAAAACCATTTCCATATCCAGATTTGGTCACACAACTTTTGACCGACATCTTTCGAACACTAATAGTATTACAATACAATATTGTCTTAAGTTGTTGGGTATTTTTGCTCTATGGTACTTTATAAAGCAGTACGGGAAGTATATTGTTGGGTATTTTTGCTCTATGGTACTTTATAAAGCAGTACGGGAAGTATATAACTATTACAAGTATTCGAAAGGATAAACAAATATTCAATAGTTCAACTAGTAATTTGAAATTACAATTGTTACACAAGTAAAAACTGGAAATTCCAGTTTTGTAGAAGACGGAAAAATGTAAATCGTTTTTGCTGAGTCGAGTGTGGCACTCTGTCCTTAAGACAATATTGCCCGTATGTATCCTTTATACGTCCCGACAATTTGTCTCCCAAGATAAAACAGCAATGGAACGCTTGAGCAAAGGAAACCCAAGAGCTACGGTGAAGAATGTTGAGTAACGAAATGATGCCTTGGAAGTTGTAGGAAGAAAGCTATTTTGGTTGTGTATTTTCGCACCTTTGCTTTGCCGCATGAAAATCGCTAACTCTTGGTCATTCTTGGTGTGCTCAACAATGGTGTAAGGGGGTGTTTAAATAGGTGAGGGATGGACTGTTTTGTCGCTGAAATCGCCTCCATAATAGCCAAATAATGGCCATTATGGAGGTAGTAAAGTACCAACATAAATGGTGAAAGATTGCCAACGGATTGGCCATTATTGGAGGTGTAATTCAGCCAAAATAAATGGTGAATTGAGAGCTTGGACGCTTCTGCTCGACCGCCGAAATTCCAACTTTCAAAACTTTAGGGACCCAATCAGTACATCTTGAAACTTCAGGGACCAAACTGTACATATTGAAACTTCAGGGATCAAACCGCACAACCGAAAGACTTCTGGTCCAAACTGCACATCTGAAACTTCGGGATCAAACTGCATTTCCGCAAAGTTTTCTCGCCCAAAAGATAATATCGAAGACCCACACCACGCCCACGCGACCGTGACCCGTGACCCGAGAACCCGAGAACCCGAACCCGGAACTAACTCGGAACTCGAACACTGAACACCTGAACCGAACGGGACGGGCGGGCGCGGCGGCGCCGCGTGGTCTTTCCTTGAACCAAGCACATCTAGGACCTCCCTCCTTTACACACATGGGATACCCTGGGGTCCCAAACCCCAAACCAATTTCGAGTCTTATATACACAACAATTCTTTCTTCCTCTACCGATGAGGGAGAATTGAACACAATACCACACTTTCCATGCTTCAAACACCTTACGTCGTGGACCAAGAGCTCTTTCATTTCTCAAGGAAATTTGACGATTCTTGGCCCTACGGTTATCTACGCATTTAGTAGATCATGCATGTGTGAAGAACCGGATTCTCCAACATACGTTACACTAGTGTTTAAGCCGTTAAAGTTGGTCGGTCGCAACTCCCGCCAAAGGCAAATTTCCAACAATCCCCTCTTGAAAGAGATTTTGGCGCACTCACATGGTGGCTTTTCATTTCCAAAGAATATTTCAATGACCGATGTTGCATAAGGAGAGGTAGCCTCAGCTTTGAACCTTCCATAGTTGAATACCATCGGACTTACTTACTGCGCGGTGAACGTGATGTCTTGAACCGTCAGTGTTTTAGTGTAAGCCAAGACAATGATACCAACACAACAAATTCCCTTACTCTCTTCTTCGTAATGTTTTGTCCGTTTTGGCCATGGACAACGTCTTGGATTCTTAAGTGCGTTCATTTTGAGGCGGCCCGTCCTCGCACTTAAATAGGTGGTCTCCTACAAGGTATCCTGCTATACCCCACTTCACAAGTGTTAGGAACCATTAAAAGTTTCCCAAAAACCTAACCTCAACTGTTGAGGAGCATTACAGGTTTTGAAAACTTAACCTTTACCCACACTGCAGATAGCACTTAAAGTCTATCGCGGGAACGGCTTTGGATTTGGTGTTTCTTTTCAGAAATCACTATCCGAAGTGCTCATGCTTCCATCAAGCGATCAACCGAACCTTTACAACTTAGTTTTCACATTGAACCAAATTACTGGGATCTCCAGTTAGTAAGGTTGGGTTACCACTGTATTGGTCCGTATATTTTGGGTTTTAAGCCCATTCCCCTAGACAGGCAGAACACTTGATCTCCGGGTAGTCCCTTAGTTAGTAAATAAGGAAGTGACACCCGTGATGATCAACTGCCATACGGTCTTATGTCTCCCGACAAATTCTGACAGATATGTCCAGACGCCGTCATCCGTGTCCTTCCTAAAGCCGACGGCTAGCCACGCTTTATAATCGCCAAGGCACGGGTTTCTCCCAATAAGGGACGTCCTCTAATGAGTCGTGAAGTTACTCAACTTCTTTCATGCTTTGTATAAAGCGATAAACTCCGATACCATCTTGAATCGGACGATGCAAGATTGCTTAGAGGATTTTCCAAGATCCACCATACACATTTTCTTGGGGCTTTGGTGTTCTTTCGAATCGATGTCCGCTTGCATCACTGTGTTCTCCCGTAACCGCTGGACATCCGTAATACTATAATCCGAAGATAAGCGAATAATTCGTGATATCGTCATATCCGACTTAACGCCTTCTATTGATCATGTATTAAGATTATCAGTGAACCTTAGTTCAACTGATCTGTTCGTAGGACGATACCAGGTCGGTTGTAGTGTGTACAATACATTGAACTACACATGACCTGTGCATATCGCTCCTTGTCTATGGGTGCACCATGATTCCAATCAGTTCTATGATTCATATCCATTGGTGGCTTCAACGAGACTGTCAACTATCGACCAGTCCGTTAGATGTCTTAGAAATCCAATTCCTAAGATGTCATCTGTAATACTCATATCTTTCATATCGAGACTTTGTTTCAATATGAGTTTCACTTTCGCATCGCTGGTTTTCCAACCGCTGGCTTTCTAACCGAGTTAATGTTTCGTGGTCGATTCATTGTTTCGCTTTATCTGAGACTTTCAGACCAAAATGTTAACATTTCAGGGACCAAAATGAAAGTTCGTAAAGAAGCCCAACAGTTCAAAGAAACCAATTACGATCTCTTCTTCCAACTCTCCGGTTGGGAGGGCTAGTTCAACATCCCTGCCACGTAAGACTACAATGGCTCTGGATGTTAGGCTGCTCACAGGGGAGCACATTTTACAACCCAAGGGTTCTTTTCCCAGAGGAAGATTAACCATTACACATGTATGGTTCTATATATGGAATTTATTTCTCTATTTAGCTTCTTTCCAAAGCAGCTTTTGGAGATAACAATTATTTGTTAATTTGTCCATGGTTCGTTCTTAACCATACAAGCTAGAAGGACTGGAACAAGTCCTTGTCCCCTCTTTGTTTCGTCTTGGTTCAACATCTAGAATCCCCGAAGTTCTGCAGATCTGGAATATTAAGTTAGGATAGCCAAGAACTTTCGAGTCCTGTAGATACGGAACGTCTAGTTCCGGACAGCCAGGCCCTCGCGGGTTCTTGTTAACCTTGAGCAATTACTCCTTTTTCCTTTTCAAGGAAAGTTATCTTATAAGAATTCAACATTCTTTGACGCCAAGAGGCGATAAGTACTACTGTTATTTACAGATCCAGAGGATATGCAATCTACAGTCTTAGGTCGAACTTGACCTGTTTCGGTAGTTCAACTTCTACCAGGCCACCCCACATCACAACTTTTGTATGTGAGATCCTTTTCATGTCTCACACGGAGAGTTATCCTTATCCTTATGCGGAGTTCTGTTGAGAATCGCATTAGCGGTAAGGATCGCCTTGCCCCACATAATTTAGGCGCACGGGTTTGCGCTGGCTAACACCGTTAGATCGAGGTGAGTAATGAACAGTCGTTTAATGAACGCCGCTTCACATTCTCCTCTATCGCTATGAATTTCGCAATCCATAGGCTTAGTTGATTTTCAACTTCTGCTTTGTAGCGCTTATCCGCTTCAACAACTTCATCTTTGCTTTTTATCAAACAAAGGATTCCATACGTTGTACCATCATCAATGACGATCACAACGTACTTGTCTCCCCCCTCTATTTTGTATAAACTTCAAATCACCCAAGTAGGTGTGACTAAGTTCTAGAGGAGCGGTGCTTCTTTCGCTATTCCCTTGACGGAATTTGAAAAGGTGATTTTGCCTCTTCGCCTACCTCACATTCATTTTGAGGGTTTATGTCGAAAGGATGCAACAATCTTAACATCGTTAGCTTTTGAATGACTTGCTATTTAGCGTGTCTTAATCTATGATGGCATAGATGCACGGATTACAAATATATCATTCATTCGGCTACAGACGTACTGTACCATTCTCAGTTATTACAGACCTGTTGGAGTAGTATCAACCCAGCTTGACCAACAGCGTCCCTTAAACCAAGTTAGGAACATGTATCACCTCTTTTAGAGTGATCTCATTCCCTGAAGTCCTATTGAGGACAACCTCTCCAAATTTCTTTGATTTTAGAGGTGGCGTTGCTTCACATGAACAACCTCTTGCCCGTGGTTAGGGCGTAACCGGATCATATGTGATCTCGATACTCTGGCCCACTTCAGTTGCTTTGGCAGACTGAGTGTCCAATTTCTTTACTGCCTTTCTTTAGGCCTTCAGATCATTAAGACCTGGAAACTCTGGCCCACCACACTAGGTGTCCATTACTTTTCCTATGAAATGAATTCTGGCCCCACTCCAGTCACCCGGAGGCTTTGTATGACTGAGTGTCCAATATCATCATATCAAAGGAATTTTGGCCCACTCCAGTCGCCCGGAGGCTTTATATGACTGAGTGTCCAATATCATCCTATGAAGGATCTTCTGCCAAATAGTATGACAGGTTCTACGTCTTTAACTTTTAGACTTCTTCCGTTATGATTGGTGCCCAGATAATTCTTGGCGCTTACTTAAGAGTTGTAACAGTTTTCGCACAGTTAGTGGATCTTTCTCCATCGTATGTGCGAACATACTTTACACGCTTTAAATAATTTACACTTAAAAGAACGGATCTTTTTAAGTCGTTTACAAACTCCAATCTTTAAACGGAAAAGAAGATGAGATTAAACTTCTGATTTGTTAAAGCGTAAGGAATATAAATTATTTTCATATTCCTCCTTACTTTAATCCATTTTTAATCAGACATCATTTAATCTTTATTCTTGACAAGTAAGAAAAATACTCATCATCTAATCTTTATTCTTGACAAGTAAGAAAAATAGTTATCCCAATTTCGGATTCGCTCACTACCACTTCATCGACCGAGTGTTCAGTTCCTTCTTACCATTATTCGGATCTTTTGTCTGGGATAGATACAGGCCTTCTGCTGCAAGATAGAAGTACATCTTCAGTCTTCTCCTCTTGTCCCAGTTGACATCCTCAGGCTCTCGAGAGCGCTTGTTCCCACCAGTCTTGGTAGCGGTGACAATATGAATACGTTCATCATCATCACTCTCTTCTACCGTAAAACCATTTCCATATCCAGATTTGGTCACACAACTTTTGACCGACATCTTTCGAACACTAATAGTATTACAATACAATATTGTCTTAAGTTGTTGGGTATTTTTGCTCTATGGTACTTTATAAAGCAGTACGGGAAGTATATTGTTGGGTATTTTTGCTCTATGGTACTTTATAAAGCAGTACGGGAAGTATATAACTATTACAAGTATTCGAAAGGATAAACAAATATTCAATAGTTCAACTAGTAATTTGAAATTACAATTGTTACACAAGTAAAAACTGGAAATCCCACGCACTCCATTGCACTCCATTGCACTACGCACTATTGCACTCCACACCTACGACCCGAGAACCCGAGAACCCGAGAACCCGAGAACCCGAGAACCCGAGAACCCGAGAACCCGAGAACCCGAGAACCCGAGAACCCGAGAACCCGAGAACCCGAGAACCCGAGAACCCGAGAACCCGAGAACCCGAGAACCCGAGAACCCGGAACCCGGAACTCGGAACTCGGAACACGGAACCGGAACGGGACGGGCAAGCAAGGCGCCAAGTGTGGTCTTTCCTTGAACCGAAGCACATCTAGGTCCTCCCTCCTTTAAACACATGGGATACCCCTTGGGGTCCCAAACCCCAAACCAATTTCGAGTCTTATATACACAACAATTCTTTCTTCCTCTACCGATGAGGGAGAATTGAACACAATACCACACTTTCCATGCTTCAAACACCTTACTTCGTGGACCAATATCTCTTTCATTTCTCAATGAAATTTGACGATTCTTGGCCCTACGGTTATCTACGTACTTAGTAGATCATGCATGTGTGAAGAACCGGATTCTCCAACATACGTTACACTAGTGTTTAAGCCGTTAAAGTTGGTCGGTCGCAACTCCCGCCAAAGGCAAATTTCCAACAGTTACTAATATGCTATTATTTGTTATATAGTTCATAGAAATTAAACATACTATATAGTTTAATTTGTGAGTTCAAGTTCAAGGCAGGTCATGTCCAATTGCTGCATCACCTCCTTCCACTAGGTCACCTGCACCAAGTTTACCATTAATTTCATTATTAGGATTATTGCCACCATTTTCACCAAATCCTTCATTAATACTAGAACCAAATCCATTTCCAGCTCCAACACTACTTGTTCCACCACCTCCCATAAAAGGACCAAAACCGCTTCCAAAACCACCTCCAATACCACCATCAAGTCCACCAATACCGGCTCCTAAACCAAATGGAGGCCTAATTCCACCTCTCATACCACCAAAACCTCCAAAAAAAGGCGGTAAAGGGTGATGAAAATATTCCTTCTGCTCATCAGCTGCTGCTTTTGGCTCCATCCCAAGGCTCCTCGCGATTGCAGGATAAGCAAGAACACTAGTGATAATAAGAACAATAACGAGAATCTTTGTTGCCATTTTAAACTAGTAGAAGTGGAGATTTTAATGATGTTTTGAGTGTGAGGAACTTTGGGTTTGCAAGCTTAAGTTATATAGGTGTCCAGAAATTGCTACAATAATGAAGAATTTGAAAGGTAGGAATATCACTAGCTCATGCATATTGCGTGTAATATAATCATGTACATTAGAAGAAGAAAAAAGCGAACTACATCCTTTCATAGACATACTTTAATTAACACCTTCTCGATTTCATGATCAACCTAAGTCTAACACACACCAAACAAATCAACTATGATTTAATGTTCAACTTTTCTCCTTTACTTTTCGTTCAAAAGATTAACTTAAGGTCTTATCCTTTGACAAGAGTGGATTGCTCAAATGGTAAGCGCCCTTCACTCTCAATCCGAAAGTTGCAAGTTCGAATCAACGAGGGAGCAAAGAGGGAGCTCCTGGGAGGGGTTAAAAAAAAAAGGTCTTATCCTTTTATA
Source organism: Anisodus acutangulus (assembly GCA_029783415.1). Taxonomy (NCBI): domain Eukaryota; kingdom Viridiplantae; phylum Streptophyta; class Magnoliopsida; order Solanales; family Solanaceae; genus Anisodus; species Anisodus acutangulus. The sequence goes on along the minus strand of CM056499.1, from coordinate 37,660,922 downwards.
ATGTTAACAACTTCATACTGTTTTTTCGTGCGCTTATAAGTCCTAAATCACCCAACACATTACTACTCACATTTGTCCATTGTTGAAGATATGATTAAGAACATAAAAATGTGCTTATCTCTAATAACTTTCTTTTTAACCGAAAATATTCACAGACTTTAACCTCTCGAGGTGATGGGGGGGGTTTGGCATGACCCCAACCACGTAAATTAAAACGAAATACTAGCATGAAGGGGGACATAAGCCATTCTTTTACATCATTAATTAGGCGAAGAATTAAATCCATCCTAATCTAGTTCATGATGTAAGATCGTTAAGGAAATATGCACCATAAGCCTAATACATACAATTAAGACTTAACCGGTAGCAAAACAATCAGAAAGCATTCAAGGAGGTTTAAAGTACCAACTGGCTTATAAAAAAAAATCAAGCCCACACACATCAAGGGACGTCTTGAAATATATATGACTAAAAGCGTAAAAGTGTGTTCGTTATTAGTTTAAATTTTTAGATGAGATGATTTTATATTTCAACAGTATTCATAAAGTTGAAAGCTCGTTATGAACTATTCAATGATCATAGGACAGAGATTGGCCACTGCCCCTTTGCCTGTCTCAGGTGGTTTACAAAACTGATTAATTAAGTTACAAAGTCCTAACCTAGCTAGCTAGCTCGGTTTGTTTGCACAAAAACAAGACGGTTACTTCCTAATTGGATTAGCTCACAAACAAAAAAGGATTTTATCCAAGAGTGAGCTCTAGAGAGATATTTTTCATATCTAAACTGGCACATGCTTCTAAGGACATAGTGCTACCCGAGTCTTCCTCTTCTGCTGTTTCAATAATTGACAAACTGTTACCATATCGTAGTACCATTTTACTCCCATTGCCATCCTGCAAAGATCAAAAGAATTCCAATTAGTTAAGTGGTGACACCAATCTATTGTATTAATTGCTTCCAATTTATAAAGAAAGTTAACTTTGTAAAGAATGGATCTTGAGCCTAACTTAACCCCAAAAGCTAGCTTGTAGGGTGATGATTGTCCAAGTCCATATAAGGAGTCCATGTTCCCATTCCATTTTCGATGTGGGACTCTTAACACTCTCCCCCACGCCCAGACCTCGTTAACTGAAGCGTAAACAATATAATTGTTAGAATATTATGCAATCATATTATTATTATGTATTAATGTAGTATCATTTTATATATGGTAGGAAGTCAAATGTTAATTAGGAATATTATGTTAATTAGGTAGAAGATTATTAGGAATTGATTAGGCATGATTGACTCTTTCTAATTACATGTATATGGTGTATATATTGTGTCCTTGAAGGATGAATACATTGAGGAAAATACTTTCAAAGTCTTACATGGTATCAAGAGCTTAAGGAAAGTTCCAAAATTAGTTTATTTTCTTCCAAATTTTCGGTCATCTTCCTTCCTAGAACCCTAGTTGGTCGAAATTTCTTTATTTTTCCCCTCTCTTACTCCATTATTGATTATCCTTCATCCAACCAATTATGTCTAAAATCAAATCATCCTTTCACCATGCCCTTGCTGTCTCAAACATCAAAACACATGTTTCCATCAAACTAGAAATGGAAACCGTTCATTATGCGACATGGGCGGAATTGTTCAAAATATGTTGTCGTGCTCACAAAGTTCTTCATCATATAATTCCTCCAAAAGATGGTAAAGGGAAAGACATAAAAAATGATGCAGACAAAGAATTGTGGGATACACGTGATGCCACAGTCCTTGGTTGGATTTATGCAACAATCTCCACGGACTTGTTGCATACTATAATGGAACCGGATTCCACAGCATGGCGGCGTGGGAACGCTTGCGAGATATTTTTCAAGATAACCAAAACTCTCGCGCTGTTACATTGGAACAGGAGTTCTCAACCATTGACATGGCGGCCTTCCCAAATGTTTCTACATATTGTCAACGACTCAAAGTGTTGGCTGATCAATTAAGAAACGTTGGTTCACCGGTTACTAATAACCGGTTAGTCTTACAATTGGTCGTCGGTCTCACCGACGCTTATAACGGCGTGGGAACTCTAATCCGTCAAAGTAATCCTCTATCACAATTTTATCAAGCAAGGTCCATGCTTGTACTGGAAGAGTCGGGCTTGGTGAAAAAGGCCCCAACTACTTCAAATTTCGCCATGCTTACCACTCCTTCACATGATGGTAATTTTTTTGACCCTTCTCAACAAAATAAAGGACAAAAAAGACGTCATAACAATAAAAATAAGGGTGGAAATCGCGGAAATAACAAAGGTGGAGGCCACCGAAATTCCGGTGGCAGCGCTAATGGCGGCAACACCAACTCCGGTGGTGGACAATGATAGCAACACGGCGGTAGGGTGGCGGACAGTGGCAGCAGCCCGGCGGCAAGGGTGGCGGACAGTGGCAGCAGCCCAACGGCTGGTAGTGGCCTTGGGATATACCACCCAGCCCAGCCCCAACAAGCAATTGGGCCAGGCAGCCCCAAAGGCCCACTGGCTAGCCTCAGCAAAACAGTAGGTACTTTCCATCGACTGGCGGAAGAAGAACAGCCCAAAGAAGCCCATTTATTTGGGTGCATTAACACAGCGATAGCAGTGGACCTCAGCCAACCCCGTGGCATGAGGCCCATTCAACAGGGGCACACCCCACTGAAATTGAGTCCGCCCTGCACACTCTTAGTCTTAATCCACCGAATTCAAATTGGTATATGGACTCCGGAGCGACGTCCCATATGACGTCCTCCCAAGGTAATCTCTCGTCCTATTTTAATTTGAGCAATGATAATGGAATAATTGTCGAAAATGATCATTCAATTCTAATAAAAGGTTATGGTTCTAGCAAATTGTCACCACCAAACCCACCCCTAATTTTAAAGAATGTTCTTCATGCTCCCAAATTAATCAAAAACTTGGTTTCTGTTAGAAAGTTTACAAATGATAATTGGGTATCTGTCCGGTTTGACCCCTTTGGCTTTTCCGTGCATGATTTTCAGACGGGGAAGCTTCTCATGAGATGTGATAGCAAGGGGGAGCTCTATCCAATAAATTCGTCAACACAACAATCCAAGTTTCCTTCTGTTTTTGCAGCCTTAGCACCAACGTTTGGGACATCCGGGAGAGGCTGTTTTGACTTCTATTAAACAAAATAATTTTATTTCTTGTACCCAAACACGGACTCTAAATAAGTTTCATTCTTGCACACTTGGTAAACATGTTAAGTTGCCATTTATTTTCTCTACTTCATGCACTCTTTTGCCATTTGATATTTTACATTGTGATATTTGGACATCACCTATTTTGAGTTCTTCTTGTCATAGATATTATTTGCTTATACTTGATGACTACTCTAATTATTTGTGGACATTCCCTTTATCGAAAAAATCACAAGTGTTTTCCACTTTTCTCACTTTTAGAGCATTCATCCGAACTCAATTTGAACGTGATATAAAAAATATTCAATGTGACAATGGGGGGGGGGGGAGTTTGACAATAAACAATTTTGAGATTTTTTTCAAAACAAATGGTCTTCAGTTTCGTCTGTCTTGTCCTCATACTTCATCACAAAATGGGAATGCGGAACACAAATTTAGAATCATTAACAATATTGTTAGAACATCTCTTTCTCATGCTTCACTTCCCCCTGTATTTTGGCATCATGCACTCCAAATGGCCACTTACCTGTTGAATGTCCTTCCTCATAAAAATCTATCATACCAAGCTCCCCTAAAAATGATTTACTTACGAGAGCCCTCATATCATCACTTAAGAGTGTTTGGTTGTCTTTGCTACCCCCTCTTTCCATCCACTACAATCACAAAACTCCAAGCCCGGTCTACTCCATGTATGTTCTTGGGATATCCTACTCATCATCGTGATTACCAATGTTACGACATTTCTTCCAAAAGAATCTTTATAAGTCGTCATGTAATCTTTGATGAAACAATTTTTCCATTTGCTAAGACATATGCCACCGGGACTCATAACTATGATTTTTTAGATGATGATAAACTTTCGTATCTAACATATTTTTTTCACAGCTCGGTACCTATTGCTAGTGTTGAACACCGCAATTCATGCCCCTAAGGCCAACGATCGATGACCCAACTGACTGACATTTCAATGCAGCAGCTTGGGCCTTCGGTTTCGAGGCCCAGTTCCACTACCGCACAATCTACCCGGTCCAGCGGATTGGGCCAGTCCACCACTACGGGCCCAATTCCAGCTCCAACAATGCAACCCACTGGACCCTCGATTTCTCACTCCTCGGTCAGTGGCGTCCATTCCACTGGCCCAACAAACCATCCGGTCACCCCTAGTCAACATGGAATTGTCAAATCCAATTCCAAATATAACCTTCACACCTAGGTCTCGAAATCACCTTTGCCTCGTATTCTAGTGTCTGCTCTAATAGACCCGAATTGGAAAATGGCCATGGATGATGAATAGCATGCCCTAATTACAAATAGGACATGGGATTTAGTAGCTCGTCCATCTAATATTAATATAATTCGATCTATGTAGATTTTCAGCTATAAAGAAAAATCTGATGGAATTTTTGAGCGGCATAAAGCCCATCTTATAGGTGATGGGAACACACATCAGGTTGGTGTAGATAGCGGGGAAACATTCAGTCCAGTGGTCAAACCTGCAACTATCAGAACAGTTCTCAGCCTGTCTCTCTCAAAAGGATGGCCACTTCATCAATCGGATGTTAAAAATGCCTTAATCCATGGACACCTTAATGAGACTGTATACATGCACCAACCGTTGGGATATATGGATCCTAAATATCCCAACCATGTGTGTTTGCTCAAAAAATCATTATATGGCCTCAAGCAGGCCCCAGGGCTTGGTATAAGCGGTTTGCAGATTTTGTGTCACACATAGGTTTTTCGCACAGCCGTTCAGATAATTCCCTGTTTATCTATCGTCAAGGTAATCATATTGCTTATCTTCTTCTATAAGTGGATGATATTATTCTAACAGCATCTTCAGACTCTCTTCGCAAGAATATCATGTCACAGTTTAGTTCTGAATTCACTATGAAAGATCTTGGCCCACTCCACTACTTTCTAGGGATTGCTGTGACCCGACATACATGTGGATTATTTCTCTCCCAGAAGAAGTATGCATCAGAAATTGTGGAACGAGCTGGGACGTCTTTCTGCAAACCTTCGGCAATTCCGGTCGACACAAAGTCAAAATTGAGTGCCATTTCTAGCAAACCTTTTGCTGATACAACGTTATACCCCAGACTAGCAGGAGCTTTACAATATCTCACATTCACCAGGCCAGATATTACCTATGCAGTGCAACAAGTGTGTCTATTCATGCATAATCTAATGGAGGAACATATGAATGCTCTGAAACGCATTGTACGATATATTTAGGGCACTCTGGAGTATGGATTACATCTATACCAGTCCTCTGTTTCCAAACTTGTTACTTACACTGATGCAGATTGGGCAGGATGTCCAGATACAAGACGATCCACCTCCGGGTATTGCGTCTTCCTTGGTGACAATTTAATCTTACGGTCCTCAAAATGGCAGGCCACAGTATCACGCTCAAGTGCTGAAGCAGAATATCGTGATGTGGTCAATGTTGTATCTGACTCATGTTGGATTCGGAACCTGTTACTTGAACTCCATTGCCCTATTCCGACTGCAACAATAATATACTGTGATAATATTAGTGCAATCTACCTCTCAGTGAATCCCATCCACCATCAACGTACTAAACATATTGAGTTAGATATTCATTTTGTACGCGAGAAGGTGGCTCGCGGACAAGTTCGGGTGCTACATGTCCCAACGCGTCATCAAATCGCACATATCTTCACAAAAGGACTTCCGCTCATATTATTTGAAGATTTCAGGGACAGTCTCAACATTCACCGCCCTCCAGCTTCAACTGCGGGGGAGTGTTAGAATATTATGCAATCATATTATTATTTTTATGTATTAATGTAGTATCATTTTATATATGGTAGGTAGTCAAATGTTAATTAGAAATATTATGTTAATTAGGTAGAAGATTATTAGGAATTGATTAGGAAGATTAGGCATGATTGACTCTTCCTAATTACATGTATATGGTGTATATATTGTGCCCTTGAAGGATGAATACATTGAGGAAAATACTTTCAAAGTCTTACAATAATTTGGGAGCCCAACATCGACGAACAAAGAATTGGAATGGGCATGACTCTGATACCATGTAAAGAATGGATCTTGGGCCTAACGGCCTAACTCAACTCCAAAAGCTAGCTTGTAGGGTGAGGATTGTCCAAGTCCATATAAGGAGTTCATGTTCCCATTCCATTTCCGATGTGGGACTCTTAACAAACTTATTAAAAAGGGAAGAATTTCGTTAATTACTTGAACATTGCAACCATTGAAGAAATCCTGGAACATAGTGCAAGGACTGGATCTTCCTTTAAACCCCGTGAACTTATTTTCTCTCATCTCTTGCATATGTTTCCTGTTCAATTAAAACAAAGGTCTATGCATAAGTAAGGAAAAAAGAGAGGACCAAATTAAGCAACTTAGCTGGAACATATATATGTATGAACAAAGTGTAAATAATTCTACTCTACAACAGGTTACCTGCCTTATTTCATGTTAGTAATTCCACTTGTTAATGAGCTAAGTAAGAAAAAGTCTAACTTATATAATGCAGCTCATAAATATAGTGGAATTAGTGGTCTGAAAAAATATGACATACAACGTAACTTATATATTAATTATAACATGTTAAATTACATTAATTGGATAAAAACACTTTCACACTTGTCAGTGTATAGAGATTAAACTCAGCAAGTCCACAAGGAAATATAACTTTTATAGAAAATATAAATTTACATGAATTTATAGGATTAGCAAAAACAAAAACATTTGAGAAATTAGACGAACCATGGAGGAGGTAAAATAGTACGCCTGGAGGCAATTAGGTCCGAATAGTTACTCGTTACTGTCGAATTAGGATGGCCATCAAAGAAGGATTTGCCATTGCCATTAGAGTAATGAAAGTTTCCATGGGGATAATTCATTTGATCTGCACCATCCATTATATTCCTCTTACTCCCATTTGCAGCTTCTGCTTGATCAGCAGTAACAAAAAATAAAAACTCAAATAAATTTGTGGTTAACTTAATTAACTCGTAATAACATAAATATATATGCGCGAGAAAATTAAATTAAGAAGAAACAGGTATAAAAGCAGTGTATAAGATTCACTCATCCAAACACTAATTTTAAATTTTGAATTCACATTCTATTGTATGAACACTTTCCTTGTATTAAAAGTCTTTGTTTGAAATTTTGAATAATGCAACCACCACCACCACCACATGGCAAATATTTTTAACTCTTCCAAATAAAATTTACTCAAAGTAAAATAAGGATGAAAAGTGAATTCTCAATGTTGGCCTTGCTAGCAATAGACTAGCTAGTAGCCTAGTACCCAATAGTTCTAAGAACCTTTTCAATTTTAATAACCAAAAGGCGTAATCCTACGGAATATATGGAGTCAACAAAACACAAAGGGTAAAATGAAACATAAAAAGATTCCTCAAATGGAATTCCACTATGTTTTCTTGATTGCATCACTGCTGAGTGCTGACTGATCATTTACTTACTATTTTCTCAAAAATTGACATAAACTTTCTATTGACTCAGCTTCTATAGATATAAAATCAAGCAACCTCCTCTCTATAAAGACTTGAAAGAATTTAAAAAAGAAAAAAAGAATTCCAAATGAAAAGAAGCTAATTTGGTACTATTTGAAGGAGAGCCTTGGAGTAACTCGTAAAATTGTTGTCATATGACCAAGAGGTCATGAGTTCAAGCCGTGTAAACAACATCTGACAGAAATGTAAGATAAGACTGCGTACAACACACTCTTGTGGTTCGGCCCTTCCCCAAACCCCGCGCATAGCGAAAACTTAGTGCACCGGACTGCCTTTTTTTAACTCCTTGATATATAATACAAGTACTATACACAAAAGCATAGTAGTAGTAATTAACGTATAGAAGAGATGGAGTTTAAATTAACCAAAAGAAGTAAAAGGATACCTTGCATCATCTGTTCATGCTTCATGTTTCTGTACATCTGTTCATATAAAAATACATCTTAAACTAAAGACAGGGTGGTGAAAAAAACAAAGGAAAAAGATTGAATTTACAAACCCATAGAATTAAAGTTTTTTTCCTAACCTGAAGGTGACTCTTAACGTGAGATATGGTGAGGCCCTTCACATCCATCAACTGTAGCACCATCTTTGGTGTTGCTCCTAATTATTAGTACCACAACAAATCAACAATTAAATAATAGGCAATAATGAAGTCATCATACATAGGTCCACTCCACCTTTTAAGAGAACCAACTAAAGAAATGCAGTAATTAAGAATTAAGGAAAATGCCCTCTTTTCATGCACTTCTATATATAACTCATCCAAAGGCACATACAGTATATAGTTTTCATGCAAGAAAAGGGAAATCGAGATGAAGCTTACGATCTTCTCCACCAAGTCTTTCAACAGCATGTACAAAGCTACGATGAAGGTCATGTGTCCATCTCAGTCTCGGCATTTTTGATCTTACATATGGTCTTACCCCTGATGATTTATTATTGTTATTTTCTAATATTATTGGCTGCTCCCCAACTGATCTCATGATGGATAAAGAAAGAGAATTTTCAGAAAATTCTAGCCCCTTCATCATGTTAAATTAAGAGAGGTTGGGAAGCTAGAGGCAGGCTGGAGTGAAGGGGGAAATTAAAGGAGTTATGGTTTATGTTGAAGTATACAACAAAATGAAGAGAATAAATATTAGTGAGTCTGTTGTCATGTTTTGTCTACTTGTGCAGGCTTTTACAACTAGGATTTTCTTACATAAAATTGAGTTCATCTTGAAGAGTTTCATTTAAGTCTCTTCAATTTTGATTATAAATCTGAAAACAATTCACGGAATTTCAGAAACTCTAGCGAGATGTTCAACCTTGCACTCATAATTGGATGAAAATAGTGAAAAGGGACTTTAAGAAAAACATGAATAAGTAAAAAAAAAAATCTGCAGAAAAAGATTCTGAGTGATGATAGTTTTACTTTAAGGACATTCTTTTGTTTGAAGTCGGTACCATTACATTCTTGTGTGCCCTCATATGAAAAATGAGGCGGATTTACACTTAAGTTACTCCCTCCGTTGATTTTTACTTATCCACTATTAAATTTGCACACCTTTAAAAAATAATAAATAAAATGCACAATTTATCATGATACCCATATTAATTGGTGCATAATTTTAATGAACTTGAAAAATAATTTTAATAAATAATTAATATTATGGGTAAAGCAGAAAAAAATAAATTATCTTCTCTCTTGATATGCTAAAAGTGACAAATAAAAATGAAAATTTATATTTAGTATAGTGGACAAGTAAAAGTAAACTGAGGAAGTAGTAGCTTTAATTTGATATAGATTTTGTATTTATATTAGAAAAATCACTTAAATAAAATATTATCCAAAACAAAGTAAACAAAAAAAAGTTATGATCCATAACTCATAAATTTAAATTTTGAATTTGCCTCTACATAAATGCCTCCTCAACCCCACCTTTTAACTTTAAATTACCTCCAAAAGGGGCAAAAAAGAGATGGAATTAATTACCATCCACTGGTGATTGAACTTAGATATGATCAACAATACTTGAGATTAGCTAAAAGACAATTGTGAGAAAACCTCTTTTGGCTTTGGTGAAGTAAGTTACAACAACAACATACTGAATGAGATCTCACATCGTGGGGTCTGGTAAAGTAGTGACTAACAATGAATTAAAGACCGCAAGCGTGTACAATATGAGTTATACAAGTGTTTGTTTTTCAAAGTTTGATATACACATTATATTATTTCTAAAAATTATGCAGCCTCATATTTCTCAAAATTTGACTAATAACATATACTACTAGCTTAGCTTATTTGAACCACTTGCACGAGTTCAAAATGATATCTAAACCTCTTATATCATAAAATATGATAAATATACAGTAGTAACATTGTTTGGCAGTTGGCAGAGCTAATTTAATTAACTTATTTTAGGAACACGATAATGAAGAGTTGTGAAGTGAGGCCAAAGAAGGAAAAGATGAGGGTGACATAGGCAAATGTATGTCCTCAAGGAAACATACCAAATTCCACCACAATTCTCCATTTCCTCTTTTCGGAGACCATAACTTCCTCTCATCCCTAAAGTAGCTTTACACCTTTTTTTGGCTCAGAACATTTTTAACGTTAGCCCTGACTAGACGGAGCCAATGAAATAGCAACGCAATGACACGTTTAAAAGTTTCTTGACATATGGCTCATTCGTGATAACTTCTTCAAATAAATGATTATATCGATTATTAAATGATACCTCAACGACGTACCATAGCATATTCATGATAAATTTTAACGACAACACATTAGACTACTTCCACGCTATCGTTGCCCAGACTATCGTAAGATACTTATAATGTAGTGGGACGGGTGCGTAAAATTCTAAGTGTCTTACGTCGACAGAGGTGGATGGATGGAATTTAGGAGAAATTCATTCACATCGAATGATAATCCTGGAATTGTAGTGACACAAGTTCAATTAAAGGACGAAAATTATGAAGAATGGGCTAGATCTACGAGGACAGCCCTAAGAGCAAGAAAGGAGTTAAGCTTCGTCGACAGTATAATTAAAAAATTGAACGAAAAGTCGCCAGACTTGGAAGATTGGTGGACTATAAACTCATTATTGGTGTCGTGAATTCGCAACACCATAGAACACATGCTTCTGTAACACCCCGTACTTTCGGGTAACGGTTGAACGCATAAACGTAGGCAAGTAGACCGGACTCCGGGAGGTTTATGTTGTACTCACGTAGGCTAATAAGAAAATTAGTATATAAAAGGACGTGATCCCGAAATAATTTTGGATTGGATAAGTGTGACGACAGAGATTAATAATAATAATTGTATATCCCCAAAGAGGTAATGGATTAGTGTCATATTACAAGAATTATAACATTGAGTATAAGAAGGTTTTATAAGTCGTTAGAATTTAGGTAAATGGAGATCGGGAATTTAATTGTATGTATAATTAATTAATTATGGGGTTGATTAATTATATGCGGAGAACCATTATTAGTGGAATATTACGTGTAGTCTTATAAGGCAGCGGTGCATCGACCCAGTTAGAGAAAGGGGTCGATGGCAGCTTCTGAGCTTCATAAATCCCCAAACGCTCATCTCTTCTCCATTAATAGAAGCCTTTATATCATCAAGCCTCTTTAGAAATCGTTCTCTGAGAAGAAATTGTTACTCTATAACCTGAAAGAGTAAATTCTCAATTGATAACTCTCTGAAATTCTCGACCAAATTAGGGGTTTTCGAAAAACCTTTTCTCACCCAGAAAGGGGGAAACCCATGGAATTTTGGACCTCGTTTTCAGCAAAAATGGAAGCCTTGAAATAGGCTTAAGAACTCAGAAAACCCAAGCCGAGACCCAGAGTTTCGAGGAAGTGCTGGAAGTCAATTTTTGGGGTCTGGTTTCTGCTTGTCGGAACCTGAGTTGAGCGAAAGGTTTTCTGACGACGCTCGTCACTGCGCTTAAAGAGGTAATCTTTCTTGTTCCTAAAGTTTATACAATTTCAGAACATGATTCTTGCCATTAGCTATAAAATGATTATCGAAAATGCTAAGTTTGGATTGGGTATTGTCGGGACTGCCGTAATTGTAAGGTATTGGGGTTGCATGTGAAATTGTTGTACTGTGTTGGATATTATAGCAGTAAAGAGAAGGATTAAGAGGGTTGGGTGTTTCGCTACATGCATAGGTTTCGATATAGAAGGAATGTAGGTTCTACGCGTACAATGTGTTCGCTAGAATGTCTCAAAGAACTTGTTTCTAGTATATTGATTCGATTATGATTTGAATAATCCTTGTGACGTAGATAATCATTCATAGAGCTTACAAGGACCCGTGGAACTTAGATAATTTCGACAATAATGTATGCAAGGATTTTTCCTTCTTTTGGCATAATTCTATGTGCGAAACGTAACCATCGTGCTGCTACATAAATTACTCTACTCTTAGTTATTAAGAAGGATCATGTTATTGACTCTTATGTTAAAAACATGTTTAAATATGTTTCTAAGTCCTTATTGAGGCATACAGAAAAGAGGTTGATATTCACAGTGTTAGCCAAAGGTACAAGGATATTGGGCCAGGATGTGTTATTGTCATTCATGCATTTCCATTTGCATTGCATTCATATATTACCCTGGACCACTTGTGCTATGCACATTACTATATGGTAAATATTATATATATACAGGGTATATGGGGAAAAGGAAAGGCGTTATATACACACACCACCTGCAGCTGGTACAAACTATCAAAAAAGAGCCCTGAGAGGCCAATATGATGTGATGATGTGATGTGATGTGATGATGTGATGCCTGTGTGGATTATTGGGACGAGTTGCACTATCCGCAACACTAATATATTGGGACGGGTTGCACGATCCGCAACACTAATATATATATATATATATATATATATATATATATATATATATATATATATATATATATATATATGCCGCATTTGTATCATGCATACACTCGTTTACTAATATATGGAATGATGCCCGCATAGGTTGTTATGGTAAGGAAGATGCCCGAAAAGGCTGATGTATATGTATACTGCATTGTGCATAACATTTAGGCATGTGTACTAGGGCCTCAGAGGCAATTACTAATGTTCAGTTGTTTCTGTCTTAGACTATTATATGTCTCTGCTATGTTATTTCTTATGCCTGACATACTCAGTACATCAGTCGTATTGACGTCCCTTTTGTCGGGGGACGCTGGGTTTTATGCCCGTAGGTTCATATTGTGAGAGTGACAGTTCGCCCTAGTGGGTTGCTGGTTCAGCTGGTATTTGGAGCGCTCTATTCATTTAAGAGTCGCGGTCTGGTCGTGGTATGTTTACTATTTAGAGGTTTATAGATAGGTGTCCTGTGGTTAGTTGTCATGTATGGCCTTATCGGCATTGGTATATAAATGTATAAGTTGGGGCTTTTGGGTTGAAAACTTATATTATCTATCACGGCTCAACCCGTGTTTAAATATAATTAAGGGTAGAATGTATCTGTGGTGCCCGGCGGGTAGAGTTCTGGTGCCCGTTGCGGCCCTCCGGTTTGGGTCGTGACAGCTTCGCTCAATTATTACACATAAAGAGGAAGTGAAAGAATTATGGACGAGCATCCGAGAGCGGTTCGCCGTTATTAACGGCCCTCAGATGCAACAACTAAAGGCGGAACTAGCGGAGTGCAAGCAAAAGGGAAGGACCATAGTGAATTACTATGGAAAACTCACTAAGTTGTGAGAGGAATTGGCGAATTATGAACAGATCCCAACTTATACGTGTGGAAAATGCACGTGCAATCTAGGAACAGTCCTAGAAGTCAAAAGAGAAGAAGAAAAAGTACATCTTTTCCTCATGGGATTGTATGAGATAATGTATGGAACGGTGAGATCAAATATATTTCCTCAAAAACCATTGTCATCATTGAACAAGGTCTACTCAAAGTTGGTGAAACAAGAGCGTGTGAGAGGAATCACACAAAAAAATAGAGGAATGGAGTGAAATCATAGCTTTTGCCGTACAAGGGATAAAACCTTACCATGACCGAGGTGAAGGAAAAAATGATGTTGCATTCTGCACATATTGCAAGAGATCTGGACACATTATGGACGGATATTTTCAACTCATTGGTTATTCAGATTGGTGGCCGAGAAATAAAAAGGGAAACAAAAACAATCGAAGGCAGAGGATGAAGATAGCAACAACAATAGAGGAGTGGACCAGGATTCGGTCGTGGTAGAGGCAATTACCGGGCTAAGTTGTCAAAGAAGGAGATCAGATGAAGACATGAACGGTGAACACAGGCGGCATAGGACTTCACAATTTGAGAGGTAAGATCCGAAAGACTGTGATTCACATGTTGAATTTCCAAAGAATAAACTCAAATGGGAAGATGGATAGTAAGACCAAAAACTCATCCTGGATCATAGACTCCGGAGCTACCAACCATATGATAAGTAATTCGAAAGAAATGAGCAATACATGAGATATTCCTAAGTGTCTGGTTGGTCTTCCGGACGGAAGTAGCTCGGTTTCTACAAAAGAATGAACAACCAGGCTGAATGACAAGATATAATTGAAAAATGTCATTATGTTCTGGATTTGACATGTAATTTGATTTATGTATCATAACTAGTTGATTATTTAGATTATGATATGACATTTAACAGAATTATGTGTGCTATACTAGACTCCACCACGAGGAAGTGGACTTTATTATTTTCGGAGTGTGCCGTTGATACGGGCTATGAATTTAAAGGGAGTTGATTGGTTCGATCATTGGGACAAACAGTTAGGTTATCCTTCAGAACAAGTAACGAAGTCTATTACAATATTAGGCTTAAAGGAGAGTGGTGATAGATCAGATAGAGAATGTGATGTATGCTAACGAGCAAAGCAAATGAGAATGTTTTTCCTTTAAGTGATAATTTTGCTTTGCATACTTTTGAGATGATTCATTGGGATTTGTGGGGACGTATAGAACCCCTTCTTCTTGTGGTATTTTATATTTTTTTACTATTGTGGATGATCGTTCACGAGCTGTGTGGATCTTTCTCTTAGTTGATAAGAAGAAGTGCCCGAAACCTTGAAGAAAATCTTCGCCTTGGTGGATAAACAGTTTGGTAAGAAAGAGAAGATGGTTAGAAGTGATAATAGAACTAAGTTCAAATGTATGAAGACTTACTAATTCAAACATGTAATTCATTTCCAAACATCTTGCAAAGGGACACCATAGTAGAATGAAAGAGTTGAAAGAAAACATTGTCACATTCTTAATCTGGCGCGAGCATTGAGATTTCAGGGTCATCTTCCAATCAAATTATGGGGAGAATGTGTTTTGACTGCAGCGTATTTGATCAATAGAACGTCATCTTCATTGTTAAATAGGAAAACCCCCTATGAAGTTTTATACGAGGAAGCACCTCGGTATGATCATTTAAGGGTGATAGGGTCGCTATGATATGCACACACAAAGGAAAGAACGAGGGACAATTTTAAGAGTCAGAGTCGTAGATGTGTCTTTTTGGGATACTCCTACGGAAAGAGAGATTGTATGACTTAGAGAATGATGAATATTTAATCTCAAGAGATGTATATTTCTACGAGACTAAGTTTCCCTTCATTGTAGGACCGACCAACTTAACCGACATCATAGAAGCAATACCAAACGGATGAGAATCTCCAGAGCAAAGTTGTGTTAACGTGGATGAAATTGAGGGAGGAATAAATTAACACAACTTCGAAGAAGACAGGACTGGTATTATAGATACAAACGAAACTCAGATGGATGATGTACAGACATCGAATGTCGAACTTATGGATCAACAGGATTTAGACCAGACAGAGGCCGATCTGAATAGAGATAATATAGAGGAAGTACAACTGCAAGGTATCAGTACCAATGAAATACACCCGAACGAACAACTAAGTTGAGGTAAATGTCAAAAGCATGAATCAATCCCGCTACGTGACTATATCACTAAACCTTTCCGGAAACAAAGTCCATCAACTCATCTTCCTGATCCCTCAGTAATCCTCTGGTGCACCTTATCCTTTAGCTAACTATATATCATGTGATAATTTTTTTCAGCAACACCAAAGGTTCCTTGCAGCAATTACCATAGGAACCGAACCAAAAAATATTTAGGAGATAATGAAAAAAAACATTGGAAAGTATTCATGCGGTAATAGATCCAAGCATTAGAGGATAATGAAACATGGACACAAACTTTTCCACCAGATAAGAAAGCACTCGGATGTAGATGGGTGTACAAAATCAAATACAACTCTGATACAGACTATATATGCATACCACCTGCAGCTGGTACAGACTATCATGAAAGAGCTCAAAGAGGCGAATATTGATGCCATTGTGTGGCAAATATGATAATGAAATGATGCCCACAAAGGCTGTTATGGACAGGAAAATGCCCTTGTGTGGCCAATATTTATATGTATACCGCATTTGCATTGTGCATAATATTTAAGCATATATATTACGGCCCTCAGAGGCATTTACTGTTGGTTAGCTGTTTCTGTCAGTTATTTCTGTTGTCGGCTGTTTCTATCAGCTGTCTTTGTCGACTGTTTTCATTTCAATTATTGTTATATCCCTGTTATGCTATTATTCATGCCTGACATACTAGGTACATCAATCGTACTTATGTCTTTTTTGTCGGGAGACGTTGCATTTCATGCCCGCAGGTTCACATAAGCAAGGCGATGATCCACATTAGTAGATTGCTGACTTAACGGATTTTGGAGCACTCCTCTTATTTCAGAGTGTCGGTCTAATCTCGATACGGTATATTTTTGCATGTATATATGGGTAAGGCGGGGCCCTGTCCCTACCTTTTGATGTCGTATACTCCTTAGAGGCTTGTAGACAGGTGTCTTGTATGTAGTAGTCATGTACGGCCTCGTCGGTCTTGGTGTATATTTATAAAAGTTGGGTTTCTGGTTTACTGTCTCTATGTTTATATATGTCAGCGGAGTCTGAGTGAAGGCCCTTGTCGGCCTTAGTATAGACATATATAAATGAGTTGGGCTTTTTGGTTAAGCTTTCACATAGTTTCTTTTTCGGCTTAGTTCGTATTTAATTATGAATAGGTGTTGAATGTATGTTTAGTGGTACCCGGCGGGTGGGGTCTGGGTGCCCGCCGCGGCCCTCCGTTTTGGTCATGACAAACTTGGTATTAGAGCATGTCTGTCTTAGGGAGTCTACAAGTCGTGTCTAGTAGAGTCTTGTTTATGGGTATGTTGTGCACCATACTTATAAAAAGGGGGCTATTTGACATTTAGGGATGGTTTCTATTCTTTCATCTCATAAATTGTGTAGTAGAGCTGAGTTATAAGCATTTCATTCCTAATCTGTCTCGTGTTTATGATTCCAGCGATGCCTACATCAAGGAAGAAGTTCAAGAGTATGAGGGCGTTGGATACAGCTGCAAGCGAAGGTACCAGCCGATTGACACCCGCTAGCGAGGGCCAGAGTGAGACCCTCAGTGCAACATGAGTGTTCGAGAATATAGCTTGCAGTTTAATTCATTGGCCAGTTATGCTCCTACGATTATAACGGAGATGAGTGACCGGGTACATAGGTTTGTTACCGGCTTAGGGCCACACTTGGTCAACGAGTGTACTACAACTTCTCTGAATCTGAATATGGATATTGCTCGCATTCAGGCTTATGCACAGAATCTGGAGGATCGTAAGAGGCAACAATGGGTAGATCAAAAATGTGATAGGGGCCAGCTTAAAAGGGCTCGATCCGTAGGTGACGTAAGGGATTTCAAAGGTGGGCCCAGGCTACAGCTTTATATACGACCATCTTACCCAGCAGCTAGCGCATCATTACCATTTTCAAGGTCGAGGGCTGATCGGTATGTTCAGTCGGGACCAGGTCAGAGTTCACGAGCATCAGGGTCGTATTATAAAGGGGATTTTACTTAGATGAGGCCATAGTTGGCTCATTGTGAGTAGTGTGGTAAGGCTCATACATAGTCGTGCCAACAAGGAGCACGGGTGTGTTATTCTTGTGGTGAACGTGGTCATATGATGCAAGAATGCCCGACAGGTGGCGGAGGTGTTAGAGCCCAGTCGGTCGGATCTACAACAGCTTCATCTTATTCAGTACGTCCGCCAGGGCAAGGTCAGCAGACATTATCCGATCGAGGCAAAGGTAGAGGTGGAGCAACTAATTTCAGTGGTATCCAGAATCACACTTATACATTGATGGGACGACAAGATCAGGAGTCCTCACCTGATGTTATTACATATATATTATCAGTCTTCTCACATAATGTGTATGGGTTGTTATATCCAGGCTCCAATCTATCATATATTACTCATTTTATTGCTTGTAAGTTTGGTATGGAGCATGAGTTGATAAGAGATCCATTTGTGGTATCTACACCGGTTGGTGAGTCGGTAGTTGCTAGACGGATCTATCAGAATTGTGCAGTATTAGTTTGTAGCCATCAGACTCTAGCGGATTTAGTAGAACTAGATATGGTTGATTTTGATGTTATTATGGGCATGGATTGGATGGCATCATGCTACGCTAATGTTGATTGCCGAACAAAGATTGTTAAATTTCAGTTCCCAAGCAAGCCAGTTCTTGAATGGAAGGGCAATACGGCGTCGCCAAAAGGTAGGTTTATTTCATACCTTAAGGCAAGAAAGATGATCTCCAAAGGTTGTATATACCATCTTGTCCGGGTGAGAGATGTCGAAGCCGAACCACCTACTTCTTAATCAATTCCAGTGGTTAATGAGTTTCTTAATGTATTTCCAGATGAACTTCCAGGCTTTCCTCCCGAAAGGGAAATTGAATTCGGTATAGACGTGTTGCCAGACACTCAGCCGATATCTATTCCTCATTATAGAATGACTTCAGCCGAATTGAAAGAATTAAAGGAGAAATTAAAAGATCTACTTAAAAAATGCTCTATTAGGCCTAGCATATCTCCTTGGGGTGCACCGGTATTATTTGTACGAAATAAAGATGGCTCGTTACGAATGTGTATCGAATATCGGTAACTGAATAAAGTCACTATCAAGAACAAGTACCTTCTTCCCAGAATTGATGATTTGTTTGACCAGTTACAAGGTGCAAGATGTTTCTCAAAGATCGACCTAAGGTCAGGGTACCATCGGCTAAGGGTTAAGGAGAAGGATATTCTGAAGACGGCTTTCAGAACAAGGTATGGGCACTTCGAGTTCTTAGTGATGTCATTTGGACTCACAAACGCACCAGCAGCATTTATGGATCTAATGAACAACATGTTTCACCCATTTCTGGATGTATTTGTGATAGTATTTATAGATGATATTCTGGTTTATTCTCACTCAGAAGCATATCATGTGGATCATTTGTGGATAGTACTACAGATGCTCCAGGATCATAAGTTGTATGCCAAACTCTCCAAATGTGAGTTTTGGTTGAATTCAGTAGCTTTTCTTGGTCATATAGTGTCATACGAAGGTATAAGAGTTGACACTCAGAAGATTGAAGCGGTGAAGAATTGGCCGTGGCCCACGACTCCATCGGAGGTTCACAGCTTTTTGGGCTTAGCCAGCTATTATAGGAGGTTTGTAGAAGGGTTTTCTACCATATCAGCACCATTAACAAAGTTGACACAAAAGGCCATAAAGTTCTAGTGGTCCGATGCTTGTGAGCAGTGCTTTCAAAAATTAAAAGACAGATTAACATCGACATCGGTTCTTACTCTTCCAGAGGGTCCTGAAGGCTATGTTGTGTATTGTGATGCCTAGGGAGCAGGTTTGGAATGTGTGCTAATGCAACATGGTAAAATGATTGCCTATGCATCAAGGCAATTGAGGGAACATGAGAAAAGCTATCCGACACACGATTTGGAGTTGACCGCAGTGGTCTATGCACTGAAGATTTGGCGGCATTACTTGTATAGTGTTCATGTGGACATTTTCACGGATCATAAAAGTCTGCAATACATAGAGCTGAACTTGAGACAAAGAAGGTAGATTGAATTATTGAAGGATTATGATGTGGACATCTTATATCATTCCGGTAAAGCTAACGTAGTAGCAGACGCGCTCAGTCGTAAGTCGAGGAACAGCTCGACTCCGGTGCAAGTCAAAAGGAAGAAGTTAGTAAGAGAACTCCATCAGTTAGCTAGTTTGAGAGTTTGGTTAAGGGATTCGGATGATGGTGGTTTTGTGATTCAGAATATGTCAGAATCGTCCCTTGTGTCGGAAGTTAAGGAATGACAATGGGAAGACCCTAGTCTGAGGAAGATTAGAGAGGGCATTCAACAGAAGAAGACCATAACCTTTGAGATTGACGAGCATGGGATTCTCAGGCACTAGGGCCAGTTATGTGTTCCAAATGTAGTAGGATTACGAGATAGAATTATGACGGAGGTCCATTGCTCACGATATTCCATTCACCCGGGATCTACTAAAATGTATCATGATCTCAAGAGCATTTATTGGTGGAACGACATGAAGAGGAGCGTGGCAGAATTTGTACCTCAGTGTCCTAATTGTCTGTAGGTAAATATAGAGCACTAGAAGGCCGGTGGCTTGACTCAGAACATTGAGATTCCGATGTGGAAATGGGAAATGATTAATATGGATTTCATTACGGGTTTACCTCGTTCTTATCGTAAGTTTGATTCTATTTGGGTGATTGTTGACAGACTGACCAAATCATCTCATTTATTGTCGGTCAGAACTACCAACATAGTCGAGGACTACGCGAAGTTGTATGTTAAAGAGATTGTCCGCCTTCATGGTGTGCATATTTCTATTATATCTGACAGAGGTTCTAAATTTATAGTTAACTTCAGGAAATCAATTCAGAAAGGTTTAGGCACCCAAGTTAATCTTAGCATAACTTTTCATCCTCAGACAGACGGACAGACCGAGCGTACGATTCAGACACTCGAGGTCATGCTACGAGCTTATGTATTGGATTTTAAGGGAAGTTGGGATGATCATTTACCCCTTATTGAGTTTGCGTACAATAACAGCTATCATACTAGCATTAAAATGTCTCCATATGAGGCTTTGTACGGACGGAGATGTAGATCTCCTATCAGATGGTTCGAGGTAGGCTAGTCAGAGTTATTTGGGCCTGAATTAGTACACCAAGCAATAGAGAATGTGAAGCTTATCCAGGAATGACTGTTAACCGCATAGAGTCATCAAAAGTCGTATTCAGATGTGCGACAGCGAGACTTAGAGTTTCAGGTAGATGATTGGGTCTTCTTGAAGATTTTGCCTATGAAGGGTGTAATGAGACTCGGGAAGAAAGGAAAGCTCAGTCCAAGGTATATTGGGCCATATCGTATAATTCGACGAATCGGCCACGTAGCGTACGAATTGGACTTACCTTCAGAGTTGAAGTTTGTTCATCCGGTTTTCGATGTTTCAATGTTGAGAGCATGTGTTGGAGATCCTTCCCGGATTGTATCGATTGATAATGTGAAGATTACAGAGGACTTGTTGTATGAAGAGGTTCCTATTGCCATCTTAGATCGACAAGTCCGCAAGCCGAGGACTAAAGAAGTAGCCTCCGTGAAAGTTCTGTAGCGGAATAAGAACGTAGAAGAAATGACATGGGAGGTGGAAGAAGAGATGATGCACAAATACCCATATCTCTTCCAAACCAACGTGGAGGTTCCAAGAGAAGCATAAGGTAAATTTCAATTCCTGATATTATAATTAATGCTTGCGTACCATGTAAGGTCTAATGTAGTGATGTATGTTACCTTATATGGCCGTCAAAAAATAGTTGTCTATTCGGGCTACGTAACGGGAATTAGATATGTCACCCCAACATTTGAGGACGAATGTTTCTAAGGGGGGAAGGATGTAACATCCCGTACTTTTGGATCACGGTTTGAATCGCTAGGCGTATGTAAAATCGCTAGGCGTATGTAAATAGACCTGAGCGTTGGGGAAATTTTGGTCATATTTACGTATGCTAATAAAGAGCTTAGTATATAAAAAGATGAAGTTCCGAAATAAATTAGGACTTAAGAAGTGTGACAACGGGGGTTAATAATAATAGTTGTATATCCCAAAGAGGTTATGGACTAGTGTCATATCACAAATTTATGACATTGAGTATATGAATGTCTTATAAGTTATTAAGATTTAAGTGAATTGAGATCAAGAAATTAATTGTGTGTATAATTGATTAATTGTGGGATTAATTAATTATGGTGGGGGACAAGGTTAGTGGGGGCGTGTGTGTGTAGTATTTAAGAGACAACATATCCACTAGGTGCATGCAAAGTTAGAGAGTATATTATGTGTTGGTAAATAATTTACGGTGGCATTACATTTATGTTGGAGATGACATGTGTTTAAGCGGGGTAGGGGGAGTGTTATTATCTTGTCCTTAATATTTAATAGGATGAAGTTAAGACAGTTTGCTGCCTAAACGAATTTCTGTACCAAAACATTGTCAAAGTACTCTTTCTATTTCACAAAAATTAGAGCTAAAAATTGGGAAACTTGCTTATCAATTTTAGGCATAGCACAGGGTATACACATCAACGTGTTTACTCTACTATTAAGCTTGGATTCGAATTATGTTAAGACATTTTTTTTTCTTTTGGCATGTTCCATGTAACGAAATATAACCGTGATATTATTCCATAAATTATTCTACTCCTAGTGGTTAAGAATATTCATGTTATTGATTCCTATGTTAAAATCATGTCTAAATATGTTCCTAAATTCTTATTGAGGTATGTGGGAAAGATGTTGATATTTTCTATATTAGCCGAAGGTGCAAGGATATTATGTCATCCGATAAGTTTAGAATGTTTCACTGTCATTCATGCATTTTCATTTGCATTATATTCATATATTACACTGGTCCCACATGTGCTATGCACACTACTATATGGTAAATATTATGTATATGTAGGGGATATGGGGAAAGGGAAGGCGTTATATACGCACACCACCTGCAGCTGGTACAGACTATCACGAAAGAGCTCGAAGAGGCCAATATTGATGTCATTGTATGGCCAATATGATAATGAAATGATGCCCACAGAGGTTGTTATGGACATAAAAATGACCTTGTGTGGACAATATTTATATGTATACCGCATTTGCATTGTGCATAATATTTAGGCATATGTATTAGGGCCCTCATAGGCATTTACTACTGGTTAGCTGTTTCTGTCAGTTGTTCCTATTGTCGGTTGTTTCTATCAGATGTCTTTGTCGAATGTTTCCATTTCAATTATTGTTATATCCCTGTTATGCTATTATTCATGTCTGACATACTCGGTACATCAGTCGTACTGACGTCATTTTGTCGGGGGACGCTGCGTTTCATGCCCGCAGGTTCACGTAGGCAAGGCGACGATCCACGTTAGTAGGTTGCTGACTCAGCGAATTTTGGAGAACTCTCCTTGTTTCGGAGTGTCGATCTAATCTCGGTACGGTATATTTTTGCATGTATATATGGGTATGGCGGGGCCCTGTCCCGACCTTTTGATGTCGTATACTCTTTAGAGGCTTGTAGACATGTGTCATGTGTATAGTAGTCATGTACGACCTCATCGGCCTTGGTGTATATATATATATGTTGGGTTTCTGGTTTACTGTTTCTATGTTTATATATGTCAGCGGAGTACTGAGTGAAGGCCCTTGTCGGCCTTGGTATAGACATATATATATGAGTTGAGCTTTTTGGTTAAGCTTTCACATAGCTTCTTTTTCAACTTAGTCCGTATTTAATTATGAATAGGTGTTGAATGTATGTTTAGTGGTACCCGACGGGTGGGGTCCGGGTGCCTGTCGCGACCCTCCGGTTTGGGTCGTGACAAAGAGCATGTAAGCAGTGAACAAGCAAAATAGAGGTTTTGAGGACAGGAAGAATGGAGCTTCTGACGAGATGAAGTCTTTGGAGGAAGAGGCAAGTGCATTGCGTTTGAAAATAATGAAGCTGGAGGCAACTATCGAGGAAAAATCCAAAATAGCAAGCGATGCAGAAGCCAATGTAGTTGCTCTTAAAAAGCAATCAGAACATTTTCGTCTTGAAAATGATGACTTGCTTGAGGATAACAAGAATCTCCGCGCTCAATTGTCAAACTCTGATGGCAAAAAGGCTTCATAGGAATCTCATATCACATGTCCTCTTGTTACTCATCATCTGAGAGTTCTGAGATGATTTTCATTTAATAGCTTAGTATCGTTCATGCTCAAAATATCAATACAAGAGTGTAGTATTAGCGAATATTCTCCGAATATTCTTTGTATATTTTGTAATTATGATAGATGTATATTTAAGGTAACTTAGGATTCTAATTATATTAGGAATCAACCTTTGTAAGGTAAGTTAGGATTCGTACCATATTAGGAATCAACATTTGTACAGCTATATATATTGTGAATAATGAAATGAATCCCTAAGAGAAATTATTCTATCTTTCATGGTATCAAGAGCCTAAAACCTTCTCCCTTCTCCTCCTCATTCTCGGCCAAACACAGTTTTTTTTTTGGTTTCTCCCTCCTTTTCTCGGCCAGAAACCAGAAAATTCCCTTCCCTCGGCCGGCGGCAACCATGTCTTCCCCCACAAATTCTGGTTCATCTACTGGCACACTTGACAACCCCTCTCAACGTTTAGTATCTTTTTTTCATCCGGCATTCGCCGTTAACAACATAAAGAATTTTATCCCTGTAATTCTTGATCAAGAAGACTATCAATATTCCATATAGATGGAATTATTCTACATTCATGCATGTGCATACAACGTGCTCGATCATATTGACGAATCTGTTCCTCGTCCCACCGATGTTACAGACTCAATCTGGCTTCGTCTTGACGCCATCGTCAAACAATGGATCTACGGCACCATCTCCAAAGACCTATTGTGCACTATCATGAAAACAGGTGCTACGGCACGTGAAGTTTGGGTCCTGCTAGAAGAAATCTTTCAGGACAATAAAAATACTCGGGCCGTGTATTTAGAAGAACAATTTAACAATACCCGCCTCGAGAATTTTAACATGTCTGAATATTGTAAGCAACTGAAACTCATAACCGATCAACTATCCAACGTCGGGACTTCTGTTTCAGAAACCAAGATGGTGCTTCAACTTGTTGCGGGTTTACCGAAAGGTGAATATGACACACTCGCAACAATGATTCAACAAGCCAACCCTCTCCCAAGTTTAAACAAGGCACGTTCACAACTATTGTTGGAAGAAACTAGACGTGCTAAACAAGAGGCCCATAATCAAAAGGCGTTAGCCATTGACGGGATGGCAACACCTGCGACCAACAGCAACCAGCCACCACCGCAAGGCCACCAACATCAGCAATCCAGCGGCAAAGGTCGCAACAACAAAGGCAAGGGCCGCGGAAAGGCCAACGCAACCAGTGGACTGGACAACATCAACTGTAGCAGCAGCAGCAGTGGTCCAACCAAAGAAGAAGAAGCGGGCCCAACCAGCAGAATTCTAGTCTCGCCGCATGCCCGCATTCGACCGCAGGGTCCGGGCCTCAGCAGCCTTGGTCGATCGCCTCGGGCCCCCGCCTCAGCCACCAGGCAGCCCACCAAAGAAGAAGAAGCAGTCCACTGTTGTAGCCCAAAGAAGAAGAAGAATCGCAAAGCAGAGCTCAAAGATCCTGGTCCCGACTGATTTGGATCAGGCCTACACCACCGTGAACCTTCAATAGCCCGACGAAAATTGGTACATGGACACCGGAGCCACTTCTCACCTCACTCGATCGTCAGGTAACCTATCTCAACTACGTCGGTTAAAGTGTCCTCAATTTATTACTGTCGGTAATGGTCATCGCATTCCAATTGAGGATTACGGTAAAACACACACCAAACATTCACACCCTCCTTTCTCCATAAACCACGTCCTATACACACCTAACATCATTAAAAACTTAATCTCTGTTAGAAAATTCACTAGCAATAATTCTGTGTCTGTCGAATTTGACCCTTTTGGTTTTTCTGTGAAGGAACTCAATACGGGAAAAATTCTTACACGCTGCAATAGTGTGGGACACCTCTACCCATTCACTCAATCTTCCGCTGTCAGACCGCAAACACCTCTATCCCTTGCGGCGATCTCTCCCTCCACTTGGCACAACAGACTCGGACACCCCGGAGACCCAGTTTTTACTTTTCTTAGGACTTCTAAGCGTATTCAATGTAATAATGGAAAAATTTTCCAACACTATTTTTCTTGCCCACTAGGCAAACATACTCGTCTTCCCTTTATGTCATCAAACAATGTTACTTTTTCTCTCTTTGATATTGTTCATGCTGATTTGTGGACATCTCCGATTGTTAACTCTTTGGGTCATAAATTCTATCTAGTATTCTTGGATGATTTTTTATATTTTGTCTGGATTTACCCACTGAAATTCAAATCTGAAGTTTTTGCAAAATTCCTCGAGTTTCAAAAATTCATTAAGACACAATTTGAAAAATATGTCAAATCATTTCAATGTGATAATGGACGTGAATTTAATAACTCGGCATTTCACAATTTCTGTTCTAAACAAGGCATGGTTTTCCATTTTTCTTGTCCCTATACTTCCTCCCAAAATGAAAAGGCTGAAAGAATTATACGTACCATCAATAACATGGTCTGCACACTTCTGTTTCATGCCTGCCTACCACCGCCTTTTTGGGTCTATGCTGTCAAAATGGTAGAATCCCTTCTTAATATTTTACCAACTAGCACACTCCAAAATAAGACCCCTACCGAAATCTTATATCGTAGGCTACCATCATATGATCACCTACGTATTTTTGGATGCTTATGCTACGCCAACATAGCCTCCACTGCACATCACAAACTTGCCCCTCGTACTCTGTCATGTGTCTTCCTTGGTCTGTCTCCTAATCATCGGGGCTACTTGTGCTATGATATTGCTATTCGTAAAATCATCGTCTCCCATCACGTCATCTTTGATGAAACAACTTTTCCTTTTTCAAATCTCCGGAAATTTTAGACCACCGACTACTTCTTTCTCGATGAACCAAGTCTGTCCTCGGTCATCCAAAATCTATACCAACAACAGCCCACTGTTCCACAGTCTCGTCCCCGCCACTATCCAACACCACCCCAACAGTCCCGCATCCAGTTGAGTCTCCTGCTCTACCCATACTGCCTCCAGTCCAACAACCAGTCGAGCACCTCCAGCAGCCGCTGCCCACTGGCCCCGCAGCAGCTTTTCGATCCAAAGAACTACCCGTAACTGATGGACGAGCCGCTTCCCGCTTCGACTCTCCCATCACGCTCTTTTCACCGCATGGAGACTCGTGCACAATACGGGATCTTCAAACCCAATGTTCACTTCAATCTCTCTACACAAACCTTATCACCCATTCCAAAGAATCCAAAACTAGCTAAACTGGACCCTAATTGGAATGCGGCCATGTGCGAGAAATTTAACGCTTTAACCAAGAAAAACACTTGGGATTTGGTACCTAGACCAGCTGGTGTGAATGTTATCCGGTGTATGTGGTTATTTCGTGACAAGTTCAGAGACAAAGGTGACTTAGAGAGGTATAAGGCAAGACTAGTTGCAAATGGCACTAATCAGGAGGAGGGTATTGATTGTGGTGAGACATTCAGTCTGGTTGTTAAACCGGCCACTATTCGGACTGTTCTCAGTATTGTTATGGACATACATTGGCCGATTCATCAGCTTGATGTCAAGAATGCATTTATTCATGGGGATTTGAAAGAGACTGTGTACATGCATCAGCCTCCTGGCTTTGTTCATCCGGCAGCTTCACAGTTTGTGTGTCGTCTCAGAAAGTCATTGTATGGATTGAAACAGGCACCCCGCGCTTGGTATGATCGGTTCATCAGGTATCTTATGCAGATTGGTTTTGTATGTAGCAGGTGTGATACCTCTCTCTTCACTTTTCACTGAGGTAGGAACACTGCATATTTGCTATTATATGTCGATGACATTGTTCTTACTGCCTCATCTGACGGGTTGAAGAAAGAAATCATTGCTCTACTCAAAACTGAATTTGCTATGACTGACTTGGGCAAGCTAAGTTATTTTTTGGGTATATCGGAGTCTAGCAGGTGCTCTTCAGTATCTTACTTTCACTAGGCCTGATATTGCATATGTCGTTCAGCAGGTGTGTATGTTCATGCACGACCCCCGAGAGTCCCATTTTGCCCCCCTCAAACATATTATCAGATACGTTAAGGGCACACTAGACTTCGGATTACATCTATACCCCTCTGCCCCAACCAAGCTACTTGCCTACATGGATGCTGATTGGGCAGGATACCCTGACACACGTCGCTCCACCTCAGGGTACTGTGTATTTCTTGGGGGATAATCTTATCTCATGGTCCGCCAAGCGGCAGGCCACACTTTTCCGTTCGAGTGCTGAAGCAGAATATCGTGGTGTTGCTAACGTAGTTGCTGAGATATGTTCGCTCCGAAATCTTCTTTTGGAACTCCAGTGTCCACAACGCAAGGCGTCTATAGTCTATTATGACAACATATCTGCCATCTATATGTCTCATAATCCGGTCCAACATCAGCGGACTAAGCATATTGAGATGGATATCCACTTTGTGCGAGAGAAGGTTGCCCGTGGTCAGGTCAAAATATTACACGTGCCTTCCTCTTATCAATATGCAGACATCTTCACAAAGGGACTACCGCGACAACTCTTCACCGACTTCCGATCCAGCCTTAGCGTTCGGCCTCCTCCCGCTCCGTCTGAGGGGGAGTATTAGCGAATATTCTCCGAATATTCTCTATATATTTTGTAATTATGATAGATGTATATTTAAGGTAACTTAGGATTCTAATTATATTAGGAATCAACCTTTGTAAGGTAAGTTGCATTTGTACCATATTAAGAATTAACCTTTGTACATCTATATATATTGTGAATAATGAAAGAAATCCATAAGGAAAATTATTCTATCTTTCATGTAGGAAATTCTGAGTTTCTATAAGTTTTTGTGATTTTACTAGGGACGAGGCTCTTTGGAAGTGTTCAATTTTTTATCATTACGAGCTGCGTTGGAGTCTTTTTCCTCAACTAGTTTACCAAGCTTCTGAAAGTACAACTTGTCTATAAGCTGTTATTGCCAAGTTCATCTGTCAAGACGGCTTTCAAAAAAGTAGTTCGTAGGTTTGATATCCTGGTTTTAATGCCTTGATCTTAATTGATTCTCAAGGAAAATTTGTGCGTCCGAGTCGCGATTCTTTTGTAATCTTCTAGATTTTCATTTTCTTCTGATAATGAACGGTTTCTTTTGTTTCCCTTCGCCTAGAAACAAGTCACATGAGCATAAAACATCAAATTGACAGTAATTGAATTATGCCTTAGCGATGTTAGAGGGTGGATCCAGGAGTTATGCTCTAGTGGTTCTAACCTTTTATAAAACTATGAGTTGAGATCTACAAGTTGCTGGAAGTACTGTCAAATAACCCGATACCACAACGCTTCATCTGCCCCTATTGGCGTGGCTGGAAGGTGATTGCACCATGATGTTGACGACCAAGTACCAACTAGTATATCCAGCCTAGCATAAATGTGTACGCTAGTCTTTCTCTAGGTGGTCATCCCTTGCTCACTAGTTTGAGATGCTTCTCCACAAAAATGTCAAGAGCCCAACAGTAGTACACTCAATCCTAATACAGCAAAAGGATAAGGGTCGACTTTTACCTTCATATTTTCTACTCTGATTCGTTAAGAATTTTAGGTAATTCTCTTACTTGTGAATCTACACATATTATAATGATCCATTTACGAACCCTTGAGCATAATCCACTAATATAATGAACCGTCCTAATCGTATGAAAGAACTCTGAAAAGGAAAATTACATGATTCCAAGACACCAAAAGTAGCTTCAGAGTGTTTGAGGCAGGTGAAAATTACTTATAAAAAGGTTGTTTCCATCTCTGTTTGTTGGAAAATGTTTACCAAATTTTAGCTGATTTTTTTTTTTAATGATGCACGTTAACACAATCCCCTTTATTACGCCATGATAGATATTACACACAAGAAAAACAAGTAGTACAAGCAAATACACTAATAGTACTACAACATATCTAGTCTCAAATTTACAAGGTTTTTCTCTTGCAATACCTTATATGGTCCACACTTTCACAATATCATTTGCTGACGACTTACTTAAGGGCAAGACACCACACAACTACATTTGGGAACAAGGGAACAGGGGAGTGGGGATGGGTTTGCGTTTTTTTTTTATTTCATTAAGCAGCTTCTGCAAATCCAACTCTAAGCTTGCCATAATCAAAGACAGTATGATATCGACCCATGAAAAC
This sequence comes from Anisodus acutangulus, assembly GCA_029783415.1. Lineage (NCBI taxonomy): Eukaryota > Viridiplantae > Streptophyta > Magnoliopsida > Solanales > Solanaceae > Anisodus > Anisodus acutangulus. The sequence continues at coordinate 37,630,913 of CM056499.1, read as the reverse complement.
ATCCCCCAAGATCCTGCATCACCAAAGCCATGATATTTTATCAAATAAGGCTGGGAAGCTTGTATAACTTATCTAAAACAATGGTATCTGCACATGCACGGGTTAAGACGAAGAAAATATACCAGAGAGGTCCACGGGGTGGAGGAATGTCCAAAGCAGTGAAGCCACTAATACATTGTGCAGCCGGCCCCTCGCCCACCTTCAGTATATACTGGTGAAAAGATAAGCTTTCAAGCTTAGTACAACTTATATATTTTCAACTTCACAAGCAAACAAGATAGCTCAAGGAAGTCATGCCAAGAATTAGGAACCTTCCCCATAGCATAACTATCCAAACAATGCTTTAAGGCCATGTTTAAATATTTCACTAGAACAGATTAATTCCTACTGCTCTTAGAAGCAGTGAGATGTAATGAAAACTTTTAAACAATAGAACTGGCTAGATGCAAGCATGAACAAAAGATTCCACTGCATGCCACTTAATTCAAATTAAGGAGGAGTCAAAAGCCACATTTAAAATTTAACAGACCAGACACCATGTTTATTGGTAGAGATTAAATATCGAACATACCTCCTCTGGGGAGAGGGCAAACGTTTTCCCACCGATTGTGAAGGAAACACTAGGCATGCCAGAAAGCTTTCCACAATCAACAGCTGATTGTCCCATTGGGCTTGGAAGTCGCTCACAGAGCTGTTAAAGCCAGTCAGCAGTCTGAACTAAGATAAAAAAACCAAAACTCAAAAGTATGTGATGGAAGATATTTACCTCATTCACATAGTTCAAAATGTGTTCTTGAGTCTGGTTCTGTCTAAGTTGGTTCTGCATCCATATAACCGCCATTTCACAAGCAGAGCACATAGCATCGTGCAGTCCAGCCGATTTGCCAGCTTTCTCATCTACAACACTTTCAATGTCCATGCTACACGTGAAGGATAGAAACCCACTCAGTACACAAGTCATAATAGGAGTTAGTAAATCAAATTTGTGGCCTAGGTCAGGGAAGAAAGGGCTTGACGCCTAACCTAACGCCTCGAGTTCCATCAAAGGTGCATAATCCAACCTGTGAGCAAACCTTCTTTGGGTGTGCCTGTTAAGATTCCAATCCATCAGAATATTGGGGAAGGCAACTAGTAATATAAAAGCGACCAGCTCATGAAAAAACCATTAAAAAGCAAAACAAACTATCAATTTAAAAAGTTAGTTGCTCACCTCTGTTAAAAGCATATCCATTATTGTTTGGCCATACTGTTGAACAACAGCTTTGCATTGTTGGCTAACAACTCCAGAAGCCCCAATGGCATGATTAATCATAGTGATTACAGTCTACAAAATAGAGAAGGAAGGAAACAAGAGAGTAGAATGATGAGGACTAGAAAATGCAGTAGCAAAGCCTTTCACTACTATAATTATCTGGACAAAAAGCTGAAGTTTTTTCCTTGTATCATATCGTCAACCATAAAGGCCTTAGAAATAACAATCTAGAAGCAGTTTTCAAGTTGCAGTATTTTTTTCCTAATAAAGAAGATCCGCAAACAAATAAGACGGGAACAACAGGGAAAAAGCAAAAGGAAAAAGTTGTTAGCAAAAGAAATCAATAACGTCGTATGTCCCAATAAGAATTAATTTCATCACACTCCTCATCCTCCTTTCATGGCTCAAAAAGGGAAAATATGAGAAAAAAAGAAAATGCCTGATTGATCAGTAAACTGATATTTAGAAGAAAAATTAAACTAGTCGTCACTCCTCTCTTACCGAGCCAATTTGATGAAGCTACAAATGAACAAGACTGTACAAAACATTCTGAGATAGTTCAATGTCGATGGTGGAAACAAATAGCTGAATAATAGGAAGAAAAAAGGGAATCCTCGTTTTGGAGAATACCGTTGGACCAGCCAAGAGAGAAGTTCCCGAATCCGCTATTGCAGAACATCCACCCTCACAGTAACCTACATAATTCAGTATATGTCAAAAAAACAAAAAAGCGGGGAAAACCAGGGGAAAGTGGTCTCATCAATATCCTCAAAATCTCCAAATTATTTTCCTATTCGAAAAGAGAAAGGAACACAACATACCAGTAGCTTCACCACCGATCAAAACATCACCCATATCAAACTGCCAATTATATACTTAGATTAAGAAAGCGGTTGCAAAAAGTCTAATAACATTATTCCAAAGATATAGAGATACCCACCTGCCAATAACCTTTCCGTGTGACAGGGACATAAGTGTGTTTTCCCCTAAAGTGGTTAGGATCAACCCCACCAAACACAATTTCACCGCCTTTCTCTTCCCCTGTGTTTCGGTTGAGCCAAAATGAGAAGACAGGCTCCTTGACAAGACCCTGTTTGACCATGTTGTACCTATAAAATACAGAAGAAACTCTCAAGATCAATATCAAGTTATCAAGTCAACTTTCTTATATATACATTTGATGTGATAATAAAATGTCCAAAGCATGAACTTGGTCCTATAGGAAATTGAAAAACATTTGAAAGGAACGGAAAGAAAATAAGCCAACGTACCATACTGGCACAGCATTTCCAACAGAAATCTCACGGAATCCAAGACCCAATATACCATCAAACTTGGCTACCAAAAACGTCACACTGGGTTCTCTAGTTGCCTCAATGAACTCCTGTTGTCATTAACAACCTCCACAGATGAGGGACCATATATTCAAGAAGAAAAAAAAAAAAACCAGAAGATAGAAACCACATTCACCTGATTTTTCACAACAAGGTCACCAACTTTGACGTTATCTTGACTGAAGTATCCAGATATTGCTCCAGTGCCATAATGAATTGCAGCAGACTTCCCTGTATGACATATTGAGCAGAAAAAACTGTGAATCAACAGGTTCTTATTACAACAACCAAATTCAACATGTTGAACAACTTAGAAAGTAGACACTGAAGAATGTTCAAAGGTCATGCCCCAACACACAGCAGACATCAACTTTCCAGGAAATTATAATAGATACCAAAACTCAAAGAAAGGAACTCCCGCTTAACAGGTTCCTCAATAGACAAGAAGGTTCAAATTATATGAAATAAAATGAAATAAATAAAATGAGCACCATTTTCGGGACGGAAAGCATGTTTTCAAATTATATTTTTTTATGTACATCACATTATTGGATTCCCAATAATGGCACACTTTCTCTAATAGGAAAAGAGTTTCCATTTATGCCATACTATATCCTTATTAATCCGTTAAGGAAAGAATGACACGTTTATGCATCCGAAAAACTTCCAATTTTATCTTGTTTATTTTATTCTTAAAATGAGAAGCTTTTATAGCGACAAATGTTGTGGCGTGTTTAAGATCACAAGTTTCAAAAGACTTATTATTGCCACACAAATGTTTTGACATGTTTTAAGACCACAAGATTCAAAACGGAGTAACAAGTATCAGAGAGAAGCATGTGTTTCAGGCTGCAATTGAACCAATGAAAAACTATTTGCATCAAATATAGACAAAGGTCAGACACAAACCATTTTTCTTATAAGTACTCGATTGGCTTGACTTATACTTGGAATGGAAAAAGCAGGGAACCTGCAAGAATGTACATAAGCATAAAAATTGATGATCGTCAATTATGAGTTGCTAATGTTAGCTTTCTCTGTTATGCTTTCGAACAGTAAGGATGTAAAAGAGGCTTACTGAGAAGTAGCATTTTACTGAAGGCACCCACAAATTAGAGCTACCAGTATCAAAGATCACAGTGAACTTCTGAGGAGGAGTGCCTACACCAATCTCTCCAAAGTACTGAGCATCCATATAGTTTTTCAGTGCTACAATGTCTGTATCCTCGGACGACCCAAGATTATCGCGGAAGTTGTACTTCCTAATAGAGGCCTTCAAAGCCTCCTTGGACTCGAGGCGAGCAGCAAGTCGGTTGTTTTCATCAAATTTCATCTTTTTCAAACCAATTCTAACCAAGCCATCATTTGATGTGGAGAACGCCAAAGGAAGTAACACCGATGAGAGGAAAAAGGCGACAAGAAAGGGTTTTGCTTCCATATTGACCTATGCAAGTTCAAATCACCATTATTAGTTAATAAATTTGAGTCAGTCATTAGTGAAGATAAATAAAAAATAAACAAGATCTTTCATGTTTAAGCCTATGGCGTGTTTTTGCCGGCCACTAAAATTAAGACTGACAACCGCATGCAAGATGAATAATGACAATCTAATTAAACTTAAAAATCATTCAATCAACTAAGCCTCAATCACAAACTTATTGGGGTTAACTATATGAATCCTCCCATATATTCTGCTCTCTCTGGCTACATTTCACTCTGAGGCTGGTAAGTTACTTGTGTTTTAAGGCAAAACATGATTTCACTTATCTTTATCTAGGGAAATTTATAAGCTAACTGTTATCTACAATAAAATAAGAGAACCAAAGAAAAAAAATAAATAAGACAAGCGAGCTCTCAGCCATAACTTGCCAGCATGGTACACATTCAAATGGTAAGAAGGAAGCTAAAGATTGGAGCTTTGTTTACTTTCTCCCCCTTTAACCCTCTCTTCACTAATCACATAGGTTGTTCCCTAGCAACAAAACCAACACACTGATACACACACACACACACACAAGGTGACAATTTGAATGACAAATTTTCCAGGTGACAAATTCTCCCCAAAATTTAGGTTCTATAACAATTAACAGCACCCCCATCAAAGCACAAACATTGTTACATGTCATAAAAGAGGAAAGTAACAACAAAAAAAGAACACTTTTTTCAACACAGACCCTCAATTTTTCATCAACTTGTAACAGAAACACAGTCTTCTAGAACAGCAAACCAAGAGCTCCACAAACAAAACAAAAAAGAAAACATAAACAGTATTACTGCTCTTTCTTGGCCATGTAAAATTACCAACCGTAATAGTTCTAAAAGCTTGAGACAAACATATGAAATAAAGCCCAAAACCTCTGATATCTCACAGAAACAACAACTAAAAATACATTATAAAAAGTATTTAACAAAAAGAAAGATAAGAAACAGAACAACTACTTACCAGTTTGATGAAGCAAGAAAAGGTGATTAAGAATACAAGTTTGGAGATGCTTTGCATGTGAATAAATAGAACAAGAAAAAATGAAAAAGGAACCAACTTTGCTGAGATCAGCTACCGTTCCTCTAAAACTCTCAACCGTTGGATTAATTAAATTTGGACCTTTGATTATCAGTTACAAAATCGCTTTCCCAAGATTCTTACTATTTTTTTTATTACCTGCTATAAGGATAAGGAAAACGGGTCCAAGAGGGAAGATTGAAGTAAAAGTATTTTAAGTTGTGATTAAAGTGAGAGTGGAAGTGGGTAGTGGGCTATATATATAACTGAAACCTTACGCGTCAGAAATGTATGAAACTTGTTTTAATTGTTGTTCAGCTTTCCACGCGACACGTTGCTCTTTCTTTTGCCCACTTCAACGAAAAAATAAATGTATCTTCTGCCTGTTTATTTATTCTCATTATTATTGCTTTGTTTGAATTAGGCAAATATTTTTAGTTTAAAATTATTTTAATGAAAGAATAATTTTATAATGTGTTTGAATAAGTTCCGGGTGATATTTTAGGATATTTAGTGAAAGTTACGTGATATTTTGGTTAGAAAAATTAGTCTTATGATCTTATTGCAATTAAAATATAAGTTCGATGACCTTTCGTGTGATTAACTCTATTATAAGATTTTATCCTATTTTTATTTTATTAATTATTTTTATAGGAAGTATTTTTTTTCTTTCCTTGGGAGTATCGAACTAGAATGACCTTTTTGTTGATTTTGAATTAAATCAATATATAAAATAGGAAAAAAGTGCTTCGAATCAAATTAACCACGGGTGATAACCAAAAATTGAAGGAAAGACAAAGGAATAAAGTATTATTTTTCCTGATAATTTAAACAAGATCCTCGTTCAAATCCCACAGTCTCGCATCATCGTAATGTTTCAAGAAAGACGCAAGAATAATAATTCAATTCGTACATGAGAACATACTAACGCTAATATAATTAACTAAGTACTTGTTTTCTTGTTTATCTGATATGGTGACAAACGAAGAAGGTGAGTAAAAGAATATGTCCCATTGTCTTTTTGAAGAGAACAAAAGGAGCTACATAAGATCATATGATATTATTATTAGTGTTTGATATAAGTTTGAATACCAAATAATTTTAACTTTGTCACTTATTGAATAAGGTTGCATTACTTAAGGGGCAAGGAAAATGGGACTCTCGTTAAGGACTTACTACTCATTTCTTTTCATTAATATCAAGATGTATGTATCCGAATGTATTATCTCAATATCTAAATATTAAATAATTAAAATTATTTATTTTTCAACATCTGAATATGTATATTGTATTTATATAAACAAAATAAATATATAATTTAAATAAAAAATAACTATATATTAGAAAATAAATATAAATCTAATAAAATAAAATTGTTATTTGATAAAAAAATGAAGCATTTATATTCGCTAGTGATAGTGAAGATGTTTTTTAGTGGCGGTGGTGGTGATGTTGTAATGGTGGAGGTTATTGGTGTTGTAGTGAATGGCATGATGCTGGTGGAGGTTATTGGTGTTGTAGTGAATGGCATGATGCTGGTGGTGAGTGTGATGGTGAAGTTGGTAGGTGTTAGTAATTGACGGTGTTGGTGATTATGGCTAATGATGATTGTGTTGATAGTAGTTGGTGGCGGTGCTAGTTATGATGGTAGAGGTGGTTGATAGTAAGGATTGAGCGTAGTGATGATGGAGTGGGGTGGGTGAGGGAGGGTAGTAGGTAGTAGGGTGGGGTGAAAAAGTGGGTGGGTAGGGATAGGTGGGTGGGGTGGGTGGTGAGGGTTGGTGGTGGGCAGGGGAGGCTCAACGGATCTTGTGACCTAAGGTGAAATCATATTTTGAGGCTCTTAAATTTATTTTATAGAATTTGTATACTAACAAAAAAATATTTTCTGACAAACAGATTAATCATTTAAGATAAAAAATAGCGATTTAAAAAAAAAATAGGAAGAAGAGCCTAAAGAATTAAGTGGTGGGTTATTGGTTGGGTTGAGGTTCGGAACTCAAAGTGAAAATTTTGATTTGTCTATCATCAGAAACAAGAAAAAAAAACATACATAACGTAATAGTTTAACTGATTTTGAAATCCCCGCTACAAAGTCAAATAAGAGCTTTCACGCAAAAATGCTAATTATTGTAGCAATAGCTTTATCAAAGACAAATTGACTCCAATCTTGAATGCATGTTCTAAGTTTTGAACATTGATAGTGTCAAAATTATTTACACCTTCTGATACAACAAAAAGAAAGACATTTGCCAACAACATTTTTGTTGTCATATGTTGGATGTTGTTGCCAAAAGTACTTTTCGCAACAACAAAAATTGTTGCATCTCGTTGCAATAACCTCTGATGCGAAAAGTTTTCTCAACAATAATTTTTTTTGTTGCCATTTACGTTTTTTAGCAACAATATATTAAATTTTTATTGTCATTTACATTTTTTAGCAACAATAAATCAATATATTTATTGTTGCTAAAGTTTTATTTCCAATTCTATACTTTCTTGTAGTGTGATCAAGTTAAACGATAATTATATTAAGTAGTACTTGTTGGTGAATATGTAAAATAAATTGCAAAATGACCTAATATAATATGTTGAATTACACTAAAAGAAAACCGATGCATGAATGCTTTTTTATTCATGTCGTTTTAGAGTAGATTGTAAAAGAAATTTATTATGATGTCGATGTATATAGTTTAATTCCTATATAAAAAGGATAAAACTAAAATTGAAGAGTGAAGCAAATATACTAATGTTATAAGCGAAGAAAATTATCGCAATTTATGAACTTATCAGTATAAAATAACCTCAATCAAATAACAAAAAATATATATTGTAACACTTTTATTTATAATAATTATTTATATAAACTATATAATACTAATAATAATTGTAATAAGAGTTTAAAATAAATTTGGGGCTTTCAAAATTTGGAGGCCTAAGGCAACGGCCTCACTGCCTAGCCTTAGAGCCGCCCCTGGTGGTGGGGTTAGAAGGATGAGGGTGGTGGTAGTTGACAATGGTGGTGATTGTGATGACAGAGGTGGTTAGTGGTGATAGTCCGAGGGATGGAGAAAAGGTGAGGTGGAGGTGGGTGGGTGGGGGTGGGGTGGGGTTGGAGAGGTAGGGTAGGATTGGGAGGATGGGGTGGAGGTGGAGTTGGTGGTCGTAGACAGAGTAGTGGTAAAAATTATTTATACAAAACTACCTCTTAATGATATTAAGACTTTCTTCAAGATATTAATAATTAAGACTTATACAGACCAAATAAGTATTTAAATTTTAATGTAAACAAATATATTTAATAGTCTAGGCCTAAATCATTTCGATTAAGACATCCGTACAAACAAATGTTGTGTTAATTATATATATGAGTTAAACTGTGTCAAGTATTGTATAGATGGCACTGCTTTATCTTGAAAATGATAAAATTTATAAATGTATTATCAACTTTTAACTAACAGTCAATTTATTATCTAAGTAGTAACTTTTCAACGGATACTATATGCATACAATTTACGAGATATATTAAGACTTGCCCTTCACTAATCTCTCGTCTTTTCATATTATTTTCTTTATCTTCAGATTTCTTCTTAGGAACTATACGTATGCACGATCAAATTTGTCCTTCCCCGATGGACAGAACGTTCCGCTATATAATTAAAATAATTCTTCGGATAAGTGTTTAGAATGCGCACATCTCACATCAATTCAAAGATATATATTTGAAATCGCTAAGCTTTCTATCTTTTGTAAACCATTTCTAATACCATTAGAAATTGAAAAAATCAAATGTTTTGCTGTGTTTTCTTACTTATTCAACTATTTTCAATTTGAATTATATATCTATATTTATTCTAACCCCGCTAATTCTATTGCTTGGATTAGTTTATGATATAACTGTGGAGAATGTACTAATTTTCTGCACAAATATGTACATTGAAGGTCGAAACATCAAACCTGTATAAGGAAAAACTCATATAAGAAAATTGTACGAATTATAGCGCGACACGTGACGATTGATGCTGAGTCGAGTCCAGATTAACTAGACATATTACCGGTAGTATTCAACCAGTACCGGGAGCAGCACGTGCATGTTTAGCACTGATGGCTCGAAAGGACGGAAGTAACCGTTTGAATTGCAACGGACGACCGTTACTGAAATTGGTCATACGTCTTCCAATGGAGCTTTCATTACATTTATTGAGATATTGATTGTCCAATTATTACGACAGTCATTCTCATGTATTAATAAGAGCATATTTCGTGGGATGTACCCATGTAGCTTATGTATAAATAGAACACATTGTTCTATTGCAACAGATCAAATTCTAGTTATTACAATACAATTACTCATATTCTCTCTATTTTTGTGCTTGCATACAAGTTATCATAACTTTGTTCAGAAGCTGTCACAAGGCTCAAACTAATCATTACCTTATTTTGTCTTATTATTACTTATTTTCAGTAAAATTCATCTAGAATTCTTATCTAATGTGTCACTTGAGATCCACGTGTCCTTGACCACGTATACAAATTAAATTGTACCATTTTACCGGTAAACACTTAGGCGCCCACCATGAGGCCTGGACAATTGTGGTGCTACAAGTGACCCATTTGCTAACCTAATTTTCTCTTTAAGTCTTATTCTTTGTTCAGATCAAACATATGATAAGAATAAGAGAACATAGAAGCAGTCGCAACATCGGTGACAACACAAACAACGTCCCACTGAAATTGGCTGGTTTACCAATAGGAACCACAACATCAGGGGACCCGATGTTTGTAGACGAAACCACTTCTAGAGGTGGACAGACTCGGCATGAGGATGTTCCCACTGATGAAACACCTAAAGAGGCCATACAGAATCTTAGGGCGCAGAATGGTGCTATGAGTGAACATTTGGAGTGTCTGATGCGATTTCAGGAGTTCATATCCAAGAATGCTGGCAGCACTCCAACTGGCGAACCGGTGCCTCTATCAAATGCTAATGGAGAAACCGATAATGATCAGGTAGATCAAGGAATAATAGTTCAAAAAGCGAAGCCTCCACTGGAGATTCGTTCCAGGAAAAGGTCTTAAAAATCATGAAAGACGGTCCAGACACAAAGAAGTTGGAAATAAACACCCAGGAGTTCCGGTGCCAGTTCAGTTGAATTCTGGGGGCTCCTCCGATGGTAGACGGTCCAGACGCGAATAAGTATATTCAGTTGGCATATAAGCCTGAGGCTGCGGCCAAACTGATTCCCAAGAGGTTCAAAATGCCTTTTATATCCAAATATGAAGGAACTACTGATCCACATGAGCAAATAATGGCCTATACTACGGCCGTGAAAGGAAATGATCTAAGAGAATACGAAATAAAATTAGTTATGATGAAGAATTTTACTGAAACAATTGTTGTGATAGCTTTGACATTGTATTCACAACTCCCTGAGCATTCGCTCGGATCGTTCGCTCAACTCGCCAATATGTTCATAAAAGCTCATACGGGGGCTCAGAAGGTGAAGACATGCACGGTGGATATATTTCACATTGCGCAGGGAGAATCAGAACTCCTTAGGGACTTCGTCACATAGTTCCAGAAGGAGCGGATATTATTAGTCGCAGTCCCGGATGAATGGGTTGTAGAGACTTTCACAAAGGGTTTGAATCCTTCGAGTTCAGATGCTTCCAGAAAGCTTAAGGAAAATCTTTTGGAATTCTAGACTACAACTTAGGAGGACATGCACAATTGGTATGAACCCAAGATCCGGATTGATATGATATACTAGGATCTACAGCCGAGAGTATCTTCGTAAAGTATGATAAAGGAACCGACCGAAATTCCTCAAAGAATCGTTACCAACCTTATCTACTCTCAGAAAGCAGGAAGGAGGACAATGTTTTCGCTCTTTTGAAAAGTCAAATAACAAAGGAGGTCCGGGATGAAAGAATAAAGGATTGGTGAATTCCGATAATGGTAATTCATCTAAGGGTATCAGGTATCCAAAATTATCTGAGTATAACTTCAACATCGACGAAGAGCGAATGGTGGCAGTACTGAGAACTCATCAGGCATTCCATCCACTGAAACCACTGCAATCCGATCATAACAAGAGAGATCAGACAGTCTGGTGTAATTATCATGGCACTCACGGGCATAAAACTGTGGATTGCAGACATCTACGAGAAGAGGTAGCTGGAATGTTAAGCATGGGCTACCTCTGGAAATATTTGAGCGAGAGAGCTCGAAATAATTATGAGTGGTGTCCACCCATAGAAAATAAGTCAAATCTGGATGCACTACCTCATGTTATAAACATGATCTATGGTTGATCAATGATTGCCACTGCAGCTAAGAAAATGAAAATCTATGTAACCCAGGAGAAAAGGTTCCGGGAGATACCCGATGAACAAACTATTACATTCACTGAAGAAGACGATGCATGTGTAATTTTCTCTCACAACAATGTACTGGTGGTCACGGTACTCATCGATTTCTTTCAGGTGAAGAGATTTTTAATTGATTTCGGAAGCTCAACTAATATAATCCAGCTGAAGGTGGTAGAAGAAATGAATATGACAGATAAGATAGTTCCGACTGCCAGAATCCTCTCAGGTTTAAACATGTCAAGTGAAACTATAAAAGGGAAAGTAGATCTACAGGTGGACGCAATGGGGGTTATTAAGATGAAAAAATTATATGTCCTCGACGGCGACATGAGGTATAATACAATATTCGGAAGACCATGGATACATAATATGAAGGCGATATCATCGACGTTACACCAATTGGTGAAATTTCCTACACCAGAGGGGATTCAACAAATCTGAGGTGAACAACCCACTTCTAGGGAAATGTACGCTATAGAGGAACCAAAGGAGTTGGCAGACCTCAAATAGCAACTACAGGAAGCGGAGCCGATGCCAAAAGATGTTCACCAATTTCCACCAGTGGAAATAGAATCAGCTTATCTAGAGGAGGAGTTTTCGGATCGGTACCAAGTACCCAGATACTTTCAGGTACCGGATGAATCAGACGCCACCAAGTCCACTATAGAGGAACTGGAGTAGATTGCACTACATCCAGAAATCCCCGTAGGAAGGTATACCTGGGCACTGGGTTAACCTCGGGGCTCATGTATTTGATTCGTAAATATCTTATATCTAACGCTGATTGCTTTGCATGGTCTCATGAAGATATGACAAGCATCCCTTCAGAAGTCATAACTCATAAGTTGGGTCTGGATCTCAGTTTCCCTCCAGTGCGGCAGAAAAAATGGTTGATAGCCGAACTCCGTAACATGTTTGTAAAATAAGAGGTAGCTATATTACTCAATATAGGGTCAATTCGGGAGGTAAAATATCCATATTAGTTAGAAAACGTAGTCGTAATAACTAAAAATGGAAACACATTTAGAATGTGGATTGATTATAAGGATTTGAATAAAGCATGTCCTAAAGATTCGTTTCCGCTACCGAACATTGATCAAATGATCGATGCTACAGCTAGACACGAGATCATGAGTTTTCTCGATACATATTCTGGGTATAATCAAATAAGGATGCACCCGAGAGACCAAAAAAATATATTTTTAACTACTTTGGGTACTTACTATTATAACGTTGTCTTTTGAACTAACGGGGCCACACATTAAAGGATGCACCCGGGTCAAGTGGCTTTTTTTCTACTTGCCCGACCATGACCCTATTTTATTTTTTAATTTTCCGACTCTGAACCTGACCCTTCGGGGACCCTACGGGTCACGGATCGGCCCTGACCCGCTCTACAAAACAAAATAATTCATATGTTCATGATTCTGGATTAATGACAAAATTTTCATGTAAATCCAATTTATGCACTATTGGTTAATAGTTATTGAAAAACTTCAAAGCAGTAACATAACAAAGTAAACATGCTCAAAGAACTCATTCTTCACACTCAAAGAACTAATGCCAGATAATCGCCTTCTAAAGAATAACATTCGTACCATAAACATAGTTTTATATGGATCATATGAGTATCTAAAATTTATTAGAAGGTAATTTGAAGAGAGAGAGAGAGGCACAACGTTCGAAAACCCCAAAAGCCCTCCCCCCACCCACCACACCCCACATCCCCACCAAAAGAAAAGCATCCTAGAACCCGGGAAGTAATCACATATATGTAATCTCATTCAGAGGACACAAAACTTCACTTTCCAACTTAGTAGAAGATATCTGGTTCTTTGTTTTAAACTAAAGTAGGAAGCAGTCCCAACTTTCATTATTATCGCGAGAAATTAAAGTAGGAAGCAGTCCCAACTAAGAAGGATTGGAAACTTACCTATGGTGCGCTGGATTGAAGTGGAGAGGAGGCGTCGTATTAGTTGCTAAGGATTGAAACGGATTGAAGAAATGAAAATGGATGATGCTGCTGAAGGGTTAACCCTTCACTTATATAGTGAAAGGTTAAGTCACGTGGGTCGGGGTCGGGTCACTGATCAGGCCGGGTCAAGTGGGTAAAACATGCTGACCCTAGCCCGACCGTACATATGATCGGGTCCCCGCTTTTTTGGGTCAGGTGGCGCACGGGTCAGATATAAGCTGGTCCTGGCCCTGAATTTTCGGGTCGGGCCGGCCGGGTCCCCGACCCGATGGACATGTCTAATTTCGTCTGGTGTGAATTATAACTGTGGATTATAGACATCTACGAGAAGAGGTGATAGGAATGCTAAGCATGTGACACCTCCGAGAATTTTTGAGTGAGAGAGCTCGGAATAACTATGAGCGGGGACCACCGGCGGAAGGTAAGCCTAGTCTGGCTACTCCACCTCATGTCACAAACATAATATATGGTGGATTAATGATTTCCGTCACGTCTTTCACGGTGGTTAAAAAGACAAAAAATTATGTGACTCGGGAAAAGAGGTTCCGAGAATTACCTGACGAACATACTATCACGTTCACTGAAGAAGACAGTGTCGGCGTAATCTTTTCCCACAATGATACACTAGTGATCGCGGTGCCTATCGACTGTTTCCAGGTGAAAAGAGTTCTAATTGATCCCGGAAGCTCAGCTAACATCATTCGGGTGAAGGTTGTAGAAGAAATGAATATGACGACAAGATAGTTTCGGTTGCCAGAACTCTTTCAAGTTTCAACATGTCAAGTGAGACCACAAAGGCGAAAGTGGACCTACCGGTGGACGTAATGGGAGTTATTAAGATGAAAATATTCTACGTTCTCGATGGGGACATGAGGTATAATGCAATATTCGGGAGACTGTGGATACATAATATGAAGGTGGTCCCATCAATATTGCATCAGTTGGTGAAATTTTCTACACCGGAAGGGATTCAATAAATTCGAGGTAAACAACCCACTGTCAGGGATATGTACGCCATAGATGAACCAGAGGTGGAAGCAGACCCCAAATAGCAATTACAAAAAGCGGTGCCAATACTAGAAGAGGTTCACCGGGTTTCGCCGGTAGAATCAATATCGCCCTATCTGGAAGAGGAATTTTCATATCGGCATCAAGTACCCCGATACTTTCAGATACCTGATAAATCAGATGCCACCAAGCCCACTGTGGAGGAATTGAAGCAGATCGCACTACATTAAAAAACTCTTGATAGGAATGTGGACATCGGATTAACTCCGGGGCTCAGAGATCTAATTCTTATCTTATATCTAACGTTGATTGCTTTGCATAGTCTCATGAAGATATGACAGACACTCCTTCAGAAGTCACAACTCATAGGTTAGGCCTGGATCTCAGTTTTCCTCTGATACGACTGAAAAATCGACTGATAGCCAAACTCCGCAACAGGTTTGGTAAAGAAGATGTAGCTAGACTACTCAATATAGGATAAATCTGGGAGGTAAAATACCCAGACTGGCTAGCAAACATAATTGTAGTACCTAAAAAGAGGAACAAATTTAGAATGTACATTAATTACAAGAATTTAAATAAGGCATGTCCTAAAGACTCATTTTTATTACCGAACATAGATCAGATGATCGATGCTATGACCGGACATGAGATAATGAGTTTTCTCGATACGTATTACAGATATAACCAAATAAGAATGCACTCAGAAGACCAAGAAAAACATCATTTTAACTACTTTCGGTACTTATTGTTATAATGTTATGCCTTTTGGACTAAAAAATACCGGGGCCATATATCAAAAGTTAGTAAATAAAATGTTTGAAAAGCAAATAGGTAAAATAATGGAAGTATATATAGACGATATGCTTGTTAAAAGTCTTCGTGCAGAAGACCATTTAAGTCATTTGCAGGAAACATTCGAGGTATTAAGGAAGTATAATATGAAGCAGAATCATGAGAAGTGTGCCTTCGGGGTTGGCTCCGATAAATTCTTGGGTTTTTTGGTTTAAATTCTGACAAAATAAAAGTTATCAAATACATATCGAACATACTAGAAGATGTTAAAGTAGTGTCACAGTTGACCGGTTGTGTGACGGCCTTAGCATATTTATATCTCGGTCCTCAGAAAAATGTCACACGTTCTTCTCACTTCTAAAAGAGAGGAATGATTTTGTATGGACACTCGAGTGCCAACAAGCCTTGAAGGATCTGAAGACTTACTTATCCTGTCCTTCGCTCATGCCTAAGTCAAAAGACGGAGAGCAATTACTTATATACTTGGTAGTCTCAGAGGTAGGGGTTAGTGCAGTACTAGTTTGGGAGGAAAAAAATACACAATTTCATGTTATTACGTAAGTAGAGTAATGTCAGGGCCGGAGATACGGTACCCATTACTTGAAAGATTGGCTTTTACCTTAGTAATGTCGTCATAAAAGCTTCAACCTTATTTTCAATGCCACCCAATTGCCTTAGTAACAACTTTTCCTCTAAAAATGTGTTTCATAAGCCCGATCTATCCGGGCGCTTGACTAAATGGGTGGTAGAAATAAGTGAATTTGATATTGAATATAGACCTCGGACTACAATAAAGTCTGCAAAAAGTACGGTGGATTCATTCCCTCTTCTTTCCAAAGGTTGTTCTTCCTTGGGACCTTCATCATCTAGGTCCACCACCGGGAGAGAACCAACCATTAAACTGGCGCTACCAGGAACGCTGGGAGGAGTACGATCAGAGTAATTGGGCATTTTTTCTTCAAACGTTTTTGTCCCGTCCGGGGACTTGCAGAAGACTCACCTCATAACCTTTTTCATTCACGAGCTTCTTGAATTATGAGAGCAACCACTTCCGAATCTACAATTTCCTCTTCAAGAAGGGTTGTGTCCGTCAATTTGGATAATCCTAGCAAAAGGAAAACGATTCGTTAGAAGGTCAAAAAACAAGAATTATGGTGTATACCGTGGTTACAAGGTATCCAGTTCTTCTTCAAAATAAGTTTTTTCCACATTCGGAGTTCTGGGGTGGACACGTTGAGGATCTTCTGAACCCAGGTCCCAAGGTTGTCTATGTTCGCAAGCTCCCATATGGTGGCTGAAGGAAAGAATTAAACTCGATCAAAAGTAGAGTGGACCGCTTAGGGAAAAAGACATCATAAAAGCAAACTTACGTTGATGGTTCCATTATTCTGGGATTGGGCGGCTGTCTGGAGAAAGGAGATCAACAGTTTGAACGATGGCATATCTTTCCATCCAACTTCAGTTGCGGTCATCATCGAGACTAGAAAGAATGGTCTTGCTTCCTCTGCAGTGCAAATTGATAACTTCGTCACAGAAATTGCGCAGAGAGGAAAGACGAATTAGGTGGTTCAAAGTAAAGTCAACTTTGGCTTCCCGAGTGAATTGCCAAAGGCACGCGACCGCCCTCCAGATATGAGGGCCCACCTGAGTTATGCATACTTTGTACCGACGATAGAATTCTATAATGACATCATTAATCTCATCCCAGAGTTTCACGGAAAAAGGGTAAGTATAAATGTAAGAATACCCTTCTTTGTAAGAGGTGATCATTTCCTTAATAGTGGGAATTATGACATCAATCGTTTCTTAGCCGTAATCGGTCTTCACTGGTAGAATATCGGCGGTGATCCGGGTTTTATAATCATCGGCGATGGTATCCCTACCACTGTATAGGACCTTAGAAGTTGTCTTTTCTCGAAGGTCATGAGTGAAACACCATATCTTCGGCAAAAGAGAAGAAATCGAAGGATTTTGATGGAAGAGGTCCCTAATTGTGAGCTAGGGTTTCTCCTGTGAGAAGGGTTGCTGCGTTTGAAAGGGTTAGTCATGTTTGTGATAAACAGAGAGATATCAATTAGAAAGTTGAAGATGCTTTTGTGAAAATAAGAGATGAAAGTCTAAATCCTTAAGTTGGTAGAATTTATATAAGTGAAGAAGTGGTGACGCCATTTGAAAGGATGATGTGTCGAATTCCAATCAGGGATAGCACGTGCGTGTCAGAGCAGGTGCAATTGGATGGTACGCCTCCTCATTACTCTGTAGTCTTTCGTAAATCGAGGGAAGTCATAGGGTTGCCGTTGTTTCGTCAAGATGATGATTGGACCATCAAAATATGTGGACATAATTCTTGTAGGTTTCCCGCCAAAGTACAGAGTGTTGATTGGTTGTTAATTCAAATCCACTTCCCGATTGCACAGGAGTCACGACCAAAAAGTGCGGGGACTATTTGTATAAGAAAAAATTCATATAAGACAGTTGTATGAATTATGGTATAATACGTGGAGAATGATGCCGAGTCAGACCCACGTTAGATTACAACGCTACTGGTTTGGTATGCATGGTACCGGGAGCAACACAAACAAGGATGGTACCCGTAATAAAGAAGGCTAAGAGCAATTTGCATCGTAACAGATGACTTATCACGACAGAAACCGGAGGGCCGCGATGGGCACCCGGATCCCACCTGTCCGGTACCGCCTACCGCCATTCGTACATTTAACATCTAATCATAGTTAATTATGGACTAAGCCGAAAGAAAATAATGAAAAATCAGGTAACCATCTTATATATATACATACTCATACCAAGGACAAGGCCATACAAGACCACTATACACATGACACGTGTCTACAAGCCTCCAAGAGTAGCAACATCAAAGATCGGGACAGGGCCTCTCCATACCCATATACACAAGAAAAAATGTATCGTACCCAAAATTTGATCAACACTCGGTGTAGCGCCCTATTTTGACCTGCTCGGGTCAAAGCGGAGCATAGACGTATTCGGGTGATTCCTGGGTAAGGATTGAGGAGTCGCCACCTAATTAACTTTTACGGTGAATTAGGACACCTAAATATTAAACTAAGTGCTGCAATGTAAACTCCAATTTTAAGGTCTGCGAAACTAGTGAGATTCTAGGTAAGGGTTCTTTATTATCCTAAAGGGAAGGGGTTAGGCATCCTTTAAGATCCGCTAACTTGCGGTTATCCGGTAAAACTCAGGTTAATTATTGCTAGAAAAATACATGTTTTACAAATATAATAGATAAAAGATGTTTGCAAATATGATGCATTTTATACAAGTAAATATGATGCATTTTATATAAGTACGTATTCGGATGACATAAAAGAAAGATACATGTAAAGTTTTTAGAAAACATGCATTTGTGACAATAAATTCTTTATAATGCCAAAGAAGCAAAATTTTGGGAATCATGAAATTGTAAATTGACAAAAGATAAACTTATTCAGTATGATTAATAAAGTAAAATAAAAGATGACAAAAGTTATTTTGAAAATCTTGAATTCAAGCGTAACGAGCCTAAAATAAATAAACTAGCGAAGGATTTCTAAGTTTGCGAGCCTACAAATAAGCTAGCGACGGGTTTCAAATCTTAAACTAACCTATGAATAAATCCTAAGTTTGCCTATTCTAAGCATTTCAATAATTACATAAGTGCGATAAATAATATTACAATACAAAGCGAGAAAAAAACTGAATTAAAGAAAGAAATAACAATAAATAGACTCAGGGAATAATTGCCTTTATTTACTTTAGTCCTCAAGTCATCAATAACAAACGGTTAGAAACAGTTAAATACGAATAACTTCATATCCGTATTCAAAACAATGAATGTTTTGATCGCGGAGGGCTCAGACTTAAATTTTGAAAAGAACATTCCAATCACGTCGTGGCTGCAAACATATGACTAATGTAGTTTATTTTTGATTGCCTCGCCTACTAAACGTGTCGGTCTCTCGGGTGGAATAAAAAAGATCACTATAATCACGTCGTGGCTGCGAATATATAATTCACCTCGCCTACTAAACATGTTGATCTCGGATGAAATAAAGGTTTAAGCCTCATCATTGCCCAGAAGTTATATTTCCGTCTTTGCAACTGTGTAGGCCTCAAAATCGACGGATATTTTTCATCGGCCAATGTAGTATCGTGTTTAAATCAGTAAAATTTTAAATCGAATGTAACAAAGAATAAAGCAGCAGAGCGATGGCGTAAAAACAGAGGCGTAAAAACAGCTCGAAAATGACGCGGTGTTTAGTTTAAAACAAGAAAACAAGAGAACGGTAATTTTAATGTCAAACAAAGGATCAAACAGAAAGCAATATCTGAAAGGTGCGGTGTTTATTTTAAAACAAGAAAAACGGTAAAGACAGAAACAAGAATCTAAATCGAGCAAAGGAATCGAAACAGAAAAACAAGTTAAAGCGATCGCTTTACCAAGAAACAAGACAAATGGGTTTTAAAATAACGCAATAATGGGCTGGAAACGCAGAAGCGATGGGTAATCAAAGCGGGAGCAAATCGAACAGAAAAACAAATACCGAACAGACGCGGTATTTATTCAAAACAAGAAACAAGAAAGTCGAAATATTGCGGTTGTCCAGCGGTTTTGAACCAAATTGTTTTTCGGAGAAAAAAAAGCAGAATTGGGTTTTAAAAATAACGCAGAGTGGGTTAGAAACGCAGAAGCGATGGGCTGTCCAAACAAACCTAAAGTAGCGAGCTTTTAGCCAAGAAAACAGCGACAATTGTGTTGAAAACACAGCGGTGATAAGACATCAAATGAGCTCAAAATGCAGCAGATAAAATGCTTAGAAAAGAAGTGTAAATGGTCCAGATTAAGAAATTGTGGCGCGACAAACGCAGCAGCAGAATAATGGCTCAAAAGTGCGATGTCGGCCCAAGTATTACAAAGAATCGGCGATCTCGGAATCAGCTGACCAAAATGCAACAAAACCCATAACCGTAACTATTTAAAGATGACATATATCCAGAATCTCAAGGTGCATTTGGATACCACAACTATTGGTAGCACAAAGAAAGACAAAGGGAAGGTCAACTTAAAGACCAATCACTCTAAACTTCAAATTTGAAAGATAAGAAGATCAAGGGGGCTACCACCATTCATTTCCGATGCCGCAACAAGATTCAAAGGTTTCTAGAACCTTAGGCATGGCAGTTATCGAAGAAGGCTAAACCTAACCCGAAGCTTGCCTCGACTTTCACTCGGCTAAGCAATATAATAGAAAATTTCAAACAAGGGAACTATCAATTTGGGAATGGCTAAATACACACATGTGCCCAGATCGCTAACATACTAATATGGTAAACCAAATGACTCGAAGGAATTATATGTTGTCATGGATGCAATCTAGCATTTAGATAGATAAAGACATATAGATGATTAGTTCAAGACATTTAGGACATGGAGATGGGCAAATATTCATTTAAGACAAAATTTCAAAGAGCACGTAATCATTTAAGTCGTACTAAGCACACACAACCATTTTTCTGTTATGTATTGGACATATTGACACTAAGAGGAATAACTTATAATATATCATTTTTATTACTCTTACTAGGCAAGGCAAAGGTATATTCAGTTCATCACACATAACTCACATGCAGAAATAGTTAAGCGACTCTTTGGAAATAATATCTTAGATTATACAGAACCACTGGTGGTCTAATTACACATATATGGCATATTCATGCTGTACACTAGTCAATGTAACATCTTTGAGGCGTAACATCGCTTAATCAGGCTAGCATACAATTCATGACCCTTTAAAGCACATAGAAATGAGTTATACCACTAGCCACATATGATATTCCAAACATACAGGATCATTTTTTAAACCAAAGCATGAACACAGGTCTCGGTTATGTTATACACTAAGTATGGGATTACTTAGGCAGATATGATAAGCATATACTAGTCTAATGGACATATGGGCAGACAGAGATGACCAAATATTTACTCAGGGATAACAATGAGGGCATGCATCTTGATCATGGATAGGATGGACACATAAGAATCCACATAAAGCAGGTACACACATGAGCAAGACAATATTTTATCAGGATAATGCAGATGGTCATACAACACACTTTATGGAGTAGGCATGGCTAGTCACCAAAGGTCACCATTTCATAGTTTAAGTCAACACATACATAGTTAAGATTAAATATGAAGTGTTGGGCATAAGTAGGCAGATTCTCATGGCATAAATACTTGGATTGATTATCTAGTATATTACAAGTCAAATACTCATATACCACAACTGATAAACAACTGATCATCTATTAGGAATGAATCAATTAAAAGAAACTCAAAAATCCGTAAACCATACACATACACACAATACTTCTTTATCCCATTTTACTACCCTGAACTCAGGCCTGCAGATTTAAGCAGAAAGTAGGAATTTAAACCCGACCTATCTAAACACTTACTCATTTGATAAAAATATGCAAAAGTTGACATACATCTAAATCTTCAAAGAGACCAAACTTTATTCCTATTTAACATTGATTTCAGACAGACATGTAAAGGAAAACCAAAGCATAACCATATATTCAGACCTTAATCACCACAGATCATGACCTTTAAAGCAGAACAATGACCTTATCATATTAGTCATGATAAAATATAACTAATTTACATCATAACTTCAACTGAGCAGATCTTTGAACAACATTCTTAACATATTGTGTTAAATGTAATACTAGTCATGAACTTAAACAGGTGGAGACACTATATGTATCACACACAAACATCTAACTATTCATAACTCTCCTAAACAAGTACTGACAACATACACCTCATATCATAATCTGCATAAGTTTAATAATACAGGCATGACATTTCTAAATCTTAATAGGTAATTAAACAGGCTAACCACTTAACACACTTAGGCATTAAAACACAACCACATGAATAATCAAAGACGTAATTAGCATCAAACACACAAAAATACAGAAAACAAATCGAGAGGAATGTGTTTCTTGACCTTCTCCGGACAACGAACCGAGGCGTGTTTGAATCGTCGAATCCGCTCGGAAATGTTAGAATTCGATTTGTTGTAGATTTTCGAATCGATCTTCCTCTGAAATAGAATTGCTTCACGATGTTCAACCCGACTGAACTGACCACTTGCAAAGTTGACCGACCTGACCGACGACCAATTCAATCGAACCAAAATGTGAAGAACAAAGGGATTTTCGGATTGAAATTAAGAACCAAAAAGGAGTGTTTTATAACAAGAAAATTAAGAACAAATCGACCCCTTTTTTGTGTTTTTCTTGGGACCCGAAAAGAACTCCAAAAAATCCTCCCAAAATCTGTTTAATCCCCTGAAAAATTTCTTCCCAAATGAAGAACAATCATGGGGTATTTATAGGTGGATTCCCCCCCAAAAAACGAGTTTGAATTCGAATTAAAGGTAAAGAAAATCGCGGATTTGAGGGGCATGGGTCGCGGGTCTTAGGGGTGTCAGCGTAACAGAGGGGGGTTGGTGGCGGCAGGGGTGAGGTGACCGGCGACGTGGGGTCGCCGGTATGGGGGTGTGGGGTCGGCGGCTTTCGGGTAAGGGTAGGGTTCGGTCCCCTCCCCTTTTTCTTTTCGATTTTTGGTTTGGGGGATTAAAGGGGTAAGGGATTTGGGGTCAGGCGACGGGTCGGGTGAGTGGGCTGGGCCGACGGGTATTGGGTTATTAAAAGGGGAGAGGTTTGGGCCGACCAGATTGTGCCGATTGGGCCTGGGGCGATTTGGGTTGGTGGGAATTTAATTGGGGAATTGGGCTGGTCCGGTTGGAAGGGTGAAATAAGGGAATGGGCTTGGGAGTTTATTTTGGGATTGGGCTTGTGGGAATTTAATTTGGGGATTGGGCTTGGACGAAAAATGGGTTTTAGTTTGGGTTGGGTAGGGATTGTTTTGGGTTAGGAAATAAAAATGGGTTAGGAATTGAAAAATATAAAAGGGGTTTAATATTAAAGATATTATATATATATATATATATATTTTGTAAAAGATGTGAATTATTTAAAATAACATAACAACGTGATAATAATAAAAATATAATTTTTTAAATTATGCTTAATGCTTAATAAAAGGGAAATGCGATGCAATTTTGCGAGAATAAAATAATATAGCATTTCGGATAAAAATGCAAATGATATAAAATATGCGAATAATAATAATAATATGAAGATACACACATATATGCCTATATTTTAAAATTATTTTAAAAGTGTCAAAAATATTAAAAATTACGAATAAAATCATAAAAGATGGGACAAAATTGGGTGTCAACACTCGGAACAAGGGGAGTGCTCCAAAAATCTGGTGGATTCACAATCAACTAACGTGAACCGACACCTTGCCTATGTGAACCTGCGGGCATGAAACGCAGCATCCCCCGATAAAAGGGACGTCAGTACAACTGATGTACTGAGTATGTCAGACATGAATAATAGCATAACAGGGATATAACAACAACTGAAACAGGAACAACCGACCAATAGTACATATCTCTGAGGGTCCTAATGCATATGCCTAAATGTCATGCACAATGTGGTACACATATACATCGGCCCATTGGGCATCTTCCTTATCATAACAGCCTCTGTGGGCATCATTTCATGTCGTCCTCTGTGGGCATAATATGTCTAAATGTCATGCATAATGCGGTAAATACATATATACTGGCCACACAAGGGCATCTTCCTCCCCACAACATATATATATATATATATATATATATATATATATATATATATATCAGGCATCTTCCTTCATTAAGCCACATAGGCTAGCCATACAGGCTTTATCATTATCATATCCCAGCTGATCAGGTGGTCTGTGTTTCCCATTTTCCGTCCCCAATATACGGTCTTGGGTAAAACATAAATGCAATGCGAATGAAAATGCATGAATCACAATAAAATATCATGAATGACATAATTTCCTTGTACCTTCGGTTAACGCCGTAAATATTAACATCTTTTCTGTATGCCTTAATAAGGACTTAGGAACATATTTAGTTATGCTTTTAACATAGGAATCAATAACATGAATATTCTTAACTACTAGGAGTATAATAAATTATGGAGTAATATCACGGTTATGTTTCGTTACATGGAACATGCCAAAAGAAAGAAATAATTTACCTTAACATACTTCAATTTCACTTAATATTGTATTGAATTTTGCTGGAATGATTTCGTATAAAAATCCAAAATGAAGAACCCAACTTTACTGCTCACGTTTTTGGCTATGTCAATCTCTTAAACTAAGGAGAGATTTTCCTAACTAATTTTTTTAAGATTGAAATGAGGTGAGATGCTGCCTCAACGTAATATTGCTTACTAAAATGAAATGTTAGAGAAGTTTGCTGATCGTCCCAAAGCCAAATGAAACATTTAATAAAATGAAATGGTTGCTGAATGTTTAAAAAGTTCCTAAGCTAGAGTATATATTTTCCTTAAATGATGTCTTAATTTAGCATTTACTAAGGCTCATAATTTGGTTCCCCATAATGGTGTCTCCCACCAGCCTATTTATTGGTGGTGGGGAGCATTGGTGGTCGACACATACCCCCTAACATGTTAAGTGACCATGCCTTCGTACAATTTATCAATCGCACACATAATTAATTATGTGATCCCAATTAACTTAAATATTAATAACTTATAGGACCTTCATATCCTCAATGTCATAGTTTTGTGATATGACATTAGTCCATAACCTCTTTATGCACGTGCCAAATTTATTTTCGCTCCCCGTCGTCACATTAGTTACGTCCAAAATTATTTTGGGGTTTAATCCTTTTATATACTAATCTCTTTATTAGCATACGTAAATATACCATAAATTTTCTCAACGCTCGGGTCTATTTACACACACCTAGCGATTTTTCATACGCCTAGCGGTTCAAACCGTGACCCGAAAGTACGGGATGTTACATGACTGTTACTAAAACTGGCCATACGACTTCCAATAGCTTTTTAATGGAATTTATTAAGAGATTGATTGTCCAGTTATTACAACATTCATTCTCCTGTATTTATGAAGGCATATTTCATGGGTTGTGTACCCGTGTAGCTCATGTATAAATAGGATACTTCATTGCATTGTAACCCATCAGATTCTAGCAATTACAAAATACTTATTGTTATTCTCTTGATTTCTGTGCTTTCATACAAGTTACCGTCACTTTGTCCAGAAGTTATCATAAGGCTCAGGCTAAGCATTGCTTTATCTTGCTATTATTTATTTTCAGTATAATTCATTTAGAATTCCTGTCTAACGTGTCACTTGAGATCCACATGTCCTTGAGCACATATAGAAATTCAATTGTATCGTTTAACAGGTAAATAATATGGTTTCTTTCAATTTAATTATAGCTTTTATTTATTTTACATTGATTATGAGTAGCTAAATTCTTAGCTAGGGTTGTGATGGCCAAATTGATTTAGCATGTAATTGGATTTAAAATCAATTCTTTAGGTTACTTGATTGTTCTCTAATAACTCTTTATTTTGTAATATTTATTAATGATGGTCATCATTGATAGTGCCTAAATTTCCTATCTAGCTTGGAAAAGTGGGTAGAGATTAGGAAAAGAGATATTGGTAAGGATTTGGGAATTTAACCCCATCTAATAGCTAGGGCTACGAATAGCCTAGTTAACTTGAAATCTAATTGGGTGTTTTTAATTTCACATCTTAGGGCTTGAAAAAGTCTTTGATGAAATTTATCAATTGGGTTGTAAAATCTTTTGATAACCCGTTTAGCCCAATGATTTAGAACATGAATGTTTCTTATTTGAATTGCTCAATAGCTTAATTACATACTTACCCCGAAGGTATCACAATCCTAGTCCTCTCAACTTGATAGTAAAAATTTAATTACTTGGTATTGTGTTATTGAATTAATCTTAATTCAATTTCTTTGCTACTTCGTCATATAATCATAGTTAGAAACAAACAAACAATTATTCCATTTCCTTTGAAATATAGGCTAATCGTTGAGACTTACAATAAAAGTGTCCGTTTCTAGTCGTATTTCATGTGGGATTCGACCCCAACCTTTGTTGGGTTCTATATTTGCTAACGTCTGCTTTACATCTTTTTCGGAGGTGTAATTTGAGCGTATTAAGTATATGATATATATCATGTGAGTATAATAGTATATTGCAATAGTATGCTTCAACTGCTACTGATATAATTCTTTTGATATACGATATGTTATAATAAACTATTTTTTATAATTGATATTGAAAAATAAATCAAAACAAAAGGAATAGTATAGCAGTAGTCATTTTTATTGATATAGCCAAAAAAATAAAGAAGACAAAAAGGTACGTAGGATTAGATTATAAAAAATAAGAAACAAATAAAATTAATAATTTGAATTTTTTTTTAGAGAAAACAAGTACGTAGGATGTATAGGTTATTCTGATAATTGGTTTACAGAAAAAGAAAGACAAAAGTTATGTTTTATCAGTTATATTAAAAAAAAAAAAAAAGTGGACGAGTGTTTACTATATCAGTTATTTTTTTTATTGTATGAAAAAAAAGCAAAGGAGAAAAAATGTCAGGTATTTAATCATGCTTTATGGCTTTCAAGTATTTGTTATTGGTTATCTAAGAGTTTAGTGGTTAACATCTGAAATTTGAGTTTGAATTTTTAAACTCTATACTTCAGAATTTTAATTATTTCAAAAGGAGCCTGAAAAGGTCAACAAAAGATTTTTTAAGATAAGATTACATAACTTAAAAGTACATAATTAGAGAAAAGCATATAAGGGAATAAACCTAGGCAATCTACTCATCTTCTTGGATTTCCTAACCTACTTGAGGCGATTAACCACAAAAGCTATGATGAATAAGTAAAACTAACTAGTTTAATGGATAGAAAATTAAATGTATAGACAAAGGTAATTGATTTGATTTTTGTTGATATATACTTTTCTCAAAGAAGATGGGGCAATTCACACGATTGCCCCTATTTTAAGGTGGTCTTTAATTTTTGTCATTCGCCAAAAAAAATGATGGAAAATATATTTGAGGTTATGAGTTTGAATTTCAAGAGAGTAAAAAAAAAAAATTCTCAAGGCAAGATTTCATTAGGAAATATATCTATTCAGCCAAAGTTGTATAGAAAGTATGCATTAAGGGCATAGTTTCTATGTAATTATGTCTTCTAAAATATCTACGAGGTTGTGAGTTCGAATCCCAGCAAAGTCAAAAAGAAAAAAAATCGCAAGGCAAGATTTCATAGAAATTATGTCTATTCGGCCAAAGCTGTATAGAGATTATGCCTTAAGGGACATAGTTTCAATTTCTATGTAACTATGCCTGAAGGCAAAGTTTAGTTACATAAAATTATGCCCCTTAAAACATAATCTCTGTATAATTTTGGCCGAATAGACATATTATATAGAAAGTATGCCCTTAAGGCATAATCTCTATATAACTTTGGCCGAATAGGTATAATTTATATGAAAAAATTTGTCTTGCGAATTTTTTTCTATTTTGTATTTACTGGAATTCGAACCCCAAATTTCTAATTTAGTAGACCCACAAATAAAGAGTACTTTGACAGCCCGTTGAAGAATGTGACGTACTCGAGTCTCAGAGTTATGGGATGCCAAGTCTTGGACTGTCCACCCGTCAGCCCACCTCTAAATCAAAATTATGGGTAGGCTATTCGATATTGTGGGCCACCAGTTTGGGCCATGCTAATGTAGATCTAAGCATTATCCAGGTAGATCCACATTCATGAGCTGATGGCCCATCAAGTTCAATGAAGATTGTTTCAGCATAGTTAGGGAAGAATTGCAGATAACATAAAGATTCTAAAGAAAATGCAATCACTCTTCACAAATGGTAGAAAATGGGCCAATTAGGAGGGCCGTTATAGCACATTTTATTGAAGCCTAACCTATCAAACGCATACATTATAAGTTGGTACAATTTTTCCACCTGATAATTAGCATGCGTGTTAATTGATAGAAAAACAATCTAAAGTGCTGAACTCTTGCCGTGCAAGTAACCTCGTTTATTTAATATCTAAATAGCCCATTTAACATAAACTAAAAATCACACAAAATGAGATATTTTTAATTGTAAATAGAGAAGATAAAATTGGAAAAAGATCACATGGGAACATGTGTGAATAATAATAAGGTCGTTGGTAAACGATGTTGTACGGTGGATATGGTACGGTTGAGATCCACAAAGTCACTCGTTCGATCTTTTCTTTGTTTAAAATAATAATAAGTACATGATTGGTAGGCACATCATGAAATTAAAAGTCCTATGTGCACGGAAGTCAATAACGTATCTGAGTTGTCCAATAAAATACTCCAATTTTAGATTAGTCTTATACTTTGGGAGGGGAAAGTCCCGAAGTCGAAACTCCGCACCTGTATCAGAGGCCTCTTGACCAGGTGAGATGTAAATTGAGGATATGCGCGAGTGGCAGCCCTGCAAGGGAGAGGACCAACGGGACACGAACTCAGCAACAACCCTTGCAATATTTCAGCAAAGACTGTCACCACACGGATTCGAACCCGCGACGTCGGAGTAGTTGTACCCCAATCACATTGTCACTTACCAATTCGTCTGTGCCCTTTGGGGCAGACTAGTCTTATACTTGATTGCCCCTTCTTTTTTTTTGGTTAGGTACCAGACTTTTACTCAATATTGTAGTCATCCACGAACTTCTGTTTATCACAATTATGCACTCTCTCAATTTATAACAGTAAACTAGTGGTAATATCTTTTAAGGAAAAAGGTTCAGTATTCATGTATGATCTGAAAATATTTAATTTTATCCTTTGTTACACTTTTGGTCATTTATATTATACCGTTAATAAATTATAGTAAAATCGCATTGCAATTATTCCATCAATAAGGATTACTTTATTGGTCAGTTTAGCAATTGCACTAGCTAGATGACGACGATCGCATCAAATACAACCGAGAATGTTATGTGAAAAGAATCGAGGAGGATTGTATACGGTGAAAACCGGAACGACACGTAACATGTTTGTGTTACGAGTAAGGAAATCGAAGGATGTAACAATGTTTTGCACCGTATGCGGGTTGTACCGGTGGTGAGTTTGGGTGTCATAACAAGACCGGTTGACGGCCGAACCAGGTGACACCAAATAGCAACCGAACCTGGTAACATCGGGTGGAAGATCGAAGGAGCTCAGCGCCTACCAGTTTCGGATATGGCGCCAGCCGTTACTATTTGCTCATTAAGTGATTGTTTTTATCATTTAATTGCATTTAATGAGGAAGTGATTCTTGTGCATAAATGTCTTGCATTGTTAGCTATAAAAAAAACTCAACCTTCATGTTGGCAGGGCATCTCATTCTCATTGCTGATACTCACATAATTTACATTCAAACATACTCTTGTTCGCTTTAGTTATTGGCTCGGACCCGAAGCAATTCAGCTAAGGATCGGACCAAACTCTCAGCTCAATTTCAATCAAGATCACAATATTTCAAGATAATTACTTGCTTATTATTTCTATTTTCTTATTTATTATTAGTTGTTTATCGTATTTATCTGTAAATTAATTTACGTATCCTTAAAATCACTTACAAATTCAACTGTACCTTTTTTGGGGTAAACAGTTTGGCGCCCACAGTAGGGCTAAGAATAATAGTGGTGATTTGATCCAAACTCAAATTTCACTTGTTTCTTTTGAGATTTTATGATTATAAGTCAATACTAAGTACTTATAGTATGGCTAGTGAAATCAACGTTGAGGTTAGCAACCACGAGGACAACAACAGACACAATGGTGCTCACAACATCAATAACAATAACAGCGTTCCACCCGGAATTCCACTTGTTGGCCCAATCAATGGAGTGCCACCCATTGATCTACTGAATGGCATTCCGCCCGTTGATCCAATGAATAATAACAATCCTATGATTTCACCTCAGTCATCTATAAGATCACGTTAGAAGAAACCGGACGATGATGAGAATGGTGAAATAAATTTGGCTCGAATCTTTTATATGCTAAAG
Source organism: Anisodus acutangulus (assembly GCA_029783415.1). Classification (NCBI taxonomy): domain Eukaryota; kingdom Viridiplantae; phylum Streptophyta; class Magnoliopsida; order Solanales; family Solanaceae; genus Anisodus; species Anisodus acutangulus. Next base: position 37,600,598 of record CM056499.1, on the reverse strand, counting down.
GAGCAACAAGAGGCTATAACTTAGTTGCAAAAGAAACGCAGCGAAGAAAGTGCGGCGGATGGAGCTCGTCATGTCCGCAATGATGAACTATGCCGGGATGAGGATTTAGTCAACGAGAATGTCAATGGCTCAGGGACTAATGAGTCCCCGGAGATCTTGAAAATGCTTAAAGCCTTAACTAAACGAATTGAAACCAATGAAAAGAAGGTTGAAACTTACAATTCACGAGTAGACCAGATTCATGGGGCACCTCCGATCTTGAAGGAGCTAAACTCGAAGAGATACATCCAGTTGTCATTCCCACCAAGTGTAGCACCGAAGTTGATACCGAAGAGGTTTAAAATGCCCGACCTTCTGAAGTACGATGGGTCAACGAATCCACAAAAGCATGTGATGTCATATACTTGTACAACTAAAGGTAATGACATGCATCCGGATGAGATTGGTCGGTGTTGCTGAAGAAATTCGGCAAAATGCTTTCCAAGGGAGCAATGACATGGTATTCTATGTTGCCTGAACATTCTATTAATTCATTTGAAATTTCTCAGAAATATACAGAGTTGATGCGGGAGTTCATGACAAGGTTTCAAAAAGAGCGGATGCTTCTTTCGTCGGCACTGGATGAATGGGCAGCTGAAGATTTCACCAAGGGTCTATGAGATTCAGTGCCTCGTTCGAATTAAAGGAGAACCTATTAGAATTCCCAAAAGTAACATAGGCAGATGTGTATAATAGGTATGAGTCCAAAATTAGGATGAAGGATGATCAGCTTGAACTTCCATTGAGGTCAGCAAGATGGAATAAGAACTTTGATAAATCAAAAAGGGTAGTAGACTCGAAGCTGAAATCTTCAAAAGATAGATATCAACCATACGGGCAATCGAAGAGGTCGAATTTCATATCGGATCAGGGTCACAACAATCATAATTTCCCATCGGACAAAGGAGATAGATGTAATGATCGAGGGTCTACTAGTAGGGGTTTGAAATTCAAAAATGACACCAGTGGATCTTCTTCTAACATTATGGAAAGCCTGAGATTGTCCAGATACAATTTCAATATTGATGTGGTTAGGCTCGTTTCGGCAATTTGACATATAAAGGAGACAAAGTGGCCAAGACCATTTCGGACAGACCCGACTCAAAGAGATCCAAACTTTATTTGTGATTATCATTGACTTATGGTCATCAAATAGAGGATTTTCTCCAGTTAATGGATGAAGTGGACCGGTTATTGAAATATGTCCATCTACGCGAGTTCTTAAGTGATCGTGCAAAAGGAAACTATAGAAATAGAGAAGAAAACAAATAGACGAAATCAGTTGTACCCCAACATGTTATAAATATGATTATCGGGGGGATGTATCACGAGCCGACCCGACGGGCCGCGACTAACTGCCCTAATGACGTCATTATCCTGGCATGTCACACATAATCCAACTAACACCTAATGAGTCTGAAATCCAGCAGCATAACGCTGCAATAACAACATATGTCAGGGTAGGCAAGCCGACAAGGCTGCCTTTACCCCCGAATGTACATGCCTCCTGAGGAGTCACAACTAGCCAACACAATACAACAGGCAAGCCGACAAGGCTGCCACTAGATAATATCACATATACACGGGGACACCCCAACACAGAGTACAATAGCATGACTGACCAAAACAGAGTTATAACCCTTACATAAGTACAACTCACAGCTGTCTACAGACCTCTATAAGAAGGACAACGACATATGACGGGACAGGGCCCCGTCGTGCCCCTAAATATACATAAATCAAAATGATGGGGTTCTGTACCAAAATGGTAAAACTCTAGATCAAAGGAGTTTTCCAAACAGCTGCGCAGGAACCTAAACCGTAGGGTCACCAAACTGAGCACATGTACCTGCGGGCATGAACGCAGCCCCCCGAGGAAAGGGGGTCAGTACGAAATAATGTACTGAGTATGTAAACATGAAATACTGCAAATGAGATCACAAGTAGCCAATGGATAACAAGAGGTCAGTATAAAAATCAGGATCCAAATCCAACTGTGCCATAAACAATAAAAGTCAGTTGTGTCTTATAAAAATGAGAGTCAAGTCAAGAAAACATGAATTCCTGTCCATATACATATATATACCTGTAACATAACCCGACCTACTAATGCGGGACTCGGTGGAATCATATCATAACCCGGCCCATATTGGGACTCGGTGAAGTCATATCATAACCCGGCCCATTCTGGGACTCGGTAAAGTCATATCATAACCCGGCCCATTCTAAGACTCGGTAAAGTCATATCATAACCCGGCCCATTCTGGAACTCGGTAAAGTCATATCTCATCTATGGATCCATCCTACGTAACCCGACCTTCTAGTGAGGGACTCCGTGAAAAATGCAAGGTTGTGCACGAACATAACCCGCCCGGGACTCGGTGAAGTGAAGTAATAACACTTAGCATGAGTAGATTTCATGAGTAACCATATACAATCAAAATTTTCATTTGACTCCAAATAAAATCATTATAATAATGTCATAATAAACTCTTTACTGAAAAATCATAGGCACTTCTCATAACTAACATCTTTAGGAATTAAACTGTATAAGAATCATGTACGTCCGCCGTACCTTCATTAAATAAAAATCATGCCAAAGAAAGAAGGAATAATTCACATACCTCTTAGACGAACTAATCAACTCAATATTATAGTACGTCTCGTTTTAGAACTTTAACCTATAATAATGGTAATACGTTCGTCAATTCTATGATCACTGGAATACTTTATATCGAATAACGACTTCCTATTCTATAAAAATTCGGGCAGCACTTCCCTTGTTTATACATGTTTTCACAACTTCCAAACGAGGCTAATAACATCAATAGCCAAGCACCAATTAAGGGCACAACCAAAACAGCAACAAAGGGGATTTACACACCCACTTCTCATGTAAATTTAGCCTCTTAATCCACATTAAAACAGCCCACAAAAATAGTCCATGTTCCAACAACAACGAGGGTAGAATGTGAAGCTTTTCTACACCTTTCTACACCTTTATTCCTTTAGGACTTACATTAGCAATTACCACACTTAAACATGCATAATGGTTACTAAATTTTCAGCATTATAACACCACAAAATAGTCCCTAAAACAGTCCATATCCATCTCAACATGTCCAACGATTTCATGCAAGTTCTTGGCCACAACATGTCATAATTCCATATTTCAATACTTCTATATAACAAATTTTAAACTTTAATATCAATGTTTCCTTTCAATTTCATCATGCAATTAGTGATAATAATAACAACAATAACCAACGAATCCAACAATCACCAAAATCTGTCCCAAATTGGCAACTAGCCTAAAATTGTCACATGCATTGTTTAAATTCCAAATTTTCCTTAACACCAATTCATATCCTTAATTCTAACAACATGCATTCCAATTAAATTATAGAAAGAAGAATTTTATACCTCAATTTCGTCCAAAACAGTCCGCACAATTTGCTCATTGTCCGGGTCCGAAAATCCCCACTATTTTCGTATTTCTTTCCCTTTTTTGTTCACTTCTTCAACTCCAATTGACATGCAAGTGTTCTACAATATTAAGCCATCATCCCTACACGTTTTTCTTTCAAAATTTCATCCCAAAATCTCAAATTTTCTGGGCAGATTCTCGGCAAGCAGTGGCTGCTTTTGCCACTGTTTTTGGTGTTGTTTTGGCTTCCAATTTTTGGTGAAAATATAGTCTAAGAAGAGGAGATAAAAACTTTAAATTTGGTTATGGGTGGAGGGGGTTTTCGGCTGGCATGGAGGAGAGAAGAGAGGAGAGTTTTTGATTAAGTTAGAATGAAGATGAAGAGGTGAGTGTAGGTTATATAAAAAATCTGAATTTTCTTGTAACACTTTAACCACCCAAGCTCTTCAATTAAAAAAAATCTCAAACCCACTTCTTTTAATTTCCGAGAATTTCATAAGCCTCGTATCCTCTTGTATACTAATTTCCGGTATTTGAATCCTATTTCCTTAATCTTACGAGGTGTAACAGGATGGATGTTCCAAAGTGAGCTATCATGACTGTAAAGAAGACGAAAGTTTCAATAACTCGAGAGAAAAGATCTAGAAATTACGAACCGGAGGAATCAATATCTTTCAATAAGAAGACGCGGAGGACATCATTCATCCTCACAATGATGCACTTGTAATTTATGTCTTCATTAATAAATTTTAGATTAAGTGAATATTAATTGATCTAGGTAGCTCGGTCAACATCATCCGATGGAAGGTGGTGGAGCAATTGGATTGTTGGACTAAATTGTACCGACAACCCTAGTTCTAAACTGTTTTAACATGGCAAGTGAGACTACGAAAGGGGAGATCATTCTTCCAGTCAATGCAGCTGGGATAATTCAACAAATGAAGTTTTATGTCATAGAAGGAGAAATGAGGTACAATGCTCTATTCGACAGGTCTTGGATACATGACATGAAGGTTATACCTTCAACGTTACACATGACGCTAAAATTCTCAACATCGGAGAGAATCAAAATTATTCAAGGGGAGCAACCGGAAGTAAGTGAGATGTTCATGGTGGAAGAATCAGTACAAACACCGAAAGAAATGAAGGATCTGGGTAAAGGCAAGGAATTAAAATAGCAATCACAGGGTTCTGGCTCGTTGAGTCCGAAAAATGAAAATGAAGAAAAGACAAATTACGAGGATGAAGAAGACTACTTTCGCGTCTCGAGGTCATTTGTGCTGCTAGATGATTCAGATGCCATGAAGTCGACTGTAGAGGATCTAGACCAAGTCATCTTGTTCATACATCTACCGGATATAAAGGTATACCTAGGTACCAGATTAACCCTGGAGCTCAAGCTTAAATTAATTGAATTTCTTAAAGCTAACGCTGATTGCTTTTCCTGGTCCCACTTATCCCATCAGATATTACAACTCATAAATTGAGTTTGAACTCGAGCTTCCCCCCGATAAAGCAAAAAAGGAGGCCGATGGCCAATTCAAACATAAGTTCGTTAAGGAGGAGGTAACAAAGCTTTTAAATATAGGTTCCATCCAGGAGGTAGAGTATCCGGATTTGCTAGCAAATATAGTGGTCGTACCTAAAAAAAAAGGCAATAAATTGAGAATGTGCATAGATTTTAAAGATTTGAATAAAGCATTCCTGAAAGAAAGATTCTTTTCCTTTGCCGCACATCGATCGAATGATTGATGCTACGGCAGGGCATAAGATGTTGAGTTTTCTTGACGCTTACTCCGGGTATAACCAAATTAAGATGAACCCGCAGGATCAAGAGAAAATATATTTTATAACTAGATACGGGACCTATTGCTATAATGTAATGCCATTTGGTTTAAAAAATACTGAAGCAACATATCAACGTCTAGTGAATCGCACGTTCGATGACCAAATAGGTAACACAATGAAGGTTTATATTGATGATATGTTAGTTAAGTTCCTAGAAGCAGAAGATCATTTAAAGCATTTGCAGGAAATATTTGACATACTCCGAAAATACAATATGAAGCTGAATCTAGAAAAATGTGCTTTCGGAGTTGGCTCGGGCAAGTTCTTGGACTTTTTGGGTTTTAAACCAAGGAATAGATATCAATCCGGATAAGATTAAATCTATTGAGGAGATTCCGGAGGTACCTAAAGATGTGAAGGCGGTACAAAAACTCACCAGGAGGATAGCCGCTCTAAGAAGATTTATTTCTTGGTCCTCGGAGAAAAGTTAATGGTTCTTCTTTTTGTTAAAAAAGAAGAATGACTTCGAGTGGAAACTGGAGTGTCTGCAAGTTTTGTGGGATCTGAAGAAGTACTTGTCTAGTCTGCCGTTATTTTATAAACTGAAGGCAGACGAGCAGATGTTCTTGTATCTAGCGGTGTACAAAGTAGTTGTAAGTGCAGTTTTGGTTAGAGAAGAGAGTGGTACACAATCTTCCATTGACTATGTAAGTAGAACACTAGCTAGTGTGGAAATTGAATAGCCTTATTTAGAAAAATTGGCATTAGAATTAATAACGGCTATTAGAAAACAGAGACCATATTTTTAATGTCACCTTATATGTGTAGTAACAACTTACCTGTTAAAGAATGTAATGCATAAACCAAAATTGTCCGGTAGGTTAGCCAAATGAGCAGTAGAAATTAGTGGGTATGACATAGAATATAAACTAAGAACCACTATAAAGTCTCAGGTTGTAGCAGACTTTACACCCGGAATGATTCTCGGAGTAGAAAAATAACTTTTATTAACCTCGGGAAAAACTTCAGGGGTCTAGACCTTATACACGGATGGAGCTTCGAACGTGAAAGGTTCGGATTCGGGGTAGTGCTTAAGGCGCCCGCATGGTACATTATTAGACAATCAATAAGAACTATGAAATTAACTAATAATGAAGCCGAGTATGAAGCTATAATTGCAGGTCTAGAGTTGGCACTGAGTCTGGAAGCAGAAGTCATCGAAGTAAAATGTGATTCGCTCCTGGTTGTTAATCAAGTAAACTGAGTGTTCGAAGTGAAGGAAGAAAGAAAACAATACTTAGATAAAAATCAAGTAATATTACATCAGTTCAAAGAATGGACTATAAAGCATGTGTCTCGAGAGAAAAATAATGAGGCGGATGCCTTGACTAATTTGGGGTCATCTGTAAAAGCGGAGGAATTCAATTCGGGAACAGTTGTGCAACTACTAAACTCCAAAATTGATAGTGGCCATGCTGAAGTAAATACAATAAGTTTGACTTGGGATTGGCGCAAAAAATATATCGACTACATTCTGGATGGAAAATTGCCTACAGATCCGAAGGAGTCAAGGGCACTTCATACTAAAGCGGCTAGGTTCTGTTTGGTAGATGGTCAGTTGTACCAAAGGTCTTTTTATGGTCCTTTAGCAAAATACTTAGGACCGAGGGAAACTGATTATATGATGCGCGAGGTTCACGAGGAGACTTGCGGCAATCATTCGGGAGTAGAATTATTGGTCCAAAAATTGATTAGAGTCGGGTACTATTGGTCTCAGATGGAGGAAGATGCAAAGAACTTCATCTGAAAATGTGATGAATGCAAACGGCATGCACCAATGATTCATCAACCAGCAAAGTTAATGCATCAGGTTCTATCGCCATGGCCATTCATGAAATGGGGAATGGATATCATGGGCCACTCCCATGGTCATCCGAAAATGTACATTTTTTTATGACTGACTATTTTCTAAGTAGCTTGAAGCAAAGGCCTTTAAGAAGGTTAGAGAAAAGTAAGTCATCGATTTTATTTGGGACCACATCGTATGTTGGTTCGACATACCAACAGAGATCACTTGTGATAATGATCTTTAGTTCGTTGGGAAGGAGGTGATTGACTTCCTTGAAGGGTTGGAAATTAAGAAGATAGTATCGACTCTGTACCACTCGAGTGCAAAAGGGCAAGCAGAGTCAACAAATAAAATAATTATTCAGAACTTGAAGAAGAAACTAAAGGAGTCAAAAGACAAGTGAAAAGAAATTTTACCGGAGGTATTGTGGTCATACAGAACAATGCCAAAGTCCATCACCGGTGAAACACCATTTTCTTTAGTTTACAGTATAGAAGCACTAATCCCGATGAAAGTTGGTGAATCGAGCATAAGGTTTAGCCTTGCAACCGAAGAATCAAATAATGAAGTTATGGTTGTCAAGATCGACTTAACGGATGAACATTGTGAGTTAGCGTTTCTACGATTAGTGGCCCAAAAGCAAAGAATGGGAAGGTACTACAACCGAAGGGCAAATCTTAGGCACTTTCGAGTAGGGAACTTGGTTCTACAGAAGGTAAACCTCAACACCGAAAATTCCAAAGAAGGGAAATTGTGACCTAATTGGGAAGGTCCCTACAAAGTGTCAGGTATAACCGGTAAAGGCTCGTACCAGCTGGAAGCCGAAGATGGTCAAAAGTTGCCAAATAATTAGAACGTTGCACTCTTGAAGTGATATTACTATTAAGGTATGTGTTTGGTTAATTATTTAAAATGTTATTTGCTTCGATATGTCTAAACCCTACATGAACAAAATCGGAGTAGTCACTCAAAGGCCTAACCGAGTAAGAATTAGGTCTGAAAACACGTGTTGCACTCTTCTTTCCTTATCACAATTTTTATCCCGAAAAGGGTTTTTCCGATAAGATTTTTAATGAGGCAACAATGTAAAGCGTGTTACTAAGTAGTTGAAGACCAGATGAACACTGGGGACTTCCCGGTATTGAAAAACAAGTGGTGTTTGAATTCTCATAACTTCAAATACAAACACTAGGGTATTGACATACCCTTGACAAAGAAGTTTAAAGTTTCAAAGCTATAAGGAAATTTGAAGTTCAAAGATTTTTACAAGTTTTTAGTACTATTGTAAGGGTTGAAAGATCAAATAAATCTTGCCCAAATAGTTTTAATGTTATGCAAAAAATGTAAAGGTAAAAAAATCGAATGAATTTTGCCCAATTGTTTGACCGATGCAAAATTTGAATGAAAACACATTTTGTCCGAAATTTGCCCCGATTATACTCATTTGCATACTCTTATCTCCGTGCAATCGATAAAATCTTAAGGATTACTAGCTAATGAATTTGTTAAATTTCTAACTAGGGACTATCGTCGTGAAAAAATCTGGAACAAAAAATAAGTGAAGTGCCTAGAGTACGCTTTTAAGGCACCATGTCAAAATGAACCCAACCTATTCTTAAAGACGCTTGAAATTGGAAATAAATGATGTTCCGATATTCATGCCCAAAGTGAATAGGAGACATCTTATTCATAAGCATAGAAATAAAGTCCTTATATTTAAAATTAAATGTTTGTATAATTTACTTAAGTTATTTTTAAGAACGAAAAGAACTTTCATTCGGCTTGACACAAACTAACTGATGGTTTGTTTAACTAAGACTCCGAGGCCGGAGGCAAGTAACCCAAATTGGGTTGAGATTTATGTGGCTGCGTTATTGAAAAAACAAGAAAGCAATAACATATGCTGAAAGATAGAAAAATCATGACTAGAAGGGATATTCATTTTATGTACAAGGCAGGTAAACGGCTAGAGCAAAACATGTTCAAAGGACAAAAAAGGAAATAAATACAAAGGCATGAAAGCCTAGATTTTAATCGGACTCGGATCTGGAGTCCTCTGGGCCAACCTCGGAGCTATCTCCGTTCAGCTTGTGGTAGGCCCTGAGCTCGACCTCCTCGGCCTCAGCAATCTTGGAATCAATGTTCGAGATCCCATCTCGAGCTTATTCCAAAGTATACCTTCAGATATTCCAAGTTATGTTCTCAGATCTCAGCATTATCCGGGCTGCAGCTTCCACATCGGCACGAGCCTGGTCTCTTTTGGCCAAGGTTTGGTGAAGTTGGCCAAAATCTCAGCGTTCCTCTGGTTCGAGGGCCTCGAACTTTTTTTCAGCCCTTTGTTGGTTTGAGCTTGTTGGTCGGCTTGTTCCTGAGCCACCTTCAGTGCAGCATGGTCGGCATCCCTATCTGCCTCCATCGCGGCAAGCTCTGCATCAAGGCGGTCGAGTTCGGCATTCAGAAATTCCACTTCCTGAGCTTGATAGTGTCGAACCTCGTCTTGTTCTATGAGCTTTTAAGTGAGGACTTTGACGTCTTGAAAGAGTTTTTCATTCTCTTTATCAAAAAATTTGTTTTCCTTGGTGACAAACTCGAGATCATTTATTACTTGAAGCTAGTCGCCTTTGACTCGATCCAACTCAACTCGGACGTTGAGCAAGTCACTAACCTGTTGTAGTTGAGCCTCTTTCTGTTGAAGAATCCCTTTGAGGTGTTGGATCTCTATTTCTTGGGCGTCTAGTTGCCCTTTGAGGTGCTCATTTTCATCCATATAACGGATGAAGCCCTCACTAACCAAAATGGATGTCTACAAGGATGTGAGCCAAACCGAGTTTAGAATATAAAAGAAATAAGTCAAGTGCATAACTTGAAGTGAGAAAGGGTGATACATACCCGGTCCGATGAATGTATGCCCTAGTTAAAAAGGCATTGCCATGAGACATTCTTCATTTTCTCTCTGCCGGACTCCGAAATTAAGGGCCTTAAGTAACTTGCGACCCCAAATGTCCAAGACAGGATGTTTGTGTCCTCGAGAAAAGAAATAGTGGCATCTCTCACTTTTCTCAGGTCTACACTCGGGTCCGGGAAAATGGTCACGAGTTTAGATTGGGAGCTGGAGTGATTCTTCAGAGTTCGTGTAGATTCGGTGAGCTTCTAGGGGATGACTAGATGAGCAAACCCGGAGGTATTTAGGTTTGCAGGGGTACCCGTTTTATCAAAGAAGTGATCAGAATCTTCTTGCCTAAAAGTTTAGGCCGGTTGTGTTGATGGAGGATGAGTTGAATTCTTTTATTTCTTAGCAAATGATTCCTCGTCTGGGGATTCATCGTCATCCTCGATGATGACGAGAACTGATTCGGCGGCCGGTGGCGATATTTGGTGCAGTACCGATTGATGGCACAGCTGCTTCATCAATAATATTCTCTTTCTATTCGATAGGAATATCTTCTACCGGAGTGGTGGAAGTTTTTCTCACCCAAACATCATCTGGGGAGATGTCAGAAGATCTACCCACCTCCGAAGTTCTTTTCCTCTTCGAAGTAACCGAGGGTGACTTCGGGGGCTTAGAGGATTTGGATTTGCCGATTTTCCTTTTCTTCGGCACTTCGGTGATACGCTGAACATATGTGGCTAGATCAAGTACCAGATTAGGGACAACTAGAGTAGCTAGAGGGTTGGACCTTGGGGTCGAGGTGCCTTTCAGTAAACCTGGGAGTTCGAAAAATGGAAGAAGTGAAAAATGCATAAGGTTATTATTAAAGCTAAAAAAACGGAGTTAGGCGAATACTAACTATGGTTTCGAGCTACCTATCATTTGTCAGAAAGTTCTTTCCACGTCCGCTTCTTATGCGGATAAGTGTTGATTATTTTCTCGACCCATGTATGGAGATTGTCTATGTGGGCCGAAATCCATTGGATGGCTGAAAAGATAGAAAAATGAGATTTATAGGGAAGTTATCTAAATTGGAAGAAAAAGGAAGAGTTTCGATACTTACGATGCATGTTCCACTCCTCCGGAAAGGGCATATACCTAGCCGGAATAATCTCAATGGTTGGAATTGTAACAAAGCACTCCAACCAACCCCAGTCTCGATTCTCATAGACACTTGTGAGGATGGGAAATTTGCCCCATTTGAACAACTGAATGATCCAAAGTGAAACACTCGTTGACCAAATTAGCTAAGAAATGGAGGCAGGTTACGATCCTTCAGACAAATTAACTAATTTATGCAAGACACGGATTGTAAGTCCTACACATCTCAAGGATCACGTTGTCGATTGAGGGGCAAGTTTGAAAGTGAAAGGGTAGGTGTATACGTTGGAATACCCGGACCTGAAAGTGGTGATGTCTTCGTCCGGGCCAAGAATAATGATCCCGGAGAGATCTTTCCAACCACAGTCATCTCGGACTCTCTTGAGGTCGTAGGTTTTGATAGAAGATGGCCACTTTCTAGCCTCTTTCCCCGGTTTGATTTCTTAGAGGCCGTTTGAACGGTAAATTCAATGTCAAAATGGAAAGAGGATGGGAGAATATCGAAGGCTCTGGGTTCAGCAGCAGCCTGAGCATTAGAAGATTCACCGGCGCCGGTGGCTTCATCGGTGGCCAATGGAGGTGAATGAGTCAGAGAGAAATTTCCTGAAGTGGAACGGGTAGTTTAAGCCATCGTTTTGAAAGTATGAAGTCTTGAAGTTATAAAGGTATGAAGGTTTGAAGTTATGAAGGTTTAAAGGTTTGAAGATTTGAAGATATGAAGATTTGAAGGAGGTCTGGAGATTGAAATGCTGATTGTTCGAAGGATTAAAGAAAATTTACTAAAGGTAAAATTTGAAAAGGGGGTTTTTATAGGGGCGAAGTTATCATTGCAAAATATTTTGGTTCGTGAACTGAAACGACGGTTCAGTCAAAGGGTGACACGTGTCTGAGGTCACAGAGTGATAAGACATGAATCAGATTTTGAAAATTGAAAGTGTTTCATTTTTCCACCTGTTTCGAAGTAATTTGAAAGGAAGCTTGCAAAAGAAGTCATTTCCACTTCCCATCACTTTGGTAAACTTTGATTCGGAAAGTGTGGGGACTATCTGTATATGGTGAAAACAGGCACGACACGTGGCATAGTTTGGATATAGAAATCGAAGGATGTAACAATGTTTTGCACCTGATGCGGGTTGTACCGGTGGTGAGTTCGGGTGTCATAACAAGACCGGTTGATGGCCGAACCAGGTGACACCAAATAGCAACCGGACCTGGTGACATCGGGTGGAAGATCGAAGGAGCTCAGCGCCTACCCGTTTCGGATATGGCGCCATCCGTTACTATTTGCTCATTAAGTGACCGTTGTTATCATTTAATTGCATTTAATTAGGGTGATTCTTGGGCATAAATTCCTTGTATTGCTAGTTATAAAAAGAGTTCAACCTTCATGTTGGAAAGACATCTCATTCTCATTGCTGATACTCACATAATTTACATTCAAAAATACTCTTGTTTGCTTTAGTTATTGGCTCGGACCCGAAGCAATTCAGCTAAGGATCGGACCAAACTCTCAATTCAATTTCAATCAAGATCATAATATTCCAGGCTAATTAGTTGCTTATTATTTTCATTTTCTTGTTTATTGTTAATTGTTTATCGCACTTATCTGTAAATCAATCCATGTATCCTTAAAATCACTTACAAATTTAATTGTACCTTTTTGGGGGTAAACAAGGATAATATTTTAACGGAGAAGGAAGAAGGAAGAGGAACTAGCAATCTTTTCATATTTTTCCTTTTATTAATGGAGCTTCAACACCAAAGAGGATTGACTTTACGTGTCCCGTTTCTTTTTAGAAAAAAGGTTCCAATTTACCCTCAAATTTTTATTATAATTTGAAATTATTCTCGGGTTAATATTTCATTAAGAGCCGAGGGCTAAAATAAAACTTTTTCCTAACATACAGTAATGAAAATGTTACTACTCAATTTTGAACGGTGTTAGGATAACTTTGACCATTTACCCTATTTTTAAAGTACCTCTACATGCTTTGGATATTCAACTGTTCGTAATGTCAATTTGTTCCGTTTACTAATCTTGTGGTGGTGTGAAAACCCACATCATTTATTTAATTTCTTATCCCTCGGAAAATAAAAATTTAATTTCTCATCCCTGCTGTTTTTAAGAATAAAAGTTTATAAATTCAGTGCCTCAATGACCACTATATTCAAAACAAATCTTATGGTCAACCCATATGATGTTGCTACGAAGGAGGCATTTAATTTGCTGCTTATTCTTTTAAAATAAAAGATATCTAATATAATTATTTTAATACTACTGGCCCTATTGCTAGCTGTTATATACCATCATTTTTGTGAGTCCAACTATTGAAAAAGAGAGTGAACTCTATAAAAAAATAATAGTAATAATAAATAAACAGTGGGATATATAGGAGACAGGAAACCATCTTGAAGGAGGTGAAGTCAAATGAAGACGTCTTAGGACATGAATCAAATCCTTTTGTTCTTTTAAAAATTCTTTGGGTATTTAAAAAAACTCCGGACATGAATGCATCGACATCATGGAGGACATAAAGGATTTGACCAAAACAAAGAAAAAGAGGATAACTTTAGTTAGCATAGCCTTCGTTTATGAGAGACTTGTAAGATGTTTAATTGACAAATGATTTTACTCTATATATTGTCGGTGTAAATAAATTATATTTATATGACTTAGTGTAACTTTCAATTTGCAACGAAGACGTTATTTCTTTTTGGATCTAATTATACAATGTGATAGATTATCCAATCAATTTAATTTAACTAGTTATAGTAGGCAGTGTTTTAAGAGGTAGGGGTGTGAGGCGAGGCGTAAGTCCCGAGACACGAGACATAGCTCTCTCTCGGAGAAGAGAAAAGAGGCGAAGAAAGAAGGGAATGTAGCGATGGATTACGTCTACAAGATACTAATGAACTCTCTCTACGGGAGATTTGGTATAAACCTTTACGGGACGTATGTCTCATGTATTTTCAATTTTATAGTTTTATTACTAAGAAAATAAGTAAACGTAAAATTTTCATTAAAATTCTGCAAATAAATTCAAATAAATCACCTAATATAGAAAACAATAATATAATTATTATTTGAGAAAGATAACAAAAAAAAAATTGACTAGATAATTTTTAGAATGAAATCATCACACTTTATCATCGATCTCCACATCTATTAGTTCTTCCCACCCTCAATTAATATTTACACTAACTTTTATTTATAAATTTCAAATAAGGAGATGTGTAAAAAGCGTAATGCAATGACCAAAAATGGATAAAAGTTGCTTCACGAACATGGTGCCATAAAATCTTTATCCTATCAATTTCTGACATAATCTTCTAAAAAAATAATTTATGGCAGTGTTATTTTCTATTAAAGTTATTTTTTTATTTATATATTTTAGGAAACTTACTACAAACATGAAAACATGATAACATAAAGTTTTATCGTTACACCAATAATAAAAATCGTAATATATAACAAAATTACTTTTAAAATGATAAAATCAAATTTAAGGCCCGAAGCATCTGCTTTTACACCCGAGATTTGCGCTATTGTGTCGGGACTTATGCCCTATGAATTTATGTCTTTCATTTACCCTGAATATTTTTGATACGCCCCGCCCTGAAACTCATCTCAGGACTAGCCCTAAAAACGCTGATAGTAGGTCATTATTTATTTATTTTCAGGTTACCAATTACCATATCAAGGTTGTTAGGAAGGTTTACATGTTATTGCAAGTAAACTTAATCTAAAAGATTTATACACCGTCTACAATGACAATGCAGTGTAGAACGTGTTCAATTGACATCTAGTGTTTTCCATGCGTATAATAGATATATGTAAAAAATTACTAAATTTTTAAGAGATTAAATTTTGAATTCATATTTTTAAAAGTGCAATGAAATCAGTGATAAGAAAATTAAATGTGAAACCATCAAATCTAAATTTTGATATTTATCTCTAACCTTCAAGGCACAAGTTGTTGACTTTATCCATCAGATTCCAACTCCATTTATCTTACATAAGTCGGTAATTAACATGATCTGATTATCGTTAATATTATATTTCTCAGGTAATGAAGATCCGATAGCATGATGAATGACCAGAGAATCAAAAGGAAGTTGCTTTGAAGTTTCTATGGAGTTCATGATTTCAGACTTTTCAAGCCTATCCAAATGGAACAACCTTTACGTGTCAAACTATTATAGCCCCATTTTATTGACTACTCCCCAATCACTGCAACTTTCATAATAGAAACGTTTTGATTATTTTTTTCTTCTTCTTGGATCTTGCCAACCTTTTCATTAAGAAAAAGAAAACAACAACATTCACATAGAGACAATCAATTCAACTGAAAATAATTTGATTAAGCAATTACGTACATTGGATTTGCTTGTGTGTATACCCAAAATCCAAAATCAAAATAAAAGAATGAAAATAACATTTTTTAATTTCTCCTATACTCTTTCCTCCCACGGTAATAATACAAAGCAAAAAGATATGAACATATAAATTCATTTCCAAGTTTCCGCCCCTAATGTCCAAAGGAAGAGATTAAAAAAAAAAGAATTAAGAAGACTATTGGGTACTTAATTGGCAGCAAATTTTACAAAAGAAAATATTTATTTTCTTTAGTTCCCTTGGAAACTGCTAGTGTTGTTATTATTGCTTGAGGGAGCGGACGTGGAGTTATTGCCGTTGTTCGGATGAGAACCACCGATGATGGAGGATATGGCGGCAGCAAGGGCTGCAGTGAAGTTGGGGTCGGCAGTAATGGCGGCCGTGGCAGCTGAGAGTGTGTCATGAGACAATGAGGGGTGGTGAATATTATTGTCTTGAGAAACTTGTAAACCTGAAAATTTTGATTGGTTATACAAAGCCTGGCCCAAAAACTGAGGCATTTGTGGACTTGACATTGAAGCAACGAAATTCGGGTAATTAAGCCCAGCTGGTAAAGGGAATTGGAATTGATTACTAGCCGGATTAATTCTTTGATGATAATTAGGCAATGTTGCATTTGGATTTTGGGCTGTTAGGTCCAATGTAACAGTAGGAAATGGAGCGGATGCCGAAATAGTTGCCATGTTTGATGAACATGGTAACATGGCCCTTGCTAGGAAATTTGTATTCATCATCCCATCAGCACTTGGCATGGAACCAGAGAGCAACATGTTTGCTGCTGCTGATGTGGTGGATGCCATAGTCATGGCTGCTGGTGGTAGGGGGTGGTTATGTGTGCCTTCGTACGTTGTTATTAAGATTGTCCTGTCCTCTGCACACCTTTGCACCTGAACATTTAGTACAACAACTTAATTTTTATATATTGACAATGTAAAATATAATATTATTAATCAAATAAGTCTTTATATTATCATTGTATATAAGTTAAAAGTTGAGCAAAGATTAGTACCTGTTTGCGCACTGGACAACCAACAGCCATGGTGCAACGATAATAAGCACGTGGACACGGATTGCCTTTTGCCATCTTCTGTCCATATTTTCTCCATTGGCAACCATCACTTATCTGCAAATTTCCAACAAATGATCATTAACTTTGATACAAAAATGGTTACATTAGGATTCATATTTTATAATAAAAGTACATAAAGTTACTGTGATTAATAACAACAAGTAACAAGTAATGTACCATGGGAGCTTCTGATCGGGCACGGACAGAGACACGAGCTTTCCTCATGGTTGCTTCTATTGATTGCTCAACAGGTTTTGAGGAATTCATCAATTTAGGGGCCTTGTTTGGAGCCCAACTCTCAGATTCTGGGCTTTCTTCCCGGCCAATTGCCTTATCCCTTGACGCTAACTCCATGTTGTTCCGAGGTGATCCAGAAAGCGTTCTTTCTTCCGATGAAGAATGGGAATGAGATAGCTCGTCCATAGGATCAGCTTTGGTACCACTTGGACCTAGCTCCATGAATTGTCTTGGAACTATGGTCCCATTATTCTCTTGCTTCTTTTCTTCAGACTTCGCTTCAACAACCTAAAGAAATTAAACAATGTTACTAACATTTTTCATCGCATATAGAGTTTAGGTTCTATCCATACTACTGGTTTAATTTTTTTTTTCTTGCATAAGCAAGTAAATTATACGGTAATTACATGCTAATTTTTCTAATGAACATTAATTGATAACCAAAGAAAAATGGTAATTAATCTACGATATTAAATTAAATTACATTGATACTATAATTTTTTTTACACACACTATTTTTAAGGTGTTTTTGGGAAGGTACCTCATGGGCATGTGAATTTTCAGTTCTTGAAATCAGCTGCTGTTGTTGCTGTTGCATGAGTGTAACAAGATGCATCTGAAGTGCAGAATAACTGTTGCTAACTTGAGTAAGCATCCCTTTTAAACATTGGTTTTCGGCATTCATCCTTTCAAGCTCAACTTGCAATTGTGCCAACTGCAATATACATAAGTTAAGAAAATTAGAAATTATAATTCAATTCCAAAAACAAGAATACATGTATGTGACATTAAACATACAGTACCAAAGTTTTATAAATGGAAATTTTCAGTCCACAAGTTTCGTTATATTTCCTTTTTCTTTTCCTTCTTTTCCTTTCAGGGTAAAACTAACAAGTTATCGTCAAAATTACCTCATTTTTAGCTCGTTTATCTTCAAGAAATTCCGATGAAATCCCATCATCTACTGTTGATTGATCACTTCCAGCGTTTGCAGTAACAAGTTGCAAACCAGTCTACATAAAATTAAATGACAAACGATTGTTATCAGTTGAAATTATATATTCTATCAAAAGATATAATGGTGGATCCAGAATGTAAACTTTTTAGATCAGAGCCGGGAGATAGTGAATTCTAATTACATGTATATCTGACTCTGACGATACTTGTTTCATATATATATATATATATATATATATATATATATCGGGGGTTCAACCCGAAACAACGGAAAAATGAAACCTTATTAAAAGAAGAGGATCATTACTTACATTTACAACAAATTCAGTCCTCATAGAATTGTCACCCTGAGAATTTTCCTTATTTACAATAGGCTTTTTCTCAGAGAAGAAGTCAACTTCGTTAACCATGCCACGTTTCTCGTCGGCCGGGTACTCAGAGCAGGAAAACATTTCACCGGCGTTGATATGATTCAATCTAGGACTTAAATTAAAACCAAAAACAGGCTTGTTGATCTTAAAGAAGCCAACTTTATCAGAAGAAGAATTTTCAAGGGTAAGACCCCATCCTTTGTCCATAAAATATCAAAGAATTGATAAGTTAGAGAATAATATAGAAGATCAAAAGGCAATGAAGAAGCAAAGTTGGAAAATCTATGTAGAGATAGAAAGATGAGATTTGAAGAGTCTAAGAAATTTTTAGCTGATGTAGTGGACGCTGCTATATAAAGACTTGAGTTGGGTGACTTCTGCGAAGGTTACGTAGACCAAGAGAATTTACAAAAATAAAAAACTCTATCCACCCAAAAAATGTCACTGTTACTGTTTGGACACTCAAACAATCTTTTTACTTAACCGCAACTCTTTTCAAATACTAATTCAATGGAAATTTATTTTTAGTTGGCGAAAAAATCATATTTTATAGAAGTAAACACAAATTTTTAATGAATGTCCATAGAAAAAATATCTATTTCTAGTAGCGGATAAACCAGAATATCCCTATGATAAAAATATATTAAAATCATTTTGAGTAGCTTTTATTTCCAAAGAATTTTTTATTGGTATCTTGGTTAAGAATTTTATTTTTGCAAGAAGTTGAATTTTATTTCATGAACTCTTCTATAATATTTGAAGCAAACACAAATTATTATTGGATTCGTGTGGAGAGAGCAGGAAAATAAAAAGAAAAGAGTGGTCAAAAGTGAGAAAAGAGAAAGAGAAAAGGAGTGTCTATGGTGAAGATAAGGAAACGTAAGGTGGTGCGTCATGGTATTGGTGACAGGTGGCAATAAGTGGGACCCCAAAGGTGCGGGGAGAGGGTATTCGTTTCAAAGGATCAAGACTGAGTTTGACTGGTTCCTATAAAAAGTAGGGGTGAGCACGGGTACAGGGTACCCAGATACCCGACCGGAACCGACACTAACGGGTAGGTTCCGGGTAGATATATTATAATAACGGGTAGGGTCCGGGTAGTAAAATTAGGAACCGATCAATGTCGGGTCCGGTTCCTGCTCAAGAATAGAGACAGTGGTACCCAATTAACCGATACGCGGAACCTATAAAATATTAAATATTTTTACTTTTTTTAGAAACATTTGGACCACTTTTAACTTTCTCCAAAATTATTTGTTGCACGCCTACACATTGATTTTCCCTACCCCAAGACGTAAATATTTTAGCTTTTTCACCCCTTTATTCTAGAATGCTCTTTGTGCCCTAAGAGAAAACACCCAAAACTCTCTTAATAACAATGGCGTTTTAGTTACACCACCGAACTTCATCGTCGTCGTTGTTGAAGCTTTCTTTCAGGTACTTTCATCGTTGTCGTCATTGAAGCTTCACCTTTGCCTCTTTCTCTCCCTTGGTTGTGTTCACGTCATTCCTAAAATGCATATGGGTTCATATCTAACTCTTCAATTTCTTTTTAATATCATATGCTTCTGTTCTATTTCAGGCGATACTCATCTTCAATTTGTATTACTTTTTTTATTTGAAATGTAAATCTATTTTTAAAATTTGTGTATATTTTTGTAGTTGTGAAGATGAAATTTAGGGATTTACTAGTATAATAAAGCTTTTCTTTTGTATCGAAGAGCTTATGAATACGAAAATAAGTTTAATTCAGATATTTTCAAATTTATTTTGAAATCAACACGTTCAATTAATTGAGTGTCAAATTTGGCTTGCAATTTTAGGTTTTGGTAACAGAATTAGCTTTTCTACAATGAATAAGTTTTCTAAAACTTCTTATAAGGGTACTAAAAACTCCAATTGCAGGCTAAAAAACTACTTGATGAAATTATTTTAGGACTCTTTTTTATTCTCATAGGCTTAAAAATTGTTGCTTAATTTGTGTTTTTTATTTACAGAGTGCAGGGAACCTACCCTTGGTCCGGGTAGGTTCCGGGTAATGATTGCTACGGGTAGGTTCCGGGTAGTAAATTTAGGAACCGATCTTTTACCGGGTAGGGTCCGGGTAGTTAAAAAATGTTAGGGTACCCGGACCCGCTCACCCCTAATAAAAAGTAAAGAGAGGAAGAAATCCACCGGCCCAAACGGTGCGGCGCGTCCCACGTGATCGAAAAGAAAAAGTATATAAAGTCAACGGATTTGACGGACAAACTTTTCGGGTAACTCACGACTTGGTATCCTCCTAGTTTTTTATTTTTTATTTTTTTGCTTAAATAAAAATTTAGTCGCATTGAGTGTTATTCACAACTTATCTTACTCTTTCCTTGTTTATATTTACAGTATATTTTTATTAGTGTATTAAGAAATAAGAATATGCCATATTTTATTACTCTTCATCCTAATTTATGTAGCATCATTTGACTAGGCACAGAGTTTGAAAAAGAAAGAAAGATTTTTGAAATTTGTGGTCCAAAATAAATCTTAGATAATTGTTGTAAATCATCTCATAAAGTAAAATTGTTTCTAAATATAGAAAGATGACAATCTTTTTTGGACAAACTAAAAAATGATGTCACATAAATTGGGACGAGGGAGTATTTAGGAAGATTAATTTTAAAATTTTATTTCACTCCTAACGAGAAGGTTTTATAATCATGCTAATATTATGATATGTTTAAGTCTATAAATTTTAAATTTTTTATAGTCACACAAATGTTACTCCCACCATTCACTTTTACTTGTATACTATACTAAAATTAATTTCTGTTCATTTTAGCGTATCAAGAGAAAAACACTTCTTCTTTTTTCTTATTTTTTTACTACTACTCATTCTCAAATCCATTGAAACTATACACCAATTAATATGAGTATTATTATAAAAATATAAACTTCATTTATTTATTTTTAAGAGAAATGCAAAGTCCATTACCGACAAGTAAAATTAAATTGAATGTATAACATATTTATGATCACAAGTTTTAAAAATATATGTTTCCTTTTTAAACCCTATGTTAAGTCAAACTATGTCATTTAAATTGAAACAGAGAAGTATGATTTAAATGATTTGATGAGATGAAAATATATGCCTCACCACTAATTAACCATGATAAATGCGACAAATTTATGTACACATATCATGCATTTACAAATTTCATATACACACCAAAAGCAAGTAGATTTGATCAATTTTATTGTATACAGTGAAAATTTGCAAGACACGTGGCAAGGTTTAGATATGAAGTGCGAGGGACGTGGCAGAATTCTGTATCAGATGGAGTTGCATCGGTGTAAGTTCGGATATGAAGGAAAGACTGGGTAGTGACCGAACCAGTTGACATGGAGTGAAGAATCGGAGAAGCCCAACGTGTACCTGTTTCGGATATGGCGCCAGCCGTTACTCATTGTTCTTTAAGAAACCATTATTATCATTTAATTACATTTAATTGGGAAATAATTCCCGGGCATTAATTTCTTGTACTCACAGCTATAAAAGAGCTCAACTTTCAATGTTGGAAGGCATATAATTCCTTCATTTTGTACTTGTACGCTTTGTTCATTACAATCTTTGTTCATTACAATCTTAATCAAAAAGTTCTAACTATTGGCTCGAAACCGAAGCAGTTAAGCTTAGGTCCGGACCAATCTGGCTGAAGAAATTCGCCTTGGTTACGAAGTGACAAGCTATATTTCTTACTTATTATTTTTATTCGCTTACTTATTGTTAATTGCTTATTTATTCTTTATTCCAAATCGATCCACGTATTCTTAAAACCACTTACAAATACAACTATACTTTTTTTAGGGGTAAACAGTTTGGCGCTCACCGTGGGGCTAAGGATAATAGTGGTGATTTGTTCAAACTCAAATTTCACTTGTTTCTTACGAGATTTTGTAAAAATAGGTCAATACTAAGTACTTGCAGAATGGCTAGTGATATCCAAATTGAGGTTAGCAACCACGATGACAACAACAAAGGCGTCAATAGAGCTAATAATGTCAATAACAACAACAACGGTCCACACGTTAATCCAATAACTGGAGAGCATGGGAATAACCCTGTGATTTCACCATAGGGGTTTAGAAGGTCACGTGAAAAGACATCGGACGATGATGAAGATGGAAAAATAAATTTGGTTCGAATCTTTTGTCACGACCCGACCCTACCCGACGGGCCGCGACTAACCGCCCTAATGACATCATTATACCAACCTGTCACATATAATCCAACTAACACTTAATGAGTCTGAAATCCGGCAGCATAACGCCGCAATAGCAACATATGTCAGGGTAGGCAAGCCGACAAGGCTACCTTTACCCCCGAATGCACCTGTCTCCTGAGGAGTCACAACTAGACAACACAATATAACAGACAAGCCGACAAGGTTGCCAACAGATGCTCACGTATATACATGGAAACACCCCAACCCAGAATACAATGATATGGCTGACCAAAACAGAGTTATAACCCTTACATAAGTACAACCCATCACTGTCTACAGACCTCTATAAGAAGAATAACGACATATGACGGGACAGGCCCCGCTGCGTCCCTAAATACGAACATAGCTGTAAAAGAGATTCGGCCTCAAAATAACAAAGCGCTGGATCAAAGGCGCTTTCCAACCTGTTCACTAGGAACCTAGGCCAGAGGTTAACCAAACTGAGAGCATGTACCTGCGGGCATGAAACGCAGCACCCCGAGGAAAGGGGGTCGGCATTAAATAATGTCTTGAGTATGTAAAACATGAAGGCAGTAAAAGAGATCATAATTAGCCAATGTAAATAGAAGATCGATAAAAATCAGGATCCAAATTCAACTGTGCCATAAACCATAAAAGTCAGTTGTGCCTTATAAAAATGAGAGTCAAGGCAAGAAAACATGAATGTCCCCATATACATATATATACCAGAACGTAACCCGCCCACTAGTGCGGGACTCGGTGGAATCATATCATAACCTGGCCCATGCCGACTCTCAGAAATCATCTCTCATCTATGGATCCATCCTACGTAACCCGGCCCTCTAGTGAGGGTCTCGGTGAACAATGCAAGGATGTGCACGAGTCGTAACCCGGCCCGAGACTCGGTGAGGTGAAGTAGTAACACTTAGCACGAGTAGATATCGTGAGTGACCATATGCAAGTAAAAATTATCATCTGACTCTCAATAAAATCATTGTAATAATGTCATAATAAACTCTTTGCTGAAAAATCATTGGCACTTCTCATAACAATCCTCATTAGGAATTAAACTGTATAAGAATTAAGTACGTCCGCCGTACTTTCATTAAATCATGCCAAAAAGAAAGAAGTAAGAGTTTCACATACCTCTTAGATGAACTAATCGACTCAATATTAGAGTATGCCTCGTTTTAGAACTTCAACCTTGTCGTCGAATTTATCTAAGTTATGTGGGTTCTTGTAAGCTATATGAATGATTATCTACATCATATGGATGAATTACATCACAATCGAATCAACACATTAAAAACAGATTCTTAGGGACATTCTAACGAACACCTTGAACGCGTAGAACCTATAATCCTTCTATATCGAAATCTATGTAAGTAGTGAAACATCCAACTCTCTTAATCCTTCTTCTTATACTACTAAAATCTCCAAAACAGTACCACAATTTCACATGCAATCCCAGTAACTCCCAATTACAACAGTCCTAACGATACCCAACCCAAATTCGCATTTTCGACAATCGTCTTTAGAACTAATAGCAAGAAATGACTTCAGAAATTTGTACAAACTATTAAGAACAAGGAAGGTTACCTCATTAAACACATTGACGAGAATCGCTGGGAACCCTTTTGCTCGACACAACCTCCGACAACAGAAACAAACCCCAACATCGATTCGCGCCAGAATTCGATTGTATTCAAGGTTTCTTGTTTAGCTTCTGAGTTTCTAAGCTTGTTCTTGGCTTCGATTCTACTGGAATCAAAGCCCAGAACGCCTTGAATTCTCCCTCGTTTTGGTTATATAAAAGCTCCCGAAAATCCCCATTTTCGACCGCAACTTCACAGAAAACCCACCAACTGAGGCTTACCTCCACCCGCTAGAAGTGTGACCCTTTAATCCCTCACAGATTCTTGATGAAGATGAAGATTGAAGAGATGGAAGTGAAGAAATGGAGAAAGAAAAAAAATGGAGAAGGAGGGCTTATGGTTGCTGTCGATCGATCGGTTTGGGGGCTTGGTCACCCCAAATCGTATATAACATTACCCTTACCAACTCCCACTATAAATTGTCCCCTCCCTAATTAATTAATCCCACAATTAATTAATTATACACATAATTAAATTTTCAGTCTCCAATTATTTAAATCCCGACGATTACTAAAATCCTCTTATGTCAATATCATAATTCCCGTAATAAAAAAATACCAGTCTATACTCTCTTCGGGGACACACAATTATTATTCAACTCCGTCGTCACTCTTACTAAATCCCAAAATTATTTCGGGATCACGCCCTTTTATATACTAATCCTCTTATTAATATACACAAGTACAACGAAAATTTTCCCGGGTCCGGGTCTACTCACCTACGTTATGAGTTCAACCGCTACCCGAAAATACGGGGCGTTACATCTTTAACATGCTGAAGGAGCAACATGAGACTATAACTCAGTTGTAGAAAAAAAAAATAGGAGAGCGAGCGCGACAGATGAGGCTCGTCCCGTCCGCAACAAAGATCCGGGTCGAGATGAGGATCAGGTTGATCAAAATGGCAACGTATCGGGGACTAATGAGTCCTCGGAGGTTCTGAGGTTGCTCCAAGCATTGACCAAGCGGGTGGATACTAATAAAAAGAAGGTTGAAACCTACAATTCACAGGTAGATCAAATTCCTGGAGCACCTTCGATCTTGAAGGAACCGGACTCGAAAAGATATATCTAGTTGTCATTCCCATCGAATGCAGCTCCGAAGTTGATACCAAAAAGGTACAAAATGCCATATCTCTCAAAGTATGATGCAACTACGGATCCATAAGAGTATGTGACCTAGTACATTTGTGCGGTGAAGGGCAATGACATGCACCTAGATGAGATTGAATCGGTATTGCTGAAAAAATTTGGTGAAACACTATGTAAAGAAGCAATGACATGGTATTCTATGTTGCCTAAACATTCTATTAATTCATTTGAAAGTCTTGCAAATGCGTTTATAAAGACGCATGCCATAGCACGGAAGGTCCAAGCGAGAAAAGCGGACATATTCAAAATCGCTCAGAAGAATACAAAGTTGCTACGTGAGTTCGTGACAAGGTTTCAAAATGAGCGGATGCTCCTTCCTCTAGTACCTGATGAATGGGTAGCTGAAGCTTTCACCAAGGGATTGAATCCTAGGAGCTCTAGTGCCTCATTTAAGTTAAAGGAGAACTTGTTGGAATTCTCAGTAGTAACGTGGGCAGATGTACATAATAGGTACGAGTCCAAAATCCGGGTGGAGGATAATCAGCTCGAACTTCCCTCGGACTCAGCAGGTCGAAACAAAAGTTTTGATAAGTCTAAGAGGGTAGTTGAATCGGAAGTGAAGTCTTCAAAAGATAGGTATCAACCTTACGGGCAACCGGAGAGGTCAAATTTCAGATCGGATAGGGGTCGCAACAATCGCAACTTCCCATCGGATAGAGGAGATAGATGTAATGACCGAGGGTCTACCAGTAGGGGTTTGCAATTCAAAAATAATACCGGTAGAGCTTCCTCTAACAGTGTGGAAAGCTCGAGGCTTTTTAAGTATAATTTCAACGTTAGTGCGATCGAACTTGTTTCGGCTATTAGACACATTAAGAAGACAAGATAAACGTGACCACTTCGGACAGACCCGACTCAAAGTGATCCAAACTTGATTTGTGATTATCACAAAACTCATGGTCACCGGACGGAAGATTGTCGTCGGTTGAGGAATGAAGTGATTCAATTGTTAAAAAATGGTCATTTACGTAAATTTTTTAGTGATCGAGCAAAGAAAAATTACAAAAATAGAGAAGCAAACAAGCAAACGGATCCGGTTGAACCCCAACATATCATAAACATGATTATCGGAGGGATGAGTGTTTCGAAGGGATCCATCATGACCGCAAAGAAGACAAAAAATTCAGTAACTCGAGAGAAGAAATCCAGAGATTACATACCGGAGAAAAAATATCTTTCAACGACAAAAATGTGGAGTGCATCATTCAACCTCACAATGATGCACTGGTAATTTTGTTTTTATTAATAATTTTTAGATTAAACGTATTTTAATTGAACCAGGTAGTTCGGCCAATATCATCCGGTGGAAGTTGGTAGAGAAATTAGGGTTGTTGGATCAAATTGTACCGGCAACCCGAGTTCTAAACGGATTCAACAAGACAAGCGAGACTACGAAGGGGAAAATCACTCTTCCAGTCAATGCAGCCGAGACAATTTGGCAAACAAATTTCTATGTCATTGAAGGCAAAATGAGGTACAACACTCTATTCGGAAGGCCTTGGATACATGACATGAAGGTCGTACCTTCAACATTTCACATGATTTTAAAGTTCTCAACTCCAGAGGGAATTAAGAAAATTCAAGGAGAGTAACCGACAACAATGAGGAATTGGTACAAGCGCCAAAAAGGTGAAGGATATGAGTAAAGACAAAGAAGCTAAATAGCAATCACGGGGTTTGGGCCCACCAAGTTCGAATATCGAAGAGGCAGAGAAGATAAATTATGAGGAAGAAGAGGATTACTATTTCATCTCGAGTTCATTTATGTTGATGGATGATATAGATGCCACGAAATCAGCCATAGAGGAACTAGAGCAAGTTATCTTGTTCGTGCACCTACCGAATAGAAAGGTATACTTGGGCACCGGGTTATCCCTGTAGCTCAGGCTTAAATTGGTTGAGTATTTTAAAGCTAACGCCGATTACTTTTCTTGGTCCCACTTATTAATAACAGGTATTCCACCGGAGATTACGACTCATAAATTAAGTTTGGACTCAAGTTTCCCCCCGGTAAAGCAAAAGAGGAGGCCGATGACCGACTTCAAGCACAAATTTGTCACAAAGTAGGTAATAAAACTTTTAAATATAGGTTTCATCCGGGAGGTAGAATATCCGAAATAGTTAGCAAATGTAGTGGTTGTACCTAAAAAGGCAATAAATTGAGAATGTGCATATATTTTAAAGATTTTAATAAAGCATGCCCAATTTTTTTTTCTTTGCCGCATATCGATCGAATGATTGATTCTACGGCGGGACATGAGATGCTGATTTTTCTTGATGCCTACTCCGGGTGCAAGTAAATCAGGATGAATCCGGAAAATCAAGACAAAACCTATTTTATAACTAGGTACGGGTCTTAATGCTATAAAATAATGCCATTTGGTTTAAAAAATGTTGGAACAACATATCAACGCCTAGTTTATCGCATGTTCGGGGACCAAATAGGTAACGCAATAGAGGTTTATATTGATGACATGCTAGTTAAGTCCCTGGAAGTAGAGGACCATTTGAAGCATTTGCATGAAATATTTGACATACTCTGAAAGTACAACATGAAGCTAAATCCCTAGAAATGCACTTTTGGAGTTAGGTCATGCAAGTTTCTAGGTTTCTTGTTTCGAATCGAGGAATCAAGATCAATCTGGACAAGATCAAATCTATTGAAGAAATTCCTGAGATACTTGAAGATGTGAAGGCATTACAAAGACTCATCGGAAGGATATCCGTCTAAGTAGGTTTATCTCTCGGTCTTCAGAGAAAAGTCATCGGTTCTTCTCTTTGTTAAAAAAGAAGAATGACTTTGAGTGGACACCAGAGTGTCAGCAAGTTCTGAGGAATTTAAAAAATTACTTGTCTAGTCCGCCGTTACTGCATAAACCAAAGGCAGATGAGCAGTAATTCCAGTATCTAGCAGTGTCCAAGGTGGCTATAAGTTCTGTTTTGGTTCGAGAAGAGAAATTCTATCTATTACGTAATTAGAACACTAGCTAGTGCGAAAACTGGGTATCCTCATTTAGAAAAATTGGCATTAGCATTAATAATGGCTGCTAGAAAATGAGACCATATTTTCAATGTCACCGTATATGTGTGGTAACAACTTATCCACTAAAGAATGTAATGCATAAACCGAAACTGTCTGGCAGGTTAGCCGAATGTACAGTAGAAATTAGTGGGTATGACATAGAATATAAGACAAGAATAGCTATAAAGCCTCAGGGTTTTAGTAGACTTCGTAGCTAACTTTACATCCAGAATGATTTACGAGGTTGAAAAACAGCTTATATTAACCTCGGGAACAATGTCAAGGTTCTAGACCTTTTACACAGACGGAGCTTCAAACGTGAAGTGGTCCGAACTCGGGGTAGTGCTTAAGACACCTGTGAGAGATGTTATTATGCAGTCAATAAGAATTATTAAATTGACTAACAATAAGCCTAGTATGAGGCTATGATTGCAAGTTTATAATTGACAAGGAGACTATGAGCAGAGGTCATCGAGGCAAAATGTGATTCGCTTCTGGTTGTTAATCAAGTGAACGGTGTGTTCGAAGTGAAAGTAGAAATAATGCAAAATACTTAGAGAAAATTGAAGTGTTATTGCATCAGTTCAAAGAATGGACCATGGAACATGCTTCTCGAGAGCAAAACAATAAGGCTGATGCATCGTCAAATTTGGGGTCATCTGTGGAAGTTGAGGTGTTTAACTCCGGAATAGTTGTGCAACTAGTAAATTCTGCAATTGATGATGGCCATGTCGAGGTGAATACAATAATATTGACTTACGACTGGCACCATAAATACATTGATTACCTTCGAGATGAAAAGTTGCCTACGGATCCGAAGGAGTCAATGACTCATCGAATGAAGGCGGCTAGGTTTTGCTTGATCGATGGCCAGTTGTATTGAATGTCCTTTTATGGTCCTTTAGCATGATGTTTAGGACTCAGGGAGACTGATTATGTGATGTGTGAGGTTCATGAGGGGACTTGTGGCAATCATTCAGGAGCAGAGTTATTGGTCCGAAAACTGATTAGGGTCGGATACTATTGGTCCCATATGGAAAAAGACACAAAAAACTTTACCTGAAAGTGTGATGAATTCCAAAGGAACGCACCAATGATTCACCAACCGACATAATTAATGCATCCAGTTTTGTCACCATGGTCATTCATGAAGTGTAGGATGGATATTGTGGGGCCACTCCCATGGACACTAAAAAAGGTACGTTTTATTTTATTTATGATTGACTATTTTTCTAAGTGAGTTGAAGCAAAGGCCTTCAAGAAGGTTAGAGAAAAGTAAGTCATCAATTTTATTTGGGACCACATCATTTGCCAATTCGGCATACCAACGGAGATCACTTGATGGTCGTCAGTTTGTTGGAAAGAAGGTGAACGGTTTTTTTGAAGGATTGAAAATCAAGAAGATAGTGTCGACTCCATATCACCCGAGTGCAAATGGACAAGCGAAGTCAACAAACAAAATAATCATTCAGAACTTGAGGAAAAGACTAAAAATGTCAAAAGGCAACTGTTGAGAAATTTTATCTGTTGTGGGCATACAAAACAACAACAAAATCCAGCACCGGGAAAACACTATTTTCTTTGGTTTACGGTGCAAAAGCGTTAATTTTAGTGGAAGTAGGTGAGTTGAGCTTAAGGTTTAGCCTTGCAACCGAAGAATTGAATAATGAAGTTATGGCCGTCAAGTTTGACTTAACGGATAAACATCGTGAGTTAACATTGGTACGGTTATTAGATCAAAAGCAAAGGATGGGAAGATACTACAACCGCAAGACTAATCTTAGGCACTTTCAAGTAGGGGACTTAGTTCTACGAAAAGTAACCTTCAACACCAAAAATCCCAACGAAGGGAAATTGGGCCTAATTTGAGAAGGTCCCTACAAAGTGCCGGAAATAATCGGTAAGGCTCGTACTAGTTGGAAGCCGAAGATGGTCAGAAATTGCCAAACAACTGGAACATTCACTTGAAGAGATATTATTGCTAATCTATGTTGGAGTAGTCATGCAAAGACCGTAGTTAGAGTTAGGTCTGAAAACAAGTATTGAACTTTTTCCCCTTAGCGTGGTTTTTATCCTGAAAGGATTTTTCCAGCAAGGTTTTTAATGAGATAACAATGTAAAACATGTTACTAAGTAGTTGAGGATCGAAAAATGACACTGAGGACTGGGGACTACCCGATAGTGAATGGCAAATACTCTTTGAATTCTCATGCTTCAGATACAAATACTAGGGGATTGCCATACCCACTGGTAAAAAAGTTCATAATAAGAATTCAAAGCTTTTTCAGAATGGAGAAATTCGAAGTTTTTTCATGTTTTTAGGATTGTGAACATTTGTAAGGGTTAAAAGATCGTATAAATCTTGCCTAAGTAGTGTTAATGTTATGACAAATCATGTAAAGGCAAAAAGATCGAATGAATCTTGCCCAGTTATTTGATCGAAACAAATTTTTGAATGAAATTACACTTTATCCGAACTTTGTCTTGAAAGTTTATCTACATATGCTTATCTCCGGACAATTGATGAAGCCATTAGGCTCACCAGCTAAGAAATTTGTTAAATCCTTAACTGGGGACTGTCGTCATCAAAGCATCTAGAACAAAATTAAGTAGTGTTCTAAAAACATGCTTTTAAGGCACCAGATCAAATGAATCAAGCCTATTCTTAAAGACACTTGAGTTGTCTACAAGTTGGGAATAAGTGAAGTTCCAACATTCATATCCGAAATGAATAAGAGATGTCTTATTCATAATCATAAGAAAAAGGTCCTTATATTTAGTCATTAAATGAATCAAAACCAGAAGGAATTGCCCGATATGAAGTATACTAAAGTAAAAGTTTATATTCAAAAACCGATTAAGCTATTTTTAAGACCGGGAGAACTTTCATCCCGGTTGACACAAACTAAGTGATGGTTTATTTAAGTAAAACTCTGAAGTCAGAGGAAATTAGCCCGAAATTGGGTTAAATATTTATTTAGCTAAGTTATTGAAAATAAGAAAAGAATAACGAATGCGAAAAGATAGAAAAATTATAATTGAGACAGAAGAGAGATTGAAACATATTCATTCATAAATAGAGTGGGGGAAACGGCCATAGCAAAGTCATATAAAAGTAAAATATACAAAGGCACGAAGGCCAGCAGATTAGTCAGATTCATACCTAGAGTCTTCAGGCTTTTCCTCGGTGCTATCACTATTCAACCGACAGAATAATTCATCTTCAACAACCTTAGCCTCAACAATCTTCGTATCTAAGTCCTCGATCCCATCACGAGTTGCTCAAGGTAAACCTCTGGACATTTTAAGTAATGTGCTTAGTCTCAAGCTCTGTCCGAGCTTTTTCAGCATCTACTTTGGCGAGAGCCTGATCTCGTTCGACCATTGATTGGTTCAGTTGATCCAAAGTCTCAATGTTACCCCGGGAAATGTTTACTAGCTCATCTTTTAACTGATCGATAATTTGAGCTTGCTGAATGGCTTGATCTTGAGACTGTTTTAAAGAAGCTAGTTCTGCATCTCATTCCATATCGATATCGGTAACTCGGTGTTGAGGCAATCGACCTCGGCATTGAGGTATTCTTCTTTTAGCGCTCGATAGTGTCAGACCTCTTATTGCTCTTCGAGTTTTGGGTAAGGGATTGGACATTTTCATATAGCCTCTCATTCTCTTCGTCCAAGGCTTTATTTTCATCACTGATAAGTTCAAGGTTATTCATGGCTTGGAGGTAGTCGCCTTTGACCCGGTCCAATTAAGCCTTGATAGCAGGCAGGTCACTGGTTTGCAGCAATTGAACTTCTTTTTGTTGAAGAACCCCTTTGAGATGTTGGATCTCTTTCTCTTGGGCATCCATCTAGCCTCTGAGGTCTTCGTTTTCTTCAAGGTATCGGAGGAAGCCCTCACTAACCAAAATAGACGATTGTAAATGGATACGCCGAGCAAAGGTTAGTATATAAAAGTGGCAAGAATAAAAGCAAATAAGGAAGGAAAATACATACCTGATTGGAAGCATGTATGCCTTCATTAAAGAGTCACTGCCACGAAATATTCTTCATTTTTTCCTTATCAGACTCAGAGATCAGAGGCCCAATGTAGCTCGCAACCATGACCGGTCGATATAAAATATTTGTATCTTTGGGGAAAGAGAGAGTTACAGTTCTCATTTTCCTCGAATTCGAATTTGGGGCCGGCAAGACACTCACAAGGTTGGATCGGGGGTGGCATGGTTCATTAGTTTTCGGGATGATTTAGAAAGTCTTTAGGGAATGGTTAGGTGAGAAAACTCGGAGGTATTCAATGGTAGAATCAGGCTTACAGAAGTTCCAGCCTCGTTAAAGAGACGTTCAAAGTCCCCCTTCCCAAATGTGGAGGCCGGTTGAGATAATGGAGGGGAAGTTGAAATTCTTGGTTTCTTTGCCAACGGCTCCTCATATGTGACTTAATTTTCATCCTCAATAATGATGGGAACTGGATCGACAGCATGTGGAATGGTGGTAGAAATTGGTGCGGCATCAGATGATGGCACAATAACTTCAGTGGCAATATTTTTCTAACTTCGGTAGTAGTGTCTTCTACCGAGGTGGTTGTATAATTCCTCACCCAAACGTTATCTGGGGAGATGCTAGTGTTTTGAGCCCCGGAAGGGCCACTCACTTTTGCAACTTTCCATTTTGAGGTGGTCGAGGGCGATTTCGTAGGCTTTGAGGATTTAGATTTTGTGGATTTTTTGTTCTTCGATACCTCAATGATACGATGAACT
This sequence comes from Anisodus acutangulus, assembly GCA_029783415.1. Classification (NCBI taxonomy): domain Eukaryota; kingdom Viridiplantae; phylum Streptophyta; class Magnoliopsida; order Solanales; family Solanaceae; genus Anisodus; species Anisodus acutangulus. The sequence continues at coordinate 37,567,628 of CM056499.1, read as the reverse complement.
AATGCGGCCGGGTCGAGTACTGAATTGGGATGAGCCGGAGCTACCACAAGATTGGTCCTTGGGGTTGAAGTGCCCTTTGGAAAACCTGGGTGTTTAAAAAAAGAAGTAAAAATGTGAACTAAAAATAACAGTGAACAAAGGAGGTCGGAAGATACTAACCATGGTTCTGATCTTTCCATCAGTTTTTGGAGAGAACTTTCAATGTCCATTTTTGTGCGAAAGAGTGCTTATAATTTTTTTGACCCATGTGTGCAGGTCCTCAGTATGGGCTAGAGTCCATTAGACAGCTGAAAAGGTGGCAACAAAAAGCTTATGGCAAGTCATCCAAATTGTAGTTTAAACGCAAGAAAGGGGAAAAGGTTTTGATACTTCCGGTGCAAATTCTATTTCTTCGTAAAGACATGAACCTTGCTGCCTTTATAGTCATTACTTCATTCACTTTTATCCCTTTCGTTGTCGCTCCTCTTTTCGTTGCTAACATCCTACCTCTGCCTTACCATTTCCTCATGTCATTTTATTTACATTAACTAGATATTCCATCTTCCTTCACTCATTCCCTAGTCATCCTCAGGTTCTCGCCATCTTTGGTTTCGATAACTATTTTTATCTTGAGGTTTCTGGAATTATGACCCATTTTTAGTAAATTTGAAGGTCTCTTCACTTCGTCGTTGGTAACATGTTTGGTTTATTAACATTTCGACAAGTAACTTCCAACGGTCAACAATATAATTTCTTTATAACTAAGCAAACATCTTATGCCGCCTTCTATTACCACGGGTATTGACCCTTGTAACTCGAGGTCACTATTCTGGGTGCGTCATTTTACGCATTCTTGTTAAATGTTTCTGTAACCAACTTTAATACGACTTATTTGAATTGATTCATCCTTATTGGTAATGTTATGGGGTCATCCCACGCTCGCGAGCAAAGTGTAGCCATTTGGATCGCGTGTTGTAAGATACCTTCTTGTTTATGTCAATGAGATCTATTGTGAGACAGTAAGTTCTCATAATCTCCCTTAACCTTCCTATAAAACTTTCTTTATCTCATCTTCATAGTTTATCTTCATTGTATTATATCCCTCCACCAGACTTGGGCTTTCGTAAGATCATCGGGGTGACGTAATATCGTAAAGTCGAGATTCACCTAGCGTAATCATTTAGAAGAATGACTAACCAAAGGGAGCTTTTTCCGACGTCGATATTTCCTAATTCGGGAAGCTATATCATATGATCAGTATATTCGGTCAATATTTGGCTATTAGAATCTCATCGTAGGTACTTAGCCTCAACGTATTCATCTTTGCCACTTAACATCTACTTGTCCCTGTCTTCTATTTTACTTGACTATGAACTATGTCATATTACCATACTTTTACTGTACGACTCTCAATGTGCTCTTCATATTTGCTGAAGTATTCCGCTTACATTGATATCACTTCTTTGCTATCCATCTCCTTTCTTATCTTGGTTCAAGTAGACATTCTCGTTCTTATAACTTCCTCTTCTTTAGTTGGCCTTATCTCCTAGGCACTTAAACTTCTGCTTTACTTCAAATAAAATCTTTTCTGAAGGAAACAATTACCTACACAAGATATTCAATACTTGGCCCTCGATGTGTCAAGATTATAAAAAAATCATATTCGTTTCATAATTTCTGGGTACGTCAGATATACATAGTCCAAAGGAGTAGCTTTGACATAGCTGTACTATCTTCCCCGAATTATCCATCCAAGGACCAGTCTAACCTCTATTAAGTCCCAATCTTTATAGGTCCTTCTTACTGCGGTTCTGCCCTTATGAAAAGTGGGGTAACAATACTCATTTTACTTTATCGGAACGTCAAGGTAATTTTTAGAGATTTAACTAGCTATTATCTTCACAAAAGTACAGTACTACAAGGTAAGTTTTAGAGATTTAACTTATAATATATACTAATAGAGAATTTTTTCTATAAATATGTTCCTTCTTATATTTTGCCCGCCTTATCTTATGAATCATTATACGTAATTATATTTTAAGCGACCTAATAATATAAAAATTCTTTTACCTAATATATACGTTAAACTCTACTTTTAAAAATATCAAAGGTTGACAAGTCCTTCACTTTCTTCCTATATAGAGTAGTATTATTCATAGTTGGCAGAAAAAAAATGAAAACATTGTTCTTTGCCAACTTTTTCTCGTATTCATAATGATAGGCTGGTTTTTTTCCCGCTCTTCAATCGGTTGAGCCAATGGCGCTGACAGTGGTCTGAAATTGACCTTACATACTTATGAATTTGTAGTTCTTGACTAAGTTAAATTAATCTGAATACATACTAGAGAATCTTAACCACCTATTAGGAACAAACTTACGAATAATCCAATAAAAATTGGTGTATTACCCCTGGAAAAAAAATTGTTCCACCGTCTAATTTGAAAAAAACTAGATTCCTTACGAGAAGGCGAGAAGAAAGATCTTGAAGCCATTATACGGGGACAGATCAAACAAGGAGTCGTGTTTTAAAGTTTAAACTAGCTAGGTAACCAAAATTTATATGAAAGACATTTGTTTTATATTTATCATTTTGATTTAAACGTTCTGGGCGAATTATTATTTTCCTTACTTGACGTGGTATCACATGTTGAGAATATAATTAAGAATATAAAAAGTAAGCTCTTTCTAATAGGTCAAGATTTTAAATGGGATGGTTACCTAATTAACATAGTACAGAGCAGATAAAGGTAGTGGGATCAAATCTCATCGTCACTCATTATAAAAAAAATCGGCGTGCTTAGCCCATGAAAAAAGAATCAGGCCCTGTTGATAATACAATTAAATATTAAAAGTATGCTCTCTCTAATAGTTTAAGCTTTTACATGAGATGTTCATATACTTCAATATGGTATCAGAGCCAAATAGAAGTCTTGCGATCAAATCTCACCACCACACATTATCAAAAAGAAATTTTCATGTGCTTGACCCATGAAAAAATAAGCAGGCTCGCACGTGAGAGGCGTGTTGAGAATACAATTAAATATTAAAAGTATACTCTCTCTAACAACTTAAGCTTTTAGATGAGATGATTCATTTCTTTACATGGTATCAGAGTCAGACCCATCCCAATTCATTCTTACCCAATGTTGGCCCCTCATCATATATTGTCCACGCTCTATATATTCAGTCCTAGGCGTGTGCGGGGGTGTTGATTCTCCAACATAGGTTGTGGATGAGAATTTGGACTTGGCCAATCCTCCCTTCATGACTAGCTTTGGGGTTGAGTGAGATCCATGATCCATTTCTTTACATTATATCAAAGTCAGGCCCACCAAATTATTTGTTCATCGATCTTGAGCCCCCATATTATATTGTCTACACCCCAGTTAACAAAGTATGAACATGCGGGGGAGTGTTAAGAGTCTCACATTGTATATGAGATGGGTAATTGGTCTCCTTATATAGACTTGGACAATTCTCACCGTATGAACTAGCTTTTGGGGTTGAGTTAGGCTCATGATTCATTTCTTTACAGGCCCGCACATGCTTTTGGGGTTGAGTTAGGCTCTTATGCGAGACGTGTTCAGAATATAATTCAAAAATAAAAAGTGTGTTCTCTCTAATAGCAGTAGAGTTTTAAATTTAACATAGCACAATATATCTTAATAATGTGACCACTAAACTCAAGAAACTTGTTTACAAAAGAACATATATAATTCTAGCTAGGCTTTCACAAATTGAATCACAAGACCACAGAGTATTAGAAATTTAATATCTTAACCAGTTTTCGCCAACTAATAGAATAAATCCAATTAAAGTTGGTTATAATCCATGGAAAATTTGTACATGTGCAGCGTCTAAATTTGAACAAAACTAGCGATCCATGAGAAAGGGGAGAGAAAAAGAAAGAAAAAGGCAAAGCACGAGAACAATAAGAATGTCTTGTTTTCTTGCATGGTTTTATTATTTTCATTCACTTTCTCTTTTTTAAGAGGAAAAAAGTTTTGGCCGCTATACTTTAGGACATAGTAGTACAAAGCATTCAACTCATTGGGATCTTCAAAAAAAAGCTCTTAATTCAAAAGACTGCTTGGACTAAAACAAGATTGGACAATCTGTTTTCTTCATTACGACCAGAGGCAAATACCGTAAACAAACTGCTAATTCCCGGACGAAATGGGTCAAATTAAATTGCTTCAATTTTCTATCACATGTCAAATTGACAACTAGTACTAAAATGTCATTTTGTCTTCCTTTTCAAGCTATATGGTCTTATCTAGTTTAATTTTTTGTTGGTCGAGTCCAATATTTTGATATCCTGATCATTCCAGTTTTTATTGTTGTAATTTATGAATTAGGACCAATTTATGATATTGTTATTATATAATTATATTCATCAGATAATGGAATGATTTAGCTGCTCTAAACTCACAAACTTCGTATTAGTATACGAAGGGAAAATGTAACTATCTCACTGTATGCATCAAACTATTTTAATTTATCAAAATTAAGTGATAAATATACATATTAATTAACCGTAATTACTCAATAAATCTTATGTAAAAGACATACATGTCATGCGTTATTGCATTGGTATTTACATCGATACAGTAAATATTCTTTTGTAATAGGGTGTGTTTGATATAAGCTAACTGAAAACATGATGGATAAATGATACTACTAGATTCACTATGACAAGATCTTTAGCTGTGGGAATGATATGAAATATTTTGTTATACAGAAAATTAATTCCTGCATAAATTTGTGCAACATTTGGTAAGCCCTATTAAATGATATTTTTATTAAGTTATACGAGAATCTATATATTATTTTATGTGAGATAAATATGAAATAAGAATATGAGTATTATTAATATGGTGATTAAAATATATAAAGATAAAAATTCCCTTAAGTATGTTATCAATAAATGTATAACAATACCGTCATTTTTAATCATTGTATAGCAATTCTTGGCTTCCTGCATTAATATTCACCCATAGAAATTCCTTTATTATTATTCTCCGTATAAATTATAATCCTCGCATAACTAGTAGGAGGACAAAACGAAATTTGGTATGCGATTGTCAATGAATAATTTTTATGAAGGGATTATTTTTTCTAGTCCCTCTAACCAAACATAGTATTATATCATATGCAAAATTTTGTGCATGCTGTGTGATTTTTATCCCAATATTTCTCGCCCAAATTTTCTTTTTGTGTTTCATAGATACAAGCTCTTTGATTGACTTTACCCTATTCTTATGTTTCTTCAAAGGTCCCGAATTATATTATTATTTCTTCATATGGAAAAATTTGAGAAAAATAACAAGGAAGACGAGAAGCAGTGGCAGTCAGCAGATGCAGGTAACAATTTGTCTGGTTGTGACATTTATTATTAGAACTTATTAATTGTTATTAAGTGGTTCCCATGTCAAAGTTAAAAGACACTCAACACCTTTTTCTTCTTCTCACTGTCCAAAAACCCATATTGTAAGGTCTCTTTGCCATCATCTCACGACTTTCTTAGTTATTCTATTTTTTAATATTTTCTTCGGATAAAAAAAGAGTGTTCACTTATCAAACCAAGAAAGAATTAACCTTACCTTTCCAGATCTATCCTTATTAAGTGTTAGATGATCAAATCTCAATACCTATTTAATTAGTGGCATTTCAGTCAAATTATCTAATTTTGACTAGAAATTAGTATTTTCTTAAGGGTATGCAAATGATTAAGTGGACACTTTTTTTTATTCGGATGGACTAATTAGTATAACAGTTGAATAATATATATTCCACTATCCTGGCCACCTAAAAAACACGCAAAAGAAGTAATTAACTACTTCTTTAACAATTAAAGGAATAGTAGCCCTTGTAAATAAAAGAAACATTACTATAAAAGAATATTTTGTACATATATGATGTAAAATTTTCAAAGAATGGAGGTAGAGGTGTCGAATTGGGGATTAAAATTGAGTTGAGTCAATAAATGGGCGGGCTATTAATACGCCAAAAGATTACTTCAGCTGAATAGGATCGGTCAAAATTAGCTAAACAATGAATCATAGCTTAATCCGCCCAATTTTTATTAAATTTTATTTATTTTAATTTATTTAATTACCTGATAATTGTTTTCTTATGATTTAATTAATATATCAAACAATATTTTCTTTAAATAAATATTTGATAAAATTCTTCATAGTTTGATTTGGACTATATATACTAACCCGTCTTTTAAATGGAAATAAATTAATAATTAAGTGTGTTAATAATTCCTAAGCTAAAGATTTTCATAAACTAATTTTACAGTCCTGGTAGAGTTAATAAGCAAGAAGACAATAGCGGTGGGTTGTCAAAAGTGAAATTAAAACAGACAAAATCGAGGTTGACTAAGATTTGTTTGACCCACGTTGCTTACTCCATGACGTAGAAAATTGGTACCTATTGTTAGGTTTGATTGGACAAAATTATAGAAAAGGAGAAAAGGTAAAAAGAAAAGAAAGGCATAGCATTAAATTCTTGTGATGATGGACAACACCTTACGTGCAGATTTTATAGAACAATATAGTGACATTTCACACGGGGTTCATTATTCATGTACTGCTACACAATAAAGATAAGGAACTTACGTAGTTGGTTCATTCACCAAGAAAGAGAATTAGAGAACCAAGCTTAGTTATTCTTTAGTATTTCATCACGAATTAATGTCCAATTACATTAAGCATACACAATATATCTGCTTGTTATGATCACAATTCGATTTGTAATTAAATGAGTTTAGGTTTGAAATCTTATATACAGTAAAACCTCTATAAATTAATAACCTTGAGACCATGAAATTTTATTAATTTAGAGATATTAATATATCGATAAATTAATATTTTATTACTTAACAGAGAGACTTTTTAAATTCAGCAAATTTAGTACATACATATGTATTGAAAATAAATGAATTCATATATATTTCATTGATTATATTCATGCATCAACCAATTCTTTGTAACTAATTAAATATATTCATGTATAATATCAATTCATTGTATACAATTAACTACAAGTTCCGTTCCCTTGAAGATCCTACTAATGATGAAGCTGAAGATGATTCAATACCGTTGGAACCAGTCACGAGAAAGGAGGCTTTGAGCGCGACAACAACTCTTCAAAATTTTTTGTTGCAGCTAGAGAACTCGACACCGGAACTCTTGGCTGCAATTAAAAAAGTTAGGGATGAAATCCAATTAGATTTAAATTTTAAGAAAAATCAAGTAACAATAGATTCATATTTTAGCAAATTACCATAATATTTATAATTGTAATATTTATGAATTATTAATTTAGAGTTTTAATGGGACCTAATATTTATAAAGGGATTTTCCGAAAAATTATTATCTTATCGAATTTGATGATTTTTTACAAAGGCCCAAGTCGGGACCGGAAGATTTTATTATTTTAGAGAGTTTATTAATTTATAGAGTATTAATTTATAGAGGTTTTACTGTATATATATATATATATATATGATGTTTTGAATGTAGAAATGAATCTTAAGTCTAACTCAACCCCAAAAGCTAACTTATGAGGGGAGGATTGTTCAAGTCCATATAAGAAGTCCAAATTCTCATTTCCTTTCCGATGTGGGACTCTTTAACATTTAAGTTTTTACTTTTTATCCCAAATTAATTTACAATACAAATAGAAAATCTTTTATGAACTTGTTCAGGGGCGGCTCAATCATATCGGGTGTCTAAAGCCAAATTCTAATATATCCTTAACTTTAAAAAATTATATATATTTATTTATTTAAAATTCATTTTCTAATTTTTGAGACGCAAGATTACTAATAGTTTTTTATAATTAATATCTTCTAATACTTCTTTTTCATTGACAATATAATTAATCCGTTCAATCATTCTTGAGATATTATTAATCTTAAATGACTTTATCAATTTCAATTTTGAAAAACTTGTTTTGCCTGGGCAACCATAACATGAACTGTCAACAATATTCTCTCCCAATATCAAACGGTCACTTCTCTTTTTTTTTTTCCCCTCAAATTCTCCTTTTTACCTGACTTAAGTACAGACTACAGAATAAGTACCATGTTCTCTTTTATAGCATTGCTAATAAATTAGTATTCTATCTTTCTCAAAAAGATTTTCTTATTTTTTTATTAATTTGTGTAAAAAAGTTTAATATATTTTTATATTTAAAAATAATATAATTTTATGAGATGATTTATAATCACACAAATATCTAAGGTTTGTTTTGAACCACACATTTTAAAAGTCTTCTTTATTTCTTAAACTTCATCCACATCAAACTAAGACAATCTTTTTGAAACAAAGACAAAGATAATAGTATTTTTTTTCTAAACTACTAATTTTTTTTTATTGATCTTATCCATTTGTAGATGGAGCTTCGATAACAGCTAGGTCTAGAGGGAAGTTATGAGCATTACGTTCATGCATAACTTCCATACCAAGGTTAGCACAGTTAATGATATCAGCCCAAGTGTTAATTACACGACCTTGACTGTCAACTACAGATTGGTTGAAATTAAAATCATTTAGGTTGAAAGTCATAGTGTTGATACCTAAAGCGGTAAACCAGATACTTATTACAGGCCAAGCAGCTAGGAAGAATTGTAACGAACGAGAGTTGTTGAAACTAACATATTGGAAGATCAATTCATATGGAGTTTTGTCCTTACCCTTATGTGAGACTCTGTTAAGAATCGTATTAGCGGTAAGGACGGCTTCTCCCCACATGTTTTGAGAAAGTCCGGAATTTATAAGCAAGGCATTCATCATTTCCTTTAATGTGCGGTTCTTACGTTCCGCCGCACTGTTTGATTGAGGTGAGTATGGAGCCGTCGTTTGATGAATAATGCCTTCTTGGGCACAGTATTCCTCAAAAGGCGCTACATATTCTCCCCCTCTATCGCTACGAATGGATTTAATCCGTAGGCTAAGTTGGTTCTCAACTTCTGCTTTGTAACGTCGGAACGCTTCAAAGGCTTCATCCTTACTTCTTAACAAGTAAAGGTAACAATACCTTGTGCTATCGTCAATGAAAGTCACAAAGTACTTGTTCCCCCTAGTTCGTGCAAACTTCAAATCACATATATTTGTGTGAATAAGTTCTAGAGGAGAGGTATTCCTTTCGACGGATCGAAAAGGAAGCTTCGTGAGTTTTGCCTCTACGCACACCTCACACTTATGTTGAGGGTTTACGTCGATAGACGGCAACAACTCCATCTTTACTAGCCTTTGAATAGACTTGTAGTTAACGTGTCCTAATCTATGATGCCATAAATTAGAAGACTCAAGCAAATAAGAAAAAGGTTCAACTTTATTTCCTTGACGCAATACAGACATGGCATTCACTTTGAAGAGGCCTTCACAGACGAAGCCTCTCACTACAAATGTGTCATTTTTAGTGAGTACAAACTTATTGGATTCAAACACTAGCCTAAAACCAACATTAACCAATAAAGGTCCAGAAACTAAATTTCTTCTAATTTCTGGGACGTGCATCACTTCCTTCAGAGTGAGTTCCTTGCCGGAAGTCATCTTCAGGACCACCTTTCCAACCCCTAGCACGTCCGAGGAAGCGTTTTTGCCCATGAACAACTTTTTGTCGGTGACCGGAGTGTACGTGGAGAAGACATCTTTGTTGGAACAGATGTGTCTTGTTGCACCTGTGTCCACCCACCACTGCATCAGATTCTCAACCAAGTTGGCTTCTAGTACCACGGCCGAGAGATCCTCAATCATGTCATCCAGGAGCGTGTCCTTGACGACTTTAGCTTGAGCCTTGCCTTTCGACTTGACTTTCTGTTGTTGCTCAGTCTTGAGCTTGCGGCATTCCTTGATCCTATGACCAGGTTTCCCACAGTGATGACAATTACCTCTGAACATCTCTGTTGCAGGGGCTTTACCGTCTTTCTGGAACTTCCGCTTCTTGCTTGAGTTCCCTTTGGCCTCAGCCAGATTCGCCTTTGCCTCAGCATGTTGTCTACCCTTTGGCAAGGTCTTCTTATTATCTTCCTGGATTTGCAGTTTGATAACAAGCTCTTCAAAGGTCATCTCCTTTGTCTTGAGTTTCAAGTAACTCATAAACTCATTCCATGAAGGAAGTAACTTTTCAATCAGCGATGCAACCAAAAACTGCTCGTTTGATTTCAGTCCTTCCAAATCCAGGTGATGTAAAATTATTTGGAATTCCTAGACTTGGGACATCACTGTCTTGCTGTCCACCATTTGGAATTTTAGAAATTTCCCAACGATGAACTTCTTAGTACCCGCATCTTGTGTGTTGTACTTCTTTTGCAGTTTTTCCCACAGCTCTTTGGCAGTGCCAACTGTACAATAGACCGTGTAGAGAGGGTCTGCCAAGCAGTTCAGTATATAGTTCTTTCACATGAAATCGCTATGATTCCACGCATCACGAACCATCTTCATGCCGTTAACGACATGGATATCAAGGCCCCCTTCACCCATTTCAGCAGGCGAAGAGTCCATTTCATCTCTAGCTTGTGGAGGATCTTCCGTAAGGAACCGGGTCATGCCCATAATCAAGTAAGTAACAAGATCTTTGTCGCCATCTCTTAAATTCGATCCCATGAACTTTTCAGGCGATCATGGTGGTGTAAAGAAGAGGTGGAGCTCCAACAATGGGAAGCGGCAGAGTGTTCGCTTTGAACAGAGCAGCAGCAGCAGTGAAGGCGCGGCGGTTATCGCCTTGTCCAAAGAGCGGCAAGTGGCGGGAAGCGCAACGTTGCCTCGAGAGGCAGCAGCAGTAGCAACAACATCGGTCATATTTTCAGCCATGTTATTGCAGTTATCGTAAGCAAATATTGTCTTAAGTTGTTGGCTTTACAAAGGATTGCAGGAACGGAAATTACAAGTAACTGCTTATGTAAGAATTGAAATTACAGTTCAACTAGAAAACTGAAAATTACAAAGATGAACAAGAAAAACTGAAAAACTGTTTTTGCTGAGTCGAGTGTGGCACTCTGTCCTTAAGACAATATTGCCCCGTATGTATCCTTTATACGTCCTGGACAATTTGTCTCCCAAGATAAAACAGCAATGGAACACTTGAGCAAAGGAAACTCAAATGCTACCGTGAAGAATATTGAGTAACGAAATGATGTTTGGAAGATGTAGGAAGAAACTGTTTTGGTTGTGTATTTTCGTGTATATTGTAAGTGTCCTCAACAATGGTGTAAGGGGTGTTTATATAGGTGAGGGAGGAGCAGTAAAACTGCCTCCATAAGTGTCATTACTGGCCAAGCAATGGCCATTATGGAGGTAGTAATGTCACCAAAATAAATGGTGAAGAACACCAACGGATTGGCCATTATAGGAGGAGTAATTCAGCCAAAATAAATGGCTGAATTGAGTGCTGTGGCATTTCTGCTTTGACCGTCCAAATTCTGACTTTCTTGAAACTTCAGGGACCAAACTGTACATCTGAAAGAATTCTGATCCAAACTGTACATCTGAAACTTCTGGGATCAAACTGTACTCCTGGCAAAGTTCTCTGGCCAAAAAGATAATATCAGAAGGCCCACAGCCCACGACTCGTGAACTCGGAACCGGACTGGACGGGCAGCGGCGGCGCACGCGTGGTCTTTCCTCGAACCGAAGCACATCTAGGTCCTCCATCCTTTAAACACATGGGATACCCCTTGGGGTCTCAAACCCCAAACCAATTTCGAGTATTATATACACAACAATTCTTTCTTCCTCTACCGATGAGGGAGAATTGATCACACACCACACTTTTCCATGCTTCAAACACCTTACTTCGTGAACCAATATCTCTTTCATTTCTCAATGAAATTTGACGATTCTTGACCCTACGGTTATCTACGCACTTAGTAGATCATGCATATGTGAAGAACCGGATTCTCCAACATACGTAACACTAGTGTTTAAGCCGTTAAAGTTGGGCGGTCGCAACTCTCGCCAAAGGCTAATTTCCAACACAATCGGCCAAAATAACCATAAGCGGCTACGATATTATAAGTTTCTTCCTCTTGACCGAATATGTAACCTTCATTATCATATTCATTTTATGTGGTTTTCCATATATATATATATATGGGACTCCCCCGTAATTGTGGGGCCCTTGACAATTGCCTAAGTGACCTAATGGACCAGCCGGCACTTAACCTCGCTATGAAATTTACCTCTATTTTAATAATTATTTTTCTTATTTCCTACATTAAATAAGCTTATAAAGTTCTCACTCTTCTTTTATACAGTTTCGATTGTGTAAATAACTATTAGGGCCCGTTTGGAAAACAACCATGTAATTACTAGAGTAGTAATTACACAGCCTAGTAATTATGATGATATGTTTATTTGTCATAATTAATTACATTATAATTATAAGCATATTATTTGGTTGCATAAGTATAATTAAACAGTTAAATATTTTAATTTTAAAAATAAAAATTAATTATAAAAAATAAATGTTAATGTTTGACAAATATATGTTCATATAAGAAATATTACTTAATTTTATCTATTATTGTGTATTCAAGATACATATTATATAGAACTAAATAATTACATATATATATATATATATAATACTTTTATTGAATCAATTAATAAGAACTTCTTCGCACACATTTTGCAATAACATCACGGACAACATGTTTGACAAAAAATTACTAATATTTACAATAATAATTTCATAATATAACTTAAATGTTAAAAAGTAATCTATCAATGCTAACATCACTCAATATAAGCTAAGTCTGCATATCACCTCATTCAACAACGAAATTCAACTTTAATGACATCACTAGCTCGTTATAAGTCAAGTTTGTGGATGACTTATCCTTTCAAAGATTAGGAGGTGTAACTTTTATTTTAAAAAATAGAATAATAACATGGCTAGATGAAATAAAAAATAAAGAAAAACAAATAAGAAAGTTAATATAGCTAAGTGAAATAAAAAAAGAAAATGAGTGAGGGGGGTATTTAAAAAGGGGAGTCGCGGGTTCTTTCTTTCCTTGTAGGAAAGGTCTTGATTTGGTATGGCATCAAAGTCAAAGGTTTGTTGGTGGCAAGATCGGCATGCCTTCTAGTTGTAGTTGACTTTAAGCGCACCTGAACTACCCATAGTCGTCTATTTACGGGCTTGCACTCAATAGTCAATCAATTCGTTTTTCCGCTTTCTATCGCATGCTTCAACTATTTGTTTATATAGTGTGTGAAGTCTAACTAATGAAAAGTGCCTACGAATTAGTTTCAAGAAAGCGGCCGTTCACGTCAGGAATAGAAGCCGTTAAGGATGTACTTGCTTTTCCTTTTTTTCGTTGAGATTGGATTGGTGTTCAGTGTACCGTTTGTCTAGCCTATGCTTTGCAAGCCTACATAGGGTACAAGATCGAAAAGAATGCATTGAATGGATGACGTGACATTGAGAAGGAAGGACGCTTTCAGAGGCGAAAGGCCATGGGGAGATACCGTCTGTGATCCATGGATCTCCGATCGGGAAACCGTATCCAAGCTAAGTGGCTAGTCTGCGCTCTTTGGACTTTTCAAACTTAGCGAATTGAAACATCTTAGTAGCTAAAGGAAGGGAAATCAACCGAGACCCCGTTAGTAGCGGCGAGCGAGAGCGGATTGGGGTTTGAAGAAAAACAAAGACTTAAGTATGCCATTCTCTTCGTCAAGAAAGATCGAGCAGCATAGAAGCCTTGACTTCAAGCTTAGATGAACTACGCCATCCCTGACACTTATGCAGTGAGATACCAACCATCCGATATCGCCCACACACAAAGCTAAGAGGCCACTGGGACCTAATAATACCCAACAAAAACCCGCCACCGGCATCTGATGCCATCTATTAAATAAGAAAGCAGCATAATATGAGAAATTATATAGAAGAATGTGAAGTAAAGGTTGGGAAATGAAAAAAAATACAAAAAGAATAATATTTTAAAAAATGAAGAATTTAAAAAGTCAAAATAAAAAAAATTAAAAAGAATAAAAGAATAAAAATAAAAAAAGATTAAAAAAAATAAGAGATTCAGAAAATAACCTTGTAATTACACAATGTAATTACATGTAATTCTCAACCCTCTCTTGAGAATTGGACAGTGTAATTACATCCCTTTAATTACACTAAATTACATGTTGATCAAGTAATTACCTGATCAGACAAACATGTCAAAACTGTATAATTACACTCAAGTATAGGGTGGTTTTCCAAAAGCCCCTTAGTGACTGTGATTGCTATTAATAAACTTATTTTTTACTATTTTACTCATTAATTTCATTATATAATCCTATTAACGTATATGCTTAATTATTATTTCTCACATTTTTTTTGCAAAATAATATTTATATTTCTAAAAGTAAGTTTGTACATAAATTAAAGAAATAGAAAAAAAGTTACGATTTTAAAGAATTAAAAAATAAACAAAGGTTTACAATATAAGGGTAAAATAGGTACATAAAAAATCAATTTTTTTTGGGGGCGGGGGCGGGGGGGAGTGGTTACTCGACAAAGTTAAGGGTTTTTTTTTTTTTTTAAACAGTTGAAGAGTGTAAATGATTTTCATTTTTCTTCTAACCCTCACATGGGCCACCCATCAAATACAGAAAGTCTTTTGAGTTTATACAATATAGTAATATAGTCCTATAATAAGTAGGCATTTGGACATGCAATTTTATTTCATGAGATAAAATTAGTGTTTGGACATGCAATTTTATCTCACGAGATGACATTCCATATCATTCAAAAAGGTGTGATTTGAGTTTCAAATCATGATTTCAATTTTTTTATATGAAAAAGTTGATCCATAAGTTTATATTTTGTAAAAATAGATAAGTTGGTAGATTATCAATCATGTTTACCAACTATTTATATAAAATATTATTAAAAGATCTACAAATTTGTAGTATATTTATAACAAATTTACTCTTACCAGCCATGTGTGAGGATTATATTAAGGAGTAGTTACACTACAACTCATGTTCAATTTTTCATTTTATTGAACTAAAGTTTGATTAATTGATGTTGTATTTTTTAGAAAGGCCTTCTAGTACCGTATTAATTTTGTTATGAACTATGACTTGCATATTTGATAAGATTGTATAAGAATTGATAAAGTTTTGATGATTTTCACAACTTGTGGGGGTTTATCTCAATAAGAAAAAATATAACTTAAGAAATTCAAATTGCATGTCCAAACAAAACTTCAACTTCAAATCATCGTGATTTCAAATCATGTTCAAACGACTCCTAATAGTATTGTTACCAGTGATGGCGAGCCACAACATGTGAAAGGGGTTTAACTGAATCTTATTCAACGAAAAAATTATATTGTGAAAATAGAAAAGCGTTAATCTTTTTTTTCTTTTATATATATTGTTAATGTTGTGTTTGGTATTATGACATTCTACCCAACATATCGTTTTAAGTACTAATTTGAATTTAAGAAATATTGGAACAAATGTTACAACATTCGGACCAACATTTTATGAAAAATAATTTTGCCTTACTTCACCGAATGAAGCAATATTCGTGGAAATATTACTACGAAGTAAAAGTGACTTGGCAAGGTAAATAGGAGCTGATAAAAAACGTGGGAAGAACAAGTCAAAGTCGTTGCTATGATTGAGGAACAAGTTCAAGGAGTTAGAGGATTTTGCTCCATGATCTTCTCCAACAAACACACCGGCTGCCCACCTTTCTCTCAACTCTCACAACCAATCGATGAGTTTTTCAAGAAAGACTCTCTACTCTAAAAAGATAGTCTATAAGAGTGAATCGATATCCAGAATCAGATTACAAAAATACCAAGAGAGCTCTCGGGATTTCATCTTAGAAATCTGGATCACAAGTGTTGCCTGAGCTTGTCGACAACATTCTGTCCAACATTACAATTGCTGTTTGGATTCTAGATTAGTTTTGTATGGAACGATTGTAATGAGAGGTTATCTATGTCTACTTAGTTAGATTTTTCAGGCAGAAGTCATCTGCGACTTCAACTTTTAATTTCTTTCCATTTTATCTTGTAAAATTGTAAAGAAAGGAATTTGTAATTTTGTATATAAAATATATACAATACTTTCGGTCACTGACCGTCATAGGTTATATAATAAATATAACCTATGTAAATTTTAAATCTTTGTGTTCTTTATTTTTCCGCTGCATTTACTCTTTAAAGTTTCTGTTTTATCGAAGTGTTGTCACTGGTGCCGGATGACATTGTCGCAAACATTCAGAAACTAAATTGACATTCGAGTTAGTTTATTTTCAGTTTCTTTTGATTGTTTCATAGCATTCCCGAACCTAACATATATATATATATAAAAATTTATGAATCCCGCCGACATGAGAGATCTTCATTGCGGTGGCAAAAGTAATTCAATAATTGCTTTAGTCGCAGGTTTATAATTTTTGAATCCCCTCTAAATTACTAAGTCAGCCACTGCCCGTAAATTTGATGAGGACCGGGCGTCGAGTTATGTAGAAAAACTCATCCTCTAGTGTCCCCACCTCAATTTCTAATTGAGTTCAAACCTAATTCTCAAACCATGCTATTGTTTAGAGTGTTTTTCGAGTTGCCGTTGAATGGTAGTATGTGAAATATAAATAAGCCGTCTTTCTTTTTTCAACATTCCAGCTAATTTTGGCAACTAATTTTCTTTTGTTAATAGTTCTCAAATTCTATAAGTAATCCACGTCTTTGGTGACTTAAGTGAATAATTTAAGGTAGCTTACTTAATTAGGGGAAAAAGACAAAGACAAAATGACTACAATATTAGTGTTTTTGTTAACTTTCAAATTAATATCAATGACGTCTTAGAAATGTAATCTAAATAAACAAAGATTCAAAACTTAGACTTTGCCCATCAAGAGAGTGACATAGTTGAACTTGGTGCTCAATATGCAGCTAAGTGTGCATTTTTCCTCTATTCGTATCAGCTATGTAAAAAATGTCTGTTGTTTAATAAGAATTTTTTTTGTCGTCTTTGTAATTTCTGAAAAATTAACGTTCAAAAGACGTTACCTGATTAGAACTATTGAAGATTTTGAAATCACAAGTCATATGGTTGATGTTACGTTAATAACCAAGATTGCGTTATTTCCCAACTTGCTTGGGTACGTAGTGCACTAGTTGTCTAGTTTAGTCAAAATAAGAAAGAGAGAGATGGAGAGAGTAATAGATTTAAAATATTACATTTTTACTAAATTATAATTTAATCAATCCCTACTAACAGAGTTTAATTTCACGTTAGAATGAAAACAAAGTTGTTTTCCAATGTTGTAAAAGATAAAAGATGAGTGTTAAAATAACAAAAACAAGTTGAAGTGCATTCATGTGTTAGGAGTTTTCATGAGTGGATTGTTTGGATCGAAATAGCAAGGCGTCACGCGAAAACTATCAATTGCAAATTTTGAAAACGATAAATCAGATAATAAAAAAATATACTAAAATATGCATAATAACCTTAATATGATTTTGGTCAATTGACCTACATATGACAAAACTAATTAAAAGACATAAAAACTATTGAGAGATTATCTCTCTCTAAACACGACTACATTGTTGATATTTTTCTGTATTTGTTGTAGTTGAGGGAAGATGTCTTCAATTTAAAATGTCCAAAACTTTTCCTACAAGACAAGGAATAACCAAATATAGAAGAGAATTATATTTTCTTTTCAGAAAAAGTAAAAGTAATTATGGTAATACTTTGACTTTTCTTCAAGAGAAAAGTAAAACTCTAATATGGTAAGAAAATCATGACAAAAACTCTAACATCGATTTGGGTTGATTTTTGATTAAAATCAAAATCAAAGCAACTTAGTCGGGTTTTTAATTATGAATACCAAACCAAACCACATATAATACATAACAATCAATTTGGTTCAATTTTAAGAAACCTAATGTTATTTCTCTATTTTATTTTTTTCCTACGATTAGGAAAGACTTTTCCATTATTCTTAACTTACAATCCGTTATTACACTTTTATTGTGTGAGCTATAATATAATTTTCTTGAATTATGAAGAAAATGTCTTAAGATCTATAAACTTTTATCAAGTGAATAAAATTTATAAGAAAATACACCCTTTTAAATGTAAATCTCATAATTGTTTCTTCAAATTAATGAGTTTGTTTTCATGATTTTTTTTAAGAAATGGGTTAAGGTTAAATTCATTAGAGAGATAAAGAATATTTTGATGAAAGAATAAACAAAGTATTTAAATTATTTATAAAAATTAATATATTGTATATATATAACTATAAAAATTGTGTATATTATTTAGCCGGTTTGATTCAGTTTTCTCGTTGGTTTGTTTTTAATAAAACCAAATCAAATTAAATATTATCTATTTTTTAAAATTTAAAACCAAACCAAATAACTATCGGTTTATTTAATCGGTTTGATTCAATTAGTGGTTCGGATCGATTTTTAACTTGAACACCCCTACATGCTGTGTAATTAATTTTCAACATTAATGTCAAACTGACGTTCAACTAACTTTACCAAATAAAAATAGTGATAAATATGACAATATATATTTAAAGATAAATTAACCTCTTTTAGCATGAAGACAAGGGGATGACTAGTTTGTTAATTCCAACACCAATATAAATGATGTGATAATAAGTGTTTTATTAGTCTCTTAAAGTTCTAATAGTCTATAATTTTAGCTCCATATAAGAATTTTGGTACGTATTTTTGAAAAAAATAGACATCAAAATTTGATGACATGCACCAAGATGCTGCGGCAAAAGTCTATAGGAATATTATCTATTCAGTTGTTTGCTGCTGTTGCTCTTACTTAGCCAAATAATTTCAAAAACTAATATTTACAGAATTGACTCAATTATAAGATAATTATAAATATTAGGTCAAAAAATTTGTTTGGGTCAACATATATAGGTTAGTTAATAAATGTTAAAATTATTTGGTCTGAGATGAGTTTGGTCAAGATGAGCTAAATAATGAGTCATAATTCAATTCGTCCAACTCGTACTAAGTTTTAGTTTATTTATTTATTTTCTTATAATTTATTTAATTACCAAACAAAACTAATACCCCGTAAAACTTCTGTTCTTTATTATGACTATATAACATATCAAACAAAAAATAATTTAAAAATATTTTGCAAAGATTTTTCATTGGTCATTTTGGGCTACATATTTAGCCCCAATAAGTCCAACATTTAGATGAGGTGAATTAGGTGGATAAAAAAAGAGTTGAGTCAATACATGAGTGGTCAATGACCCGCCCAGATTTGGGTGGATCCAGCGATTTATGTTTTCACGCACTAATTTTTTCACCCCTAATAAATATTAACCAGTAATTGATACACTAACATAAATTAAATTACACTAATAATTAAAAACATATCAAGAATTTAAAATTTTTGAATTTATATAGAGACTTCAAGTTATTATTACAATAATAACTAAATTTATAATTAAATATTTATAAATATTAAATATATTTTTAAATATATATATATATGATTTAAACAAAAACAAATTACTGAATCCACGTGAATGAATCATAACTAACTCTCTAAATCCTCCCAGGTTGATAATATAAAATAAAGTTACATCATCAAGTGTATATAACCTAAAATTCATTTTAAAAATCTACTCAGTATACTTTTGCCAACAGACTGATTTCATGCATGCACTATAGTAATATACTAGTAAATTTGTTCATGCTTCGCGCAATTACACAAAACAATAGTAAATTTGCGATATGACCTTTTCTGAAAAATCTTGAGGTCAAAAGGATTTTTGCAAATAGAAAAGATAAACTAAATCTTCTCTATATATGCATATAAAAATTAGTTCTATAAATTTGCGTGAATTTAAAATTTAAATATTTTCATGATATGAATAGGTGTAATTTCAATATATCAAGCACCATACTTAAATGTCCTATCAATGGCAAAATCTTATTATGTAAACTTGATAAGCATTTTCTTGATCAATTAGCTCGTTTTTTTAAAACTAAAAATAATGAATTTCTTATTCTTAGAAATGATAATGTCTTTGACTAAGATATATATAATATATTCATATTTGTATTTTATTTTCTAATATATTTTCTGATGTTTCTCATATTTTGAAAAGAACAATAGAGAAGATTTGTGAAATAAAAGAAAAGAAAATACAAAACAAATAAATTTGCATTTTGGCTATTCCTCTTTTCTTCACTTTTGTTTTTTTCATTTTGTTTCTCTTTTCCTTTGTCCATTTTTTCCTCTTTAATAATATATTGTAGCACTATAGTATGTAACTCATTTTCTCTTTTTCCTTGTTTCTTTGTTTTTCTCTAGTTCCTTTTTTATTTGTCTTTCATTAGCTACTTGAAAATAAAAGTTGTAACTTACATATTATTATTTTGGGAATCAAATCATCATGTAAATATAATATTTTTATGAGCAGATTAAGAAAAAATAATTAAGAAAAAAATCTTGGTCATCATGAAATCGATCTTAGTGTACTTACAATCTTCAAAATTATTAATTATAAAAAATGAATTGTTGGTTTGCGAAGAAAGAATAAAATTTGATAAGAGAGGAGGGACGTTATTCGCCTCAATACACACTAATTGTTGGTCTTGTCAGAAATTTCTTCTGATGCCTCTGCGTGATTCCGATCTCGAAGTTGTTTACTTTTTTCATATTTGTTCATTTTCTTTCGTTCTTCACCAAATATTTTCAATTTTCACTGTCTTGCAAACTCCGCACTTCCTTGAATAATTTTTCTTCAATTTTAAAGAGGTAAATAAAATTAAACTAACAGTTCTCCATCACCTCATTTGTTCAAATTCCTCCCTATGGAGCCCTCCACCGTCTTCACTCTCATGTACTTCATTTCGTCGAACCTTGCAAAACTACTACTTTTTCTCCGTAATCAAACTTTTTTTTTTATAAGAACTCCAAATTTTTAACTATACCTCTAGCCATAATTTGATAACTAATGGATGATAATGTGAACAACTTTATATAGATTTGAGAGAGCACAAAGTAAATTTGATTTCTTTCAAAGAACTTAGTAACCGAAACCCTACGTACATGATCATTATGATGTAATTGAAATACCACATTCATTATTTATTAAGTTCATAAGAAATATAGTGGGAGTAAAGATTAAGAGTAATTAATACGATTAAGAAAGTGACAAAAAATGAGAAAAAAGATATATGATATTTTAGGCAATAAAGAGGTGTTATATCACATTGTCTAGGCATAGTTTTAATAAATATATATTGATTAGGTTCTTTTTGGTAAAAGAGGAGTAGGTACGTGAAAACAAAGTTTTGAAGACTAGCTATTATTGAGCACGAGTGAAAGTTGACAAGTGAATACATGTGGTAGATGCTTTACGCTATCTTTGATGTGATTTAATTCTCGAAGACGTGAAGACTTAGTCTTTGGATGGCTAATGACTAATTAAGTTAAAGTATGAAATTGACCTTCAATAAGACAAGTACATGAAGAAGACAGTTTACCCTCAATAAATTAGGGTTATTGACCCGCCAATTTATTAATTAAACCTATTTTGACTGGTCTAATTCAATTTAAAAGTTGAGCTGATTTCACGAGCTATGTAACTCAAATTTACCTTTGACTATGAGCGAGGAACATTAGCAAAATATTTCTAGAAAATATTATTCTGTTTGATATGTTATATATAGTCATAATAAAGAGAAAAAAAAATTGTATTAATTTTGCTGGATAAACAAATTCTAAGAGAAAACAAACAAAGAAATCAAAACTTGGTAAGAGTTGGGCGGATTGAGTTATGATCTATTATTTAGCTCATTTTAACCCAGTCCATTTCAGCTCTAGTAACAGTTGGACATGTTAATTACTCCGCTCATTTATAAACTCTACCAATTTGTTCCGCTCAAATTCAGTTTGATCCACTCATTTGAGAGTTGACACCCCTACGCGCCATTCATGATCACGAAGCTTGCACAACAAACCGATGATCAAACCAGAAACCATGCATTCCGATTATACGAATATTACCCAACTATCGAATTAGACATGATTATGTTTCTATTTAATTTGTTTACTTAAGAAAGCTAATCAATTTAATTAGAAACATTGAATCTTTCCATTTCAGTAACAAGATACAATAAGCATAGAAGTTCAGTTGATATAACTGGTTTGTTATACTATTTAGTTAACGGAAGAAAGAATTCTGGGATGTTAAATACTGGTCTACAAAGAGGAGTAATTTATAAAAGTCTCACATATAGCATAAGAAAGATGCATTAGGGAATTTCTTTCTTTAAGGAAAAAATAGGTTGCTGATTTCTTAGTTTAGGCCGTTTGACCATGAGAATTATTTAATATTTTTTGAATTTTATTTGAAAATCAGTGATTGGTCATGCAAATTTCAAATACAACTTCGGATTGTATTTAAAATTGGAAAATACCTCAAAACATGTTTTCTCTTTTTTCCATCTCACTTTTTGAGTTTCTTTCTCTCAAATTTCGCCCTAAATTTTTATTTTTTATAAAAACGATCCTAATTCAATTTGATAGACACTTGTTTGGGTTTTGGGTCGGGTCGAATCTTTTAATTCAGTTTTTAGTTGTTAGATAGATTAAGAAAAAGTAAAAAATATATTAATCATGACATTTGATAGTGAAGCATTTTTTAAAAAGATATATGAGATTCAATTTATGACATTATGTGATTATCTATTATGGGATATTACTCTTTTAGAGTAGATTTGGTTGTATGTTTAAGGTAAATTAATCAAGTTGAGTGATTTCGTTAGTTTTTAGAAATTGAAGGTATAAATCAAATTTCACCTTTTTAGAAAAAAAAAAGTATATTTAAATAATAAAATATTACATGCAAAAAATATAACTAAACACCACCTATTTTTAACTCTAAAAATTACAAATAAAGTGAAAAACTAAAGTTATAATACGCCCTTAGTTTTTTGCTTTTCATAGCAATTTTCTTTTGAAATTTGAAAAGTGGCATGAAACACGGTCCAATCCAAACACAAATTATTAGTAATTATTATCTCTTGTTTGGTGAGGAATCTTTTCTTTTTCGTTCTTATAAAATTGCTCAATTAGATTAGGAAAAATGGTCAAATATATCTCTTTACTTTGTTTTATTAGCTAATTTTATTATTCGTTAGCGATTATGAATAAAAATATCACTGTCATCTTCAAACTTAACACGTATACCCCTATTTGGATGGAAACTCTCAATCCTCTTAAATTACACGATTTCAAAAAAATTACCCACTTCCTTTGTTAACCCGTCCCAACCCGCCCATCATCATCTTCATCAAGCATGAGCTTCTTTCATGAAAAAAAAAATGATAAACCCCAAAACCCACCTCAAATTTCACCTTTAAAAACATACCCAAATGTATTAAAGAACATACCGTGGAAATAGACTCAGACAGAAATTCAAAGTAAGGTTGCGTACAACAGAATCTTATAGTCCGACCCTTCCCCAAATCCCGTGCATAGCAGGAGCTTAGTGCATCAAACTGCCCTTTTTTTAAATTCTTTAGTAAAGCCAAAGCTTCAAATATTTTTTTTTAAAAAAGAGCAATGAACAAAGAATTGTTGTGTTTTGTCCTAAGTAAAAGATGTGGAACAAGAAACTCAAATCAGAAACACCAAATTGCAATATGAATTTTGTATTATGGAGCATATTCTACAAAAGTGAGTAAAATCGGAGCAATGGAGTTCAACAATACCCACTCAAGAAGTGATCTCCTTGAATGAAGATTAAGAAGATTCAAGAACTATAGCAGATGGGGGTGTCTTTGTAATGGAGAATGGATGATCATGTTCTCCTTCATATGTAACAATCAATATGTTTGGATCATCCAATGCCCTCTCCACATGTTTTCTAGCTGGACATCCTCTTATACTGCTACACTTGTAATATCCCCTGAAATTTTCATCCCGGCAGACAATTAACTTGTTTCGAAGAAAATATGTTTATTGATAGGTTAATTGATCCATAGATCTAAAAAAAAAAAACCTTTGGGGTTTATCATTTGGGTGTGTGTTTTTGTTTCTTTCTATTTTTTTATCATGAAAAAGCTCGGGGGATGATGATAGGCGGGTCGGGTCAATAAAGAGAGTGAGTAATTTTTATGAAATTGGGTAATTTAAGAGAATTTGAGGGTTTCCATTCAAATAGGTGTATAAGTGTGAAGTTGAAATACGGCAAAAGTATTTTTATTTACAATCAGAAAACAAAGGGTAAAATTAACTAATAAAACAAAATAAACGATATATTTGACCCTTTTCCCATTAGACTATTAATCCTGTGGGCATGCCATATTAATTTGAGTTGTAATTTAGGAGAATATTTTTTGGTAAAGTTGAAATTTGGCAGGCAGCAGCAGCATAGAGTAGATTGGAGTTGGACCAACAAGTCTAAAACAAAGAAAAACCATAGACTTATAGGACTTTAATGAATACTTCCTTTTCACGAGCTAACTTACGTGCACTCTAGGGAGAAATTAAAATCAAAGAAAGATACTTTTCACACTATTTTCTTCTTTACTTTTCTTTTTATTTATAATTATGTTGTTCAATGAAACATGTACCTCGATTAATTTTACATTATACCTTCTACAAGCACAAATACAGAGTAACTCTATCCACCAAAGCTAAAATAGATCATTTGAAGAAATCACTAGTACTAATATATTTATCTCCTCTCTTCTTCATTATATTCTTTTACATTTTCTTTTCTTTTCTTCTTTAATGCATTGAGAGGCGTGTTCTTTTTGACAATGAATAAAGTTGTATTATTTGGAAGAAAGTACTATGGGGGAAAGCCTTTTCTTTCAACTTTTGATTTTGATTTGGGACCAAATCCTTTTTCTTTTCATTATGTTCAAACTTGTTTCTTTTCTGATTCAAAGCATCCTTCTAGACAAAGAAATTGCAAGCTCTCTCCCGACCTAGATGGGGACCAATTAGCTTTCTTGAAACCCTAGTTTTGGCAACCTTTTACTAGTCACTCTTCTCTTTAATTTGTAGGGGCAAGTAATTAATTAGTCACAACTACAATTAGGGCTAACTTAGGCCTAGTTACTTTCAGTAATTGATCCCGCTTTTCTAGGCTTTAATTTGTGTGTATGATGTTCAATGCATTTTATGGAGAAAAATATTTTCTATTTATCAGGATTTATTAATTGGTTAGTAAGGTGGACAACTTATATTAATATAAAAAATTTGGCAGATGAGGCACATGGATGTTTTTTTTTAAATTTTCTTATTACACATGGGTAGGGGATTACAAGGTGAAAAATCGAACATCACCAACAAGATAAAAATTCAGGTAGCCAACCAACTGAGCTACTAAGGTTCCTCCACGGATGGAGTTTTTGCGACCGTTTTGATAAATAAAAATTGGTAATAATATCTACATGTTGATTTAAACAAGTAACGTAGATTGAGAGAGTTGTAGAGACTTGCCGCCATCAACTACTCTCGTCATTTTTCTCATTTGATGAAAGCATTTTAAAAATATTTTACATTGATCAAAACTAAACTAGTGAAGGCTTCTATTTTAAAATTTAATATGAATTTGTTTTAAACATTTCTATGGCATTTCTCACTAGTTGGTCATGCAAGTGACAGGTTTTGTAGTCTTATGCGGTGAATTTAGATACGTATTTCTTGTTTCTTTAATTGGCATTTTGCTACACTGCAAAGGTTAACTAACATGATTACTGAGATACTAGTAATAATGTTGATTAGAGAAAAAACCTCTGCTATGCCTTTATCATTTTTCCTTCACCAATTCTCAGATTCATGGACACAATACTGGGATATGGGCTTGTGAAAAGAACAGATTACAACGAAGACCCCACAGACAAAGGTTGAAGCCCAATCATACACTTTTCTTTTGGATTAGAAAGGCCCATTGCACATTTGCCAACTGCAGTTTGAACAGTTTTTCATTTAGTTGGCCCACTCAGGATGACGGATCTACAATAAGAACGTGGAACCTATATTCGCATGGGCTTACATTTTTCCCTTCACCAACACGTTATTGGTAGAGCCACAACCTAAATGGCTATAAATATACGCTAGAGACGTATTCATAATTTAGAGTTGATAAATCAAGTGTAAGTTCAGTTGATCTTTTCTTTTTGTTTTATTTTTTCACCAAAAGTGCTAATGCTGTCTCAATTTTTCATTACTAATACGTTTGGTACCTAGTGCAGTCTGTAAATTGCTGGCTAGTGCTTATTATTCTTTACACTGTTTCGGCCCAAGAATTCAGGGCCAAGAAAAAATTAATGTAAGATTGATAAATCTTCAGTTAAATTAAGGGACAAGAACATAAATGGTAATTCTGGTGAAACTATTGACACCAGATCCAAGAAGGTTAATATATATTTTTAGTTTTTTCAAAATAATTCAATTTAATAGCATTTTTCAACTAATTGCGGCATATGTATAGAAATTATATTATTGTTGTATAGAAAATGTATCTCTCTCTCTCTCTATATATATATACACATATTATATAATTATTATACACATATTAAACATGTTTTGGAGATATTTTTAAAAGAACACAGTCCAATCTCCGGCGACCTTACTTCACGCCACGACGAGCTCAACCCTCTCCCCATCTTGGCTACAACTTCAAAACATTCTTTCACTAGGAAACATACCCGCACTTCGCGCAGTCATCAAGTTACCACAATAGTTATGGTACTTATTTTACTCTCTTAAAATAATTAATACACGTCGCAAAGCGAAATGAATTAGTAGAAGACAATGTGATGCTGATTAAATTTAACAAAATCTTATACATCAAGATATATTTAGGCATTTAAAACTTGAAGGCCACACGCAACAGTAATATAACAATATTCCGTACAAGATAAAGGAAAATCTACTTCCAATATAATAAAAATTAAATTTCAAAGCATATGAAAGCATCTTACTAAAACTTTAATACATATTATAGCCACTAAAAAAAATGATAAACAAACATGCCAGCTCATATATATATATATATAAATAAATAAAATTATCCGTGCTTCGCGCGATCATGATAAAACATTAGTAAACATTTAAAATGGTTCTTTTTTTTTTGTAAATTTAGTCAAGATAAAAGAAATTAAAAACATCATGTATATACTATAAAATTAGATTTATAAATAAATTGAATCACATATAAAAATCATTTCCTTCTAAATTGCCTTTTTACTAAAATATTCTAGATCGTCTTTTTTCTAATTTTATGTACATGTTTAAAAAACCTTTTTATGTACATGTCACATATAAAATCTCAAATTTCATGACGCATACGATAACTATGTAATTTTTTTATTAGTATCATGGAATAATTGAAGGGAGTCTTGAAGTAACTGGTAAAGTTGTTGTCATGTGATCAGGAAGTCACGGGTTCAAGCCGTGGAAACAACCTCTTGCATAAATGCAGGATAAGACTGCGTACAATAGACCCTTGTGGTCCGGCTCTTCTCCGGATCCCACGCATAGCGGGAGCTTAGTGAACTGGACTTCCCTTTTGGAGTAATTCATTTTCAAAACAGTCCTTGGCACTTTTCTGCATTTTGCTCTTTCACGTACAACTCTGTTTGAGTCTTTGCTTAGTCCATCCTCCATCACCTCCAACCTTAGAATAAATGAAAAGAGCAGAAGACATGCTATGTGATGCACAATTATGCAGTAACTTTTTAGACATAAAAGATTTCATTCGCCTTGGACCAATGTGGAGAACAAATAAATACAGTAAATACATACTATCATCTAACCCTCCTAGACACCCTACCTTTCACCATATTAAACTCCCTAACCTATAATTTCTACATGTCTCTACAAACTCTAGGATCCACCTAATCCAATTTTAGCAACCCAACTCCCAAACATACCAAAACCATATGTCCATGAAAAATGACTTGAACACACAAAATACAACAAAAGTGACTCAGCCTATATCAACATCGAAACTCAAGAAAAAGGATCAAACTTTTAACTTCTTAAGTTAGCATTCTTGTTTTTTTACTCATATAAGTTCTCAAGATCGACCCTATACAAACACTTAAGAGGGGGAGATCAACAACTTCAATAATTAAGAACTCTGCTATTCAATTTCACATTAATTCCCAAATATAAGAGCAGTTATTTAAAACCTATCCCTCGTCCACTTCTGTATCTAAGAATTAATTCATATATTTGAGTTTTTTTTCTCCTCTCTCCCCTCTACCCCCACGGTAATAAGTCATATCCCCCATCCCCACCCTCTTCGCCGATGGTAACCATCCCGGCGACCAGGTAACCCACTCCGGCCGGCGACTTTTTCCGGCGTCTTCTCGTTTTACCTCTGCTTCTCTTCTCTTTTCCTCTTCTTCTTCTACTCTTCTCTGTTTTTTTACTAAGCTGATCCGACGCCTGCGAGAATAGCAACTCCGGCGGTGAACAGTGTCGGTGAACAATATCCCGGCAGTGAACAATACTTCAGCCTTGAACAATGTTTTCCCAGTAGAGAACATGTTCTATCAACTGGAGTTGCAAAGTACACCGGCGATTTCGTCTGGCTGAACTATTTCTGGTGAAGGCAAGGCTTCATATCGGAAACCTACGGGACTGAGATATCTACTCTCGCACACTGCTACTCACCAGCAGCCACCACAACAACTGCCACTGCATCGTCGGCAACTTATTTCGGCGGTTATACGGTGGTTATAAGGTGACCCTACTCCATATATCTCTTCCCTTTCCCCTTTTTGTTTTCCTTTGCTCTGCTTTTGTAGGTACCAGTAGGTATATATCCAAAGAATCAACTACCTAAACATGATCGTCGAGACCAAATTTGTCACGACGCGCATCTGGGCTCTATCTCTCCGGTCTTCCGCCAAACACCCGTGTTCTATCTCTCCAGGCTTCATTCTTGTTGCTAATTTATCTTTGTTTGGTTGTCGAATTTATTTCATAATATATTGACTCCTGCCCTTAGTATATTACATTATTGCATTTACTCTTCTTTCCTTTAGTTATTGTTGGGAGTTTTTACTCTGTTGTACTTTATAATGTAGTACGGAAAATATATTACTATTACAAGTATTCGAAAGGATAAACAACGATTCAATAATTCAACTAGAAATCTGAAATTACAATTGTTGAACAAGAAAAACTGGAAAACTGTTTTTGCTGAGTCGAGTGTGTCGAGTGTGGCACTCTGTCCTTAAGAAAATATTGCCCCGTATGTATCCTTTATACGTCCTGGACAATTTGTCTCCCAAGATAAAACAGCAATGGAACAATTGAGCAAAGGAAACTCAAATGCTACCGTGAAGAATATTGAGTAACGAAATGATGCTTGGAAGTTGTAGGAAGAAGAGTTTTCTGCTTGTGTATGCTTCTGTATTTTCATGTATATGTGAGTCTTAGTGTTAGTACTCAACAATGGTGTAAGGGGGTGTTTATATAGGTGAGGGAGAGACTGAAAACTGCATCCATAACAACCAAATAATGGTCATTATGGAGGTAGTAAAGTCACCAACATAAATGGTGAAAGACCAACGGATTGGCCATTTATAGGAGGAGTAATTCAGCCAAAATAAATGGCTGAATTAAGTGCTTGGCGTTTCTGCTTTGATTGTCCAAATTTTGACTTTCTGGAAACTTTAGGGACCAAAATGTACATCTTGAAACTTCAGGGACCAAACTGTACATCTGAAAGAATTCTGGTCCAAACTGTACATCTGAAACTTCTGGGATCAAACTGTACAGCCCACAGCCCATGACCCATGACCTGTGACCCAAGAACCCGAGAACCCGGGAACTCGAACTGAAGCACATCTAGGTCCTCCCTCCTTTAAACACATGGGATACCCCTTGGGGTCCCAAACCCCAAACCAATTTCGAGTCTTATATACACAACAATTCTTTCTTCCTCTACCGATGAGGGAGAATTGAACACAATACCACACTTTTCCATGCTTCAAACACCTCACTTCGTGAACCAATATCTCTTTCATTTCTCAATGAAATTTGACGATTCTTGGCCCTACGGTTATCTACGTACTTAGTAGATCATGCATATGTGAAGAACCGGATTCTCCAACATACGTAACACTAGTGTTTAAACCGTTAAAGTTGGTCGGTCGCAACTCCCGCCAAAGGCTAATTTCCAACAGTTATATCATTCTTGGCGTTCATGTTTTAGGTGTAAACCTTTGATTAGCCTATTACTTTATATCCGCTTTAGTGGCTTTGGTGACTGATGGTAGACTAGGGTCATGTTCTTGGTCGGGGACATAGGCGAGGGTTA
This sequence comes from Anisodus acutangulus, assembly GCA_029783415.1. Lineage (NCBI taxonomy): Eukaryota > Viridiplantae > Streptophyta > Magnoliopsida > Solanales > Solanaceae > Anisodus > Anisodus acutangulus. The sequence goes on along the minus strand of CM056499.1, from coordinate 37,537,316 downwards.
GGGGGGTAAGTGGGGTAAGAGAGATGCTAGGATGAGAATAGGGTCTTGGAATATTGAGACTTTAACGGGGAAGTCCATAGAGCTAGTTAAGATTCTTAAAAGTGGAGGATTAATATAGCATATGTCCAAGAGACCAAATGGGTAGGACCTATGACTAAGGATATGGACGGGTATAAGTTATGGTTCTCGGGTCGGTCGAGGTATAAGAATATGGTAGGCATTTTGGTAGACAGCGAGCTAAAGGATCAGGTGGTAGAGGTTAGGAGGGTCAATGACAGGATGACGACGATTAAGTTGGTAGTTAGAGGGTCCGCTATGAACATTATTAGTGATTACGCGCCGCATGCAGGCTTGGATGAGGAGGAGAAGAGGCTCTTTTGGGAGGATTTGGACGAGGTGGTGGACGAGCTTTACCACCCATTGAGAAGGTATTTGTAGGAGGAGATTTCAATAGACATATCGAGTCACTTCCGGGGGTTATGACGACATGTATGGAGGCTTTGACCTCGGGGACAGGAACGGGAGATGCGTCTCACTCTTGGAGTTTGCTAAAGCTTTTGGGATGGTGATAGCCAATTCGAGGTTCATGAAGAAGGAGAAGCACTTGGTGACTTTCCGTAGCTCGGTAACTAAGACTCAGATGACTTTTTGCTCCTTAGGAAGGTTGACAAAAAACTTTGTGAAGACTGTAATCAAGGAGGTATACGACAAAGTCCCTAGGACCTATAGAGATGTTTGGAGGTTAGAGGTGTACATGTGGCGTACACTAAGGTGATCAAGGATATGTATGATGGAGCCAATACCAGGGTACAAACAATAGGAGGAGACTCGGAGCACTTTCTAGTAATGATGGGGCTACACCAGAGATCAACTCTTAACCCATTCTTATTTGCCTTGGTGATGGATGGATTGACGCGACAAATCCAATGGGAGGTGGTGACATGATGTATGTTATTCGCAGATGACATAGTCCTGATTGATGAGACTCGCAGCGGAGTGAACGCTAAGTTGTAGATTTGGAGACAGACTCTGGAGTCTAAAGGGTTCATGATGAGTAGGATCAAGACAGAATACTTGGAGTGCAAGTTCAGTAACGGGAGAGACTATGATACAAGCGTGTAGGTGAGGCTTGATACTCAGGTCATTCTAAAGAAAGGAAGCTTCAAGTACATCGGGTCTATTATCCAAGGGAATAAAGAGATTGATGATGATGTCACACATCGTATTAGGGTAGGGCGGATGAAATGAAGGCTCGCATCTGGAGTCTTGTGTGATAAAAAAGTGCGACCAAAACTTAAAGGCAAGTTTTATAGGGTGGTGATTAGACCGACTTTATTGTATGGGGCAGAGTGTTGGCCAGTCAAGACTTCGCACATCCAAAAGATGAAAGTTGCGGAGATGAGGATGCTGAGATGGATGTGTGGGCATACAAGAAGGGATATGATTAGAAATAATGATATCCGGGACAGAGTGGGAGTGGCCTTGGTAGAGGATAAGATGTGGGAAGTGAGGTTGAGATGGGTTGAGTATGTGCAGAGGAGAGACACAAATGCCCCAGTGCAGAGGTGTGAGAGGTTGGCTATGGACGGGTTTAGGAGGGGTAGAGGTAGGCCGAAGAAGTATTGAGGAGAGGTGATTAGACGAGATATGACGCATGTGCAACTTACTGAGGACATGACCTTAGATAGGAAGTTGTGTAGGACACGGATTAGGGTAGAAAGGTAGTAGGTAGTTGAGCGTAGTCCTACTTAAGCTTACATACTGGTAGTGTAGTGTTATTATTGTAGGTCTGCTTTGCCTATCATACTAGTAGACGCAATATTGTTTTATAGTCCTATGTCGTTTGATTTCTGCTGCTATGTGTTCTTTAGTGTACTTTGTTTATCTTATTTACATGCGTTAGTTACTGCTTCCTTTTTCAGAATGTTCTATCATAGCTTATTCGCTTTTGTTACCATCATTTTCATACTGCTCTTGTCCGGGTCTGACCGTTTCTCTTGCTTTGCTTGTGCTTATGCTTTGTCTTGAGCCGAGGGTCTTTCGGAAACAACCGCTCTACCTACCAAGATAGAGGTAAGTTCTGCGTACACTCAACCCTCCCCAGACCCCACATTGTGGAATTTCACTGGGTATGTTGTTGTTGTTATATTTGAGTGTGACCAAGGATACAATTTTTCAATAATAAATTACTCCTATTTCTTAATGATAAGAATCAATACACATATATATGAAAATAGATACACCTAATTTCATATTCATGGAGATCTTCGTGAGTCTAGTGCCCAAATAAGTTGGAGAAAATGTGATCAACTTTGAAGTCCTTTTTGGAGCAGCAAGTGATGGAAACCAAGCATTGAAATGGAACTCACTTTCTTTTAACTGCCAGAATAGATACGAGTATAAAATCCTGTTTCAAGTAAGAACGCATTTTATAAATTGGTTAGCAAAGCAAAATATCCATACCAATATTGAAGAAAAGCAATGTAGAAAACATGCAAAAGAAGCTAATCTCTTTGATAGAATACCGTGTATATCCCTATGATATACACATTTTTTACTAGTCTTGTACCATAAATAGAAGTTGTAAATTATATTGTATAATTACCATAATTATAGAATTCTTGTACAAGTAGAACTAGGATATTAGAAGTTTAGTAGGAATATGATTTTTCATATTTGGAGATTGTAACTTGTATATATACCTATTCATTCAATAAGAATAATCAAGGGATTAATTATTTCATGGTATCAGAAGTCTAGGTCTAGACTACCTCCCTTCCCAATTTTCTTCCGCTACACTCGGTTCAAATTCCGAGAACCCTTCTCGGTTTCCGGTCGACTTCTTCCTCCTCCCTTCCCAATTTTTCTTCCTAATCCCTAATTCTCCTGTTGTTCTTTCGTTATGTCTATGTCAAAGAACTTGTTTCATCCAGCCCTTATAATTTCCAACATCAGGAACCACGTACATATTGTTCTTGAGATGGAAAACATCCAATACGCGACATGGGCAGAATTATTCAAAATTCACGCACATTCGCATCAAGTCCTCCATCACATAATTCCCTCGACACCTGGCACAGATGAGGTGCCTAACCCCGAGGAAAATCCTACATTATGGATGACACTTGATGCTACAGTTCTCCAGTGGATTTATTCCACTATTTCTACCGACCTCCTACAAACGATCATTGAGCCCGACGCTACAGCAATGGAAACTCAGAATAGGTTGCGTGATAAATTTCAAGATAACAAGAATTTTCGTGCTGTCACTTTCGAGTAGAAATTTTCACATGTCTACATAGTAGATTTTCCTAACGTTTCGGCCTATTGTAAAAGGCCGAAGGAATTGGTAAACCAACTCCACAACGTTGGTGCACCACTTACCAATGATCGTCTTGTTCTCCAAATGGTTGCAGGCCTGTCTGAGGCCTATAACGGCGTTGGCACACTACTTCGTCAAAGTAACCCTCTACCACCCTTTTATCAGGCTCGTTCCATGCTCACGTTATAAGAAGTTAACTTAGCTAAAAAGGTGGCTACAGGTGCAAATTCCGTCGCCATGATGACTACGTCAGACGACCCTCACTCATTCTCCGAGAATTCTAGCCAACACCGCAACAACGATGATGGCAAAAATGGTCAAAATCGTAAAAATAATGGCAAAAACTGCGGTGGGAATTGTGGTGGTAACAGAGGTGGCCGAAACAATGGTGGCAACGACATTGGGCCTCAAGGCAGTGGGCCGCAGGCCAACTGGTCCCAGCCGTGGGCCCCCTGACCGTGAAACTGGGCCAGTGGCCATTGGCCCAACAATCCCTATTTTCCCTCTAGCCCTTACCCGATTAACAGGGCCCAGTTCCAGCAACAGGCCAGGACCAGTTTCTCGGGTTCAAATACTGGCAGAAGATTCACTTTTGGGCTGGGGCCGTAGGCAGGTTTGCTTGGGCCTCGGCCTCCTCAGGCGTTCCAAGCAATGGGCCCCACACCAACTCCGACAGATATTGAGGCCGCAATGCACACGCTTGGATTAAATCCTCCAGACGTGAATTGGTATATGGACACCGGAGCCACTTCTCATATGACGTCTGACTAAGGTACTCTCTCGTCTTATTTCAATTTGAGCAAAAATCGTGGTATTATTGTTGGTAATGACATTTCAATTCCTATTTGCGGTTATGGACATACAACTTTGTCTTCCCCACATCCACCTCTAGTTTTGAAAAAATACCATGAATGCCCCTAACTTAATTAAAAAAATTGATGTCTGTCAGAAAATTCACCACTGATAATTGGGTTTCTGTTAATTTTGATCCCTTTAGGTTTTCTGTGAAAGATTTCAAAACGGAGATACCTCTAATGAGATGGAATAGTAGGGGAGAGCTTTGTCCTATCACAAATACCACCACTTTCGCGAGTCAAGCCATACCATCTACTTTTGTCGCCCTTGCTCCTTCCTTGTGGCATGCATGTTTGGGTCATCCGGGATCGTTTACTATTTCTTCTTTGCATAAAAATAATTTTATTTCTTGTAAGGGTACGCGTAATACTCCACTTTGTCCTTCTTATCCGTTAGGGAAACATGTTAAATTACTATTTGTAGCCTCTACTTCTAGTACTTTGATGCCGTTTGACATTATTCATAGTGATTTATGGACATCCCCCGTGTTAAGTTCCGTGGGCCATCGTTATTATATCCTATTTTTGGATGATTAGTCTAATTTTTTGTGAACCTTTCCTTTATTGAAAAAGTCTCATGTTTTTTTCACATTCTTAAAATTTAGAGCATTCATCCGTACCCAATTCGAATGGAAAATTAAAAGTATTCAACGTGATAATGGCAAGGAATATGATAATGGGTAGTTTCGGGAATTTCGTGATGCTAATGGCATAGTTTTTTCTTTTTTTTGTCCTCATACGTCCTCACAAAATGGGAAAGCCGAATGAAAAATTTGTACCAGTAATAATATTGTCCGAACTTTATTAGCCCATGCTTCTGTACTTCTTCTTTTTGACATCATGCACTACAAATGACTACTTACCTCCTTAATGTACTTCCTACCAAAGGATTAGCATCTAAATCTCCCCTGAAAGTTCTCTATAATAAGGATCCTTTGTATTCTCATCTTAGGGTCTTTGGGTGTTTATGTTATCCACTTTTTCCGTCACTACAATTAACAAACTTCAGCTCGTTCTACCGCTTATGTATTTTTGGGTTATCCGTCTAATCATCGTGGTTACAAATATTTTAATTTATCATCTAATAAAATCATAATTAGTCGCCATATTATTTTTGATGAAACCCAATCTCCTTTTACAAAAGTGAGTAGTCCCGTGCCGAGTTCATATAATTTTTTAGATGACGAGGTCTCACCATATATTATCCACCATTTTTCTGACTTGTCCCGTGACCAAACTACGCCAGCAGGCCTACTTCCTGCTGGCCCACAGTACACCACAACCACTGTTCTGCCCATTGGGCTATGACACGGTCCAGTACTGATCTCGGTACTATTCCAGTATTTCAGCCCAATCCCGAGCCTGTTGCTGTTCCTATTCCAATTGTTGGGCCAGCAGGCCCACTGCCTGCTGGTCAGTCTGTTCCACACATTGCCCAAAATCCATCCAATTCCTTCTCTTATCAAGGGCCTGTTACTCGTAGTCCAAGGGGTATTTTTAAACCAAAATGACATTTTAATCTCAATTCTAATGTCCTTAAATTCGCCCTCCCGCGTAACCCCGTGTCCGCATTAAATGACCCGAATTGAAAATTGGTTATGACTGATGAATATAATGCTCTTATTAAAAATAAGACGTGGGAGTTGGTGCCCCGTCCTTCTGGTGTTAATATTATTCGGTCTATGTGGATTTTTACTCATAAAAAAATTCTAATGGTTCTTTTGAGAGACATAAGACTCCTCTTGTAGGTGATGGTAAACTCAACAGGTTGGCGTGGATTATGGTGAAACGTTTAGTCCGGTGGTCAAACCAGCTACTATTCGTATTGTTCTCAGTTTGGCTCTTTTAAAAGTATGGCCCATTCATCAGTTGGATGTGAAAAATGCATTTTACACGGTGATTTTAAGGAGACAGTTTATATGCATCAGCCCTTGAGTTTTCGAAATCCCAATCATTCTCATCATGTCTGTTTGCTGAAAATGTCCATATATGGACTTAAGTAGGCCCCACGGGCTTGGTATAAAAGGTTTGCAGATTATGTATCTTCTATTGGTTTTTCTCACAGCCGATCTGATCATTCTCTCTTTATTTATTGTCGTGGTACTTCTCTGGCATACATTTTGTTGTATGTCGATGATATTATATTGAATGCTTCATCTGATAATCTGTGTAAGTCTATCATGAAACTTCTCAGTTCCGAATTTGCTATGAAAGACTTGGGGCCCTTGAGTTATTTCTTGGGGATTTCTGCCACTCGTCATTCATGTGGTATATTTTTATCACAAAGGAAGTATGTCGTTGAGATCATTGAAAGAGTTGGTATGTCATCGTGTAAATCTACTTCTACTCCGATTGATACTAACCCAAATCTGAGTGCTACATCTGGCACTAAGTTCAAGGATCCCACCCACTATCGTAGCCTTGCAGGGGCACTTCAATATCTTACATTCACAAGGCCTGATATTACTTATACAGTTCAATAGGTGTGTTTGTTTATGCATGATCCATGAATTGAGCATATGAATGCGCTCTAACGCATTATATGATACATCCAGGGCACACTTGATTATGGCTTGCATTAGTATCCTACGTCCGTTTCTACACTTGTGTCTTATACATATGCTGATTAGGGTGGCTGTCTTGATACCAGACGCTCGACTTCTGGTTATTGTATGTTTCTTGGGGATAACTTGGTCTCATGGTCTACAAAACGACAAGCTACATTATCAAGATCCAGTGGAGAGGCCGAGTATCGAGGCGTGGCAAATGTGGTGTCAGAATCATGTTGGTTGCGTAATCTTTTGTTAGAACTACACTTTCTTATTCAGAAAGTTACATTGGTCTACTTTGATAATGTTAGTGCAGTTTATCTTTCTAGCAATCCGGTCCAACATCAACGCACTAAACATATCGAGATAAATATTCACTTTGTTCGCGAAAAGGTAGCTCGTGGACAAGTACGCGTCTTACATGTGCCCTCGCGATACCAAATTGCTGACATCTTTACGAAGGGTCTTCCCTCGGTTTTATTTGAAGATTTTAGGGACGGTCTCAGCGTATGACAACCGCCCGCTATGACTGTGGGGTGTGATAGAATATCGTGTATATCTCTATGATATACACGGTTTTGACTAGTCTTGTACCATAAATAGAAGTTGTAAATTATGTTGTATAATTACCATAATTGTAGAATTCTTGTACAAGTAAAACTAGGATATTAGAAGTTTATTAGGAATATGATTTTTCATAATTGAAGATTATAACTTGTATATATACCTATTCATTCAATAAGAATAGTCAAGAGATTAATTCTTTCAGCAACCCTGAAGATCTGATTCCTGGAATGAGAGTGAGCTTGCTTCTTCAATGCCGTAGTCTTAGTCTAGGAAACACCCTGGGACTGAGTGACAACGGGTCGACATATCTACACCCGTATCTCGTTTCCAAACGGACCGTTAGAGAAAGGAACATATCGATATCATCGAGATACAAGGACCGTTAGAGAAAGGAACATATCGATATCATCGAGATACAAGGAAATAGCAGCCCAGACGTATTCATTGCAAGTGTAGCGCTTACCTAATTGTTCGCATCATATACAATATATCCACGGAATAAGATCGATGGCAAAGAGCCATAGAAGCCATAACTTATCACTAATTAGTGATCACCCGTAGGAAAAAGAATCTGTCATAGACAAAAAAAAAACAAATAAGATCATCAGTCATATGTATAAAGATAAACGAGGTTGACAGAATGGAATATAAATTCACAAACATGAAAGCAAATAATAATAGGACTCCATGTAGAAGTTCACCGGCTTATATAAAGAAAAATCTGTGTACACATGCCGGAGAAGAATGAGCGCTAAACAACATATACCACTCAAAAAATCTGAATAAAAAATGAAACAAAGATGATATAAAAAGAAAAACTCATAACACGATACATCAATATAAATTCTCTAAGAAAATCTGTCACTCAACTTAAAGAAAAATGAGGACATAAAACATAATTAAATCAACTAAATTCTTATATAAATACAATTAATGTAACACCTTAACAGAATTCACCAGAATAAACAGAGTTGTTGATGTATCCCAGTTTGATGGCTTCTTGAAAATTAATAACACAAATATCAAATAAAACTTGTTTAATTCAGTAAGTGAACAACAAAACAATCGATAGATACAAACTTCAGCACTACAACTGAGTCCATCTTTTTGTAAGAATAACTTATGTTTTGTGATATTTTATTTAATTTTAGAAAACTGAACGTTATTATACACAGACTAAAATGAAAATAAAAAAGACATTTGATTCGAGAAGAAGAGGGTATCAAAAATTGCAAAAATAATGGAAGTACCCGAGATTGGAAATCTACTTAATCTCAAAATATGTAAACATTGTCCAAAGGTTAGTTCAATTGATTCTTAAAGCGAAAAAAGCGAGAATCTTTTTTTGTTAAAGGTAAATGGTAATAGAATGGATTAGTTGAGTAATGCATCAAAAAAAATAAAATGCAAAACAAGTCTAGGTAGGAGTTTGGATACTTAAAATTGAAGTTGAAAAAAAGTCCGTGGAAGTGTTATGAAGTGTTTTTGAACCAAATTTCGCCTGAAAAAAAGAAGTGATAATTTAAAAATTTATGATTAGAACCAGTATTCCTCTTGAAATACACATTCAATTCAATATTTCACTTAAACTCGAAACTGCATAGCTAAACGAGTAGTTGCAAGTAAAGTAATCTCTTTTGTTGTTTTCATGAGCTTTGGAGATTTCACGTTACGCCAATTCAAGCTTGTTCGATTTATATTCAATTGAGACCTTATAATGCATTTTCTTTTTTTGATCCAATTGCTTCGTTTCCGTATCTGTTCTTCACAGCAAAACTTGATGTAGCAACTATATTTCGATCCATAGTCTTCTTTTGGCCCGTATCTGCAAATATTGAAATTTTGTGGCTAAACTTGTACATTAGATAAGAAAAGTAATGTGCAGCTAATCTTTATAGTGGAATTACTCCCCGTTCACTTTTACTTGTCCATTTTTGATTTTGCACGGCCCATAAGAATGAATAATTGAAGTATATATTTTACCATAATACTCATATTAATTAGTGTATAATATCAATAGATTTGGAAAATGATTTGAAAATGAGTAATTAATATTAAGGGTAAAACAACAAAAAGGATTTGTCTGTCTCTCTTAATATATTAAAGTAGAGAAGTAAAAGTGAAAATTTACTTTTAGTATAGTGGACAAGTAAAACTGAATGGAGGGAGTAGATATTATTAACTAAAAACATTGATTCTTTTCTTTCAAAAACTTAAAGTTATCTAGCTCTTTTATCAATTATTTCTAAAGCAAAAGCATTTGTCGCCGCTCCACCAGTTACAAATGAAGCTTCTGAAAAGAAAAAGAGGAAAAAAGTGAAAGGTATATAAAGCAAAAACCAACAGCAAAGATTCTCCTTAATCATCATAAACACTTTCCTAATGCTACAGTCTTCCTTAAACCATACAAATCTTAGCAGAGAAGATCAATGCCAACACCTTCAAGCAAGTCTCACATGGCCATTTCACTAACAACCAATTTCATATCAACTTTGTCCGTTTTCACTATTTTTCTTACACTTCAATTTCTGAGCATAACAGAAGCTCAATCAAGAATCTGCAGAAGTTCTTGTGGTGATCTCCCAATTCAGTACCCGTTCGGAATCGATGATGGCTGTGGCAGTCCATATTATAGGCACATTCTTGTTTGCACTGGTGGTCAGCTTCAACTTAGAACCCCTTCTGGTAGATATCCTGTTAGAAATTTAAGTTATACTGATCCACATATTCTTGTGACCGACCCCTTAATGTGGAATTGCCTAGACGGTGACAATTTTCGACCAACTAGACCGTTTAGTCTAGATACTAGCACACATTTCACTTTATCCCCTGAAAATGACTACTTGTTCTTCGACTGTAGTGAAAGTGATGTGTTAGTTGAGCCAAAACCAATGTTCTGCGAGCGTTTTCCTGATCAGTGTGATTCAACATGTGATAGTTCGAGTTATCTTTGTAGGCACATGCCCGAATGTCCTTCTTCTCTGAGGAGTAGCTCGTGTTGTTCTTACTATCCGAAAGCTACTGAATCTTTGAGATTGATGTTGAAGCATTGTGCAAGCTATACTAGTGTGTATTGGAGGAATCTTGGTTCGACCCCCGCGTTTGATCAGGCCCCTGAATATGGAATTAGAGTTGATTTTGATATTCCGGTCACTACGCGATGCCTGCAGTGTCAAGATACTGCTAAGGGAGGGGGAACTTGTGGATTTGATGCAGAAACACAGGATTTCTTGTGCCTGTGTGACAAAGGGAACAGTACCACCTACTGTAACGGTACGTCTGAAGGATTTAATTTATCATGTTAGAGTAAGTTAATTATCAAATTTTGTGAAATAGTTACCTGTAATTACTGATTGTGTAAACTTTTATATACTGTCAGTGCATAGAACTTAAACTCTAAAACGTTATTCTGCCATCTGAAAAGTACTGTCTGTTTTCTTGTTTTGTCATCATAGGTTGATTTTCAACATGCATCACTATAAGAATGTTTATCAATTTTTTAAAGGTGAATCTCGATTAAGTATATATGGCTGAAGTTGATTTACTTTTAATGATTTGCAGATCGTACGAGCTCTCACAGACGAGGAGTTGTTGCAGGTAACTATTAAATTTTATTGATCAATGCCCATTGGCTGATTGATAAATTAAGAGCTTTCAATTGTATAACTTAACTATTTGAATATTGCAGGGACAGCAACTGCAGTTTCAGTTGCAGGGGCATTTGGAATAGGAGCTGGTGTATGGTACTTGAAGAAACTGAGAGCAAAAGCACCAGTTACTCATGGAGTTCAAACAAATGAGAATAGACTCTTCTGAGATCTTCTTTTGAAGTAAATAAAAAAAAGAATTGCTCCATCTTCTTTTGAAGTAAAAAAAAAAAAAGAATTACTCCGGTCTGATCATTCTCTCTTTTTTATTTTTTATATAGCTTATTCTTGCACTTTAATTGGTTCTGTTTGTAAGTTTAAGGAATCATCTTTTGGTCTTAGCATGTTTGGCATTGCTTGTATGTGGAGTAAGGAATGTCTTTAGAGAATCTCTGCACCTTATGAAGCCACATTTTGTTTTACAGTTTTAACTCCATTTCTTGTGTGAATCAAATTTGAGTTTAGTTTTAGCACCAGTTAAGTTGGTTGGTTGTATAGTTTAATCTATTTTAATATCTCTGATGTCTAGTTTTGAGCTTAAACTTATATTGCAACTACTACTCTTTGCTAACAGAGATATTGTAGATGATAGAAGCATATGCAATTCAAGAAGCTATTAATAATTTACTCCTTTGACATTATATTACACCCTTGAAAAATCCATATCATTCTGAACAAAACATAGTGTATAAACTATGATAAGTAGCACAACTCTGTCCATATCTCAAAGAAACTTAAAACTCCAAAAGCCTGAATCTTTCTTGAACTTTATAACTATGGTATACGCGAAGTATAAACTAAACATGTAATTCCAAGATTATGTATACTTTGAGGCCTTAAAAAAATGCTGCCAAAGATAACAGGGCATAGTGATAGGAAAAGGAAGGAAAATATTTTTTGTATCAGCAAGGTTCATTGACAACACATTGAAGAGGACCAGCATCGGAAGTTAAAGAGGGAGTTAACGATCCTTGAGCAACAATGAACGATTGTTCTCTCGTGTATTTTGGAGCAATACTTCCATATCCAGACGGAAGAAAATAAGCCCCATTCAAAAATACATCCTTGGAGGACCTCCATTTCCAACTCTTCCATCCTTTTTCTTCAGTCTCCCTCTTGGTTACCTGTAATTTATACCATGACTAGCGTAAATAATCTATATATAGCGATGGATATGACATTAGTATAAGTTGTTTCTTGTTTATAGTTGCTAAATTTGTGGTTTCCAAATTGAGAATAAGTAGTTTGATGCTTGTATACCTCTTTGTTATAAGCTTTGTCAGGAGCAATGAAGTAATTTCCTTCACTGAGTATTGTTGGATTTGCACTCCCACCAATGGCATACATTAGCCATTGATCATAATAATTGTTGGTCACATGAGCATAGCCATGCCTAACCCTGTAAAAAAATGATTGTCAAATGTGTAATAAATCTTAATCATTGTTGAATACTTAGTTAATTATTGTGATTAATCTTAATTTTGTACCTTGGCATTCTTTGAACTAGTTCACGGCCAAAATGGTTGAAAACTACTGTGACTTTCATGCTTCTGTCTGCAGTATAATCATCGTTGTGCCCCAATAACATAACCTGGAAATTTGGTTTAAGGTTAGAACTAAAACTCAGTATAAACATACATATTTTAAAAATATTTCAACTATATACAGTTTGAATTGAATGTAGTGGACGAGTCATGCACACTGACAACAACATGACTTACTTTGTCGTGCTCAGTGAAGTAATTGTTAGAGATAGTTACTGCAGTAGAAGCATGAGTAACATCGAGTAGGCCATCCGTTGCACGAGCAAGGTAGCAATGATCAATCCAAATATTCGACGATCCAAACACACTTATGGCATCACCATCAGAGCCTAATCTTTCACCAACATGTTCAGGACTACTCCGAACCATGCCTTTTTTACCAGGCTTACAATCATGGATACTAATCCCATGAATAATAACATTTGTGACATAGTCCAATGTGATACATGGACCATTAAAAATCTCAATTTTTGCACCTCTGCCATCTATAGTCTTATAGCTATTCACCATAAGCTCATTTTTAAGTGTAAGTACCATGTCGCTTTTGAAAATAATCCAAAGTGGCTCGGATTGAATTGCACCATATCTAAGTGTGCCAGGTTTAGGATTTACAGGGTCATCAGAAGGGTCAGTGACTACATAAATGTCACCATTTTTGCCTCCTATGGTACTACTTCCAAAGCCAATTGTACAATCTGCAAAAGCCTTGCGATTGGATGACCAATCATCTTTCAATCTCCAACACGAATCGATGACATTGAGGAGGTTTGTGTGAGGCTGAGGATAGTAACTTGGAAGATAATCATGTACTGCTTTTGTTGCATGTTCATGACTTGATTTAATAGCTACTATGCTGGAAACAGAACAAATTAGGAGCCATGAAAATAGTTGGAGGGAATTAGTTGATTTTGCCATATGGATTATGTGATGCAATTGAGAATCACAAGTGTGAAATTTAAATATATCAATTTCAACTGTTTGGTGAGATTTTGCAACTTAATTAAGAACGTGAGAGCACGAGCTACAAAATAAAGGATACTTTGAATAGTTGAACTATTTGAGTAAGCATTTGACTAGGTACAAAAGATAGCATCATATTTGACTTAAGACAGAATAAATTATCCCAAGTTTGAGCACTATGTTCTAAAATAAGACACGTGTTCTGTAAGATTCTATATATCAGGATCTTTGTTTTGGAATATCCAACAATAATACATTAATTAGTATTCATGAAACCAAGACCTTGACACAACGATTCCACTTCTCATATAGTGGTAGTGCTCAACATTATTAAAACTAAGTCACATTAATCAGCTTTATCCGTAAAAGTTTATAAATCCCGTTAAACTTTCAACAGAAAGAGAATTCACTTCAGACAAATATTATACTACTAAGAAATTACAAACGCTCATTGCGTGACCCGATAGACAATTTTAACCTAATCCAAAGGAAAGGTCTAGGGCCTAACTTAAACGAACTCTCCGGGGTGATCCCCTGACCTATAGCCCGACCATCACCCGCTAGAGTCAGAGCCTTCAGAGAGCCATGCCACCGCCTTCCTTTGATATCCAATGTTTCAACGACTAGCACATCTCAATTCTCATTCTTAGTTTTCAAACAAATACAACAACAACAACAACATATCCAGTGAAATCCCACAATGTGGGGTCTGAAGAGGGTAGAGTGTATACAGACCTTACCTCCACCTTGATAGGTAGAGCGGCTGTTTCCGGGAGACCCTCGGCTCAAGACAAAGCATAATCGGACAAAACAAAACAAAGTATGAGAAACGGTCAGACTCAGACGAGAAATTAAAGCATTGTGGACATGCAGTTAGTAAAAATCAAATACGCAATGGTAGCGCATTCTAACAACAGGAAGCAGTAGCTAACACAATTAAATAAGATAAATAAATTACACTAAAGAACACATAGCAACAGGAATCAAACTAAGCGTGACAGGCTAATCGAGCCTACAGTAATAACACTACACTATCATTTTGTAAGCGTAAAGAGGACTACGCTCAACTACCTACTACCCTTCTACTCTAATTCGTGTCCTCCACAACCCCCTATCTAAGGTCATGTCCTCAGTAAGTTGTACCTGCGCCATATCTCGTCTAATCACCTCTCCCCAATAATTCTTTGGCCTACCTATACCCCTCATGAACCCGTCTATAGCCAACCTCTCACACCTCCGCACTGGGGCATATGTGTCTCTCCTCTGCACATGTCCGAACCATCTCAACCTCGCTTCCCGCATCTTATCCTCCACCGAGGCCACTCCTACTTTATCCCGGATATCATCATTCCTAATCATATCTCTCCTTGTATGTCCACAAATCCATCTCAGTATCCTCATCTCTGCAACTCTCATCTCTTACAAGTGCGAAGTCTTGACTGGCCAACACTCTGCCCCATACATATCAGTGGGTTCTTTTTCTATAAAAATGAATAGTCAAATTAAACCACCATCATTATCTAGTTATTTATTCATTTTTTGCACTAGGATGAATCACAAGAATGATGTCAAACAGAAACAAATAGGTTTAATAGAGACTCACGTGGCACTTCCTGATAGAATCAATATCATTAAATTCCTTAAGTCTGTTGTTAACCTGTGATCACAAACAGAAAAGCAGGAAAGCAGAAACGTTAGTTTAATCAAAACATAAACAAACAAAATTATTTCAATTCTACAAGTTTCTTGTGTATCCTTAAGAAATTTAATTCCCTCACTGTTGCCCAAGATATACAGATTAATTTCTCTCAAAATAGAACGAAAAACTATTATGTAAAAGCGACACTTCAATTTACAGAACTTCGACGAACTCAAATGAATGGAGCAAATCACATGACTCTACTATATTTTTATTTTAAAAACAAATGCAGAAAAATATTTTAAAGGGGAGAAAGAATTCAGTTTTTTAGTCTCTTCAAATCTATGGCGGGGCCTCTGAATTTATTAAAAGGGTGAGATAAAGAGGAGCAATCCAAAATGTGTCTCTTCCATTTCTCATTCACACCTTTTTAAAAACTCAACATAAACAACCAGCTATTAGCAGCCATCCAACATTCAACACTCCTTTAATTCACTATCGTTGCAATCTTAAAAAGTTGCTCCTCCTTAATTTGTTCTTCTACGATTAGTACTTGTGAATTATTTTGAATATCTTAATTGAACAAGCACACTTTTGTAATATGACATGCTTGTTTGTGATATTCCCATATTGCATCAGGTCTTTCCCAACAAAAAGTTTCTAAATGTGTTTCTTTTTGTGATATTTCAAAATAATTGAATTTTCCTTTTTGGTGGTTTGCATAAGAAAAAAACCATTAGTAACTTTATCTTGTTTGAAGGCTCTTTAATTTCTTTGTTATTGTGTTTAAAGAGCACTTACTAATTACTATTCAAAAGAGACAATTGATGACACAATTTGGCTTATAGGAGTATCAATTAATGGTAGGCTTGGGGAACATGGCCTAGGTACTTTTGAGCTATAAAATACAAAAGATTGCAAAATCTCATTTCAATCTTTTTGAAAGTTATGACTAAAACAAAATACTAGTGGTATTTCAGCCCAGATATCTTAAGGGGAATTTGACCAGATCATCAATTTAATCATACTTTGCTTGATTCTTTAACATAATTAATTTCATCCACGAATCACAAAGTAATGACTAACACATCACTACAACAAGAAAAACATTTACAAACAACACTTTTTGTTGTCATATGTTGGATGTTGTTGCATGCCGTTGCAATAACATTTCTGATGCGAAAAGTTTTCGCAACAAGTTATTTTTTTTTTGCCATTTATGTTTTTTAGCAATAATATATTAAATTTTTATTGTCATTTACATTTTTTAGCAATGATATATTTATTGTTAGTAAAGTTTTGTTTTCAATTCTATGCTTTCTTGTATCTACAGACTCACAAGTACAGTATTGCTTATTTTTTCAACATAAGCAATAAAATAAAAGCATAGAGCAATTGCACAGTAACTTTCTCTTTCCAACTATACTACGCATATATTTACATGAAAGTTCATTCTTAATGATCATTACAATATCCAAAATGGATATCAAAACAGTACGTACTCTTCAGTACTCATGATCTCATTCTCAGAGATTTTGATTTTTAAGACTCCCCATTTGGTAGAAGAAAATAAAATAAAATAAAATTGGTGCATAAATAACATGCACAAACAATTATGCACTCAATTCCAGGCCAAAATAGAAAGAAAAAAATAGAAAGTTAACATTTATAAGCAGTGCAACGCAAAGGTCCAGCATCAGCAGTTAATGAAGGAACCATAGATCCATCAGCCACTGGGAATGACTGAGCCTTTGTGTAATATGGACTACAACTCCCATAACCAGATGGTATAAAATAGGCTCCACCCATGAATTTATCCTTCGAAGACCTCCACTTCCAATTCTTCCACCCATTCTTAGCTTCCCTCTTTGTTACCTAAAGAACCAACCATAATTGTTAGTAATATATATATATATATATATATATATATATATATATATAAAAACCCATCATTGCAAGTGATATACGGTTTGAAGTATTAGTGTTTATAAAAAAATCAAAAAGCTTAATATTGTTATCATGGCATGAGGGGCAGTCTAGTGATCAATAAAGTAGGTTGAGACCATAAAGTTTCAGGTTAGCAGAGTCAAAATAACATCAGTAGTGGTTATTTTGTACCGTTGTAAGAAAATAAGTGGTTCTTTCCATCTATCCATGTCTCGGAGGACATAGTTATTCGATACTTGTGCTAGTGGAAGGTAACAAGTACCTCGTAAAATTAGTACTAAAAGTGTGTGCAAGCTGATCCAGACACTATTATTATCCGGAAAAAATATAGTTGTCATGGATTAATGTGGAATTAGATTTTAAATTAACTATTTCACTCACTTGTGCGGATTTAGATGCAAAGAAATAATTTCCTTCACTGAAGATGGTCGGATTAGCACTTCCACCAATAGCATACATCAACCATTTTTCGTACCGGTTGTTGGCCACATGAGCATAACCTAGTCTAACTCTGCATTTATATATCCAACTTATGTGAGAATTAATTAAGCCGTAATTTTCAAATGAAAAATAAATATGTCGATGTGAGACTCTTTTTCTGGGGGTGTGGGGGTTGAGAAATTATGTTTACCTTGGCATTCTTTCTATTAAACCAGGGCCAAAGTAGTTGAAGGCTACCGTGACTTTCATAACCTTGTCTTCTTTATTGTTATCATTGTGTCCAAATAACATAACCTGCTCATGAGACTTTTGTCAGTATTAAAAGAAAATTGGACAAAATAAAAATCGTAGTTCGCACTAGCTAGCTTATTTCATTTCAATCGGTAATTAGAGACAAGTTTTAAACAAAGCTAAATAGACTAAGCAGCAAATTACATGATCTATCCCAATTTATGTTGCATCATTTATTAGTCACAAAAGAAAGAAATAAAAAATTTTAAAAGTTGAGGTATAAAATAAGTCTTAGATATTTTTATGGCTATAAGTTATTTCATTAAGTCAAAATGATTTTTTTAAAAAATTAGATTATTTTTAAATATAGAAAAGTACATTCTATTTTAGATAGACTAAAAATAAGTGTATCACATCAATTGAAACAGAGGGAGTAATATACACATACTTTATCATGTTGAGTGAAGTAGCTGTTGGAAATGGTAACACCAGTAGAAGCATGAATAACGTCAATAAGTCCATCAGTGCAACGTGCAAGATAGCAATGATCGATCCAAATTTGTGACGCTCCAAAAATAACAATGCCATCTCCATCGGCACCGTTACGATGGCCGGCATGCACGGGACTATCCCGGACTATTCCCTTTTTCCCCGGCTTACAATCATGGATGCTAATCCCATGTATAATAACATGACTAACACGTTGAATTGTTATACAAGGTCCATATGCAATCTCCACTTTTGCTCCTCTTCCATCTATAGTCTTGTAACTATTGATCATAAGCTCATTCTTTAGGGTTATAACCATGTCCTTGGAAAAAATAATCCATAGTGGTTTGGCTTGGATTACACCATATCTTAGTGTACCTGGTTTAGGGTTTACGGGGTCGTCCGACGGATTAGTAACGACATATATGGCACCGAGTTTCCCTCCCATGGCCGATTTGCCGTAGCCTACGGCGCAATCGGCCAATGCCTTGCGGTTCTTGGCCCAATTTGACTTGATACGCCAACAAGAATCGATCACATTCATGGATTTTTTAGTACTAGGTGCATAATTTTTATAAGGAGTTGGTGCATAATACTCTGCTTCTAAAGTTGAGATACTGAAGAAAAAAAGAGCAAGTACAAATGCTAAAGAAGCCATGTAAGGGAAGTTAGAGGGTGAGTATACAAACTATGGAGAATTGTTGATATTCGGATATTTATTAGGGTGTAACAAGGTGGTGCCCACGATGATAGAATATTGAGACTAGTTCATTTTGCAAAACTTTAGTCAGCGTTTGGCTAAGATTTTGGGGAGCATTAATAGACGTGATAGCACGAGCTTTGTATGATTGACTTTCTTGAGAGATTTAAGCATTTTTATTCTTTAGAAACACTTAACTAGGATTTGACCTCCCTCTTAAGTATAGTAATAATTTGATTTAATCAAGAATAAAGTATAACGTAAAATTTGAAAATATGCACTGAATATTGCTCAATCATATTGTGCGTTATTTCGAACGAAGTGTACGGAAAGAACCAGAGAGATTGGCTCCCAGGATGCTTTCAAGGATTTGGCTCAAGAGTAAAATGATATTTCAACAATTAACATAAGATAAAAATTAGAAATTTAATTAGAAAATAAGAGGAAAAAATAGCCGGAGATAACCTCGTTCATACGGAAAAGTAAAAAGAAACCAGTAATATCAGTCAATATTGGTTATAAACCTTGTATATTTGTAGAGAAAGCCATTGAATATGTACATAAACTTTAAATTCAGAACCCGTAAATTTCAAGTCATTGATCTACCTATGAATCCAGATGATGATTATGTATTAATTTGGAGTCTTTCATCTTTGGGAAATATCTTGAACTAAAGTTCATGGCTGCATCTCAAGGGGACCAATTGTCTAAGAGATCACAGTTCAAGTATAATGAGTTCAACTGGATTACGCTGCTTCTATTAGTAGTATTAATTATGTTAAAGAAAATCATATGTTTAAGATATCCATGGTTGCCAATGTATATATACTAGCTACGAGCCAATTATACTTAATCTTGTAACATAGAGAAATCCTAAAGAGTTAGTACATTTTTGTTTCTTCTTTTTGGTCCTGAAAATTTTCTTAGGTAGCTACGGATGCTGTTAAATAAGAATAATAAAAAACTGATGCTGTGAAAGGCGCAATGGCATGTTAGTAGGAATTTTTCCGTACATAGGAAAATGAGATAAAATGATGGGAAAAAAGGTCGCTTCCTATTTTCACTCAAATTCTCTACATCAAAAGTATGTTTCAATTAGTAGAATGGTCATTTATATATCATAGCCTTATTTGCAAATGGTAGCTTCAAACTTGATTCTTGGTATTTTGTAGCGCTCCAAGGCCTTACTTCTTGTGTGAGTGCTGTGTTGTGAGTGCTAAGCCAGAACTTATCAGACCGTATTTCTTCCTTCTTCTTTTTTCTTAGGACCCTATTACTAACCATCTGGGTCATAAATATTATTTGATATTTTTGGATGACTTATCTCATTTTCTTTGGGTTTATGCTCTAAAATATAAGTCCCAAGTTTACTCCACTTTTCTACAATTTTAGGCGTATGTTAAAACTCAGTTTGAGAAAAACATCAAAACGTTTCAATGTGACAATGGTCGTGAGTTCAACAATTCTCCTTTTCATAAATTTTGTGCGAAAAATGGCATGGTGTTTCAATTCTCTTGCCCCCATACATCACCTCAAAATGAAAAAGCCGAAAGAATCCTGCGCATTATCAATAATATGATCCGCACCTTGCTTCTACATGATTTTATCCCCCCTTCCTTTTGGGCCCACACTTTGCACATGACAGCCTATATTCTCAATATGTTACCAACAAGTACGCTCCATAATAAAACTCCAACCGAAATTTTCTTCCGTCGAATCCCCTCCTATGGTCACCTTCAAATTTTTGGTTGCCTATGCTACCCGAATCTCACATCCACATCTCCTCACAAACTAGCACCTAGATCTACTCCTTACATCTTCTTGGGTTTTTCGTCGAATCATAGGGGGTACTTATGCTATAAGTTGTCCACAAATAAAATCCTAGTTTCTCGTCATGTCACATTTGAGGAGCACATTTTCCCATTCGCAAACATCCGTAAATACCAAGTAACTGATTACAGCTTCCTTGACGATTCGGACACATCCCTTCTCATCCGAAACATTAATCCACGGAACTAGTAGTCCGGCCCATCAAACGACCGTCACTGCTTTTGCCAGACCCTCTACATACTGCCTACTTACGGGCAGTGTGCCGTCCTCGCCGCCCCATTCCCCGTCACACACTGCCTACATCCAACTGCACACCCCTCAACCGTCGACCACCCCACAACCCCCGTCATCAATCCCCCAACCCTCGTCGACCACTTCTCTGCCGCTGCTCCTGTCAACCCCTCACTTCCCCATTCCCGAGCCCACTGCCCGAAACAGCCAGCATCCCACAACATCACATGAAAACCTGTGTCCGACACATGATTTTCAAACTAAAAGTCCACTTTAATCTATCCACTCAAGCCATCTCACATATACCCAAGAACCCAAAATCAGCCAAGCTTGATCCAAATTGGAATGCGGTCATACGTGAGGAATTTGATGCACTTACTACACATCACACTTGGGATCTTGTCCCAAAAGCAGAGGGGGTCAATGTGATTCGTTGTATGTGGCTATATCGTCACAAATTCAGGGATAGTGGTGAGCTTGAACGCTATAAGGCGAGACTTGTGGCAAATGACATGGGGCAACAAGAGGGAAATGATTGTGGTGAGACCTTCAGTCCAGTGGTTAAACTAGCCACCATTCGCACGATTTTGAGTATTGCTATGGGAAAGAATTGGCCAATTCATCAGCTTGATGTGATAAACACGTTCTTACATAGGTATTTGAAAGAAACCGTATACATGCATCAACCATCTGGCTTTATGCATCCTTCGGCTTCAGTATGTCTACCGGCTTCGAAAGTCACATTATGGCTTGAAACAAGCCCTCGGAGATTGGTATGACCTTTTTGCCACTTACATCTTGCAGATTGGGTTCATGTGTAGCAAAAGTGATTACTCACTTTTTATTTTTCATCGAGGTAATGACATTGATGTGTTATTAATAAGAATGATCAATTATTCTATCTTTTCTAGGTCTTTCAGGATATAGTTGGATAGCGTTTAATTTGGCTAAACTTATAAGTTGGTCAAACTTTGCTTATAAGTATTTTTAGCTTATTTATGCTTTTGGTAAACACCAAAGCCTCAAAAGCCATAAGGTGGTCATCCCTAACTTATGACTTTTTTGCTTATAAATACTTTTAGTTTGACCAAGTATTTTACTATTTTATTCGAATTCTCAAAATATCTTTCCAAAATAAATTTCTTAGCTTTCTCTTTAATCTGTTTCCATCGTTTCTCATTTTCTTTACGAGGATACTCTTAATTTTGTTTATTTTTTTCAAAAGTCTTGAGCGTATTTTACTTATTCCAACAAAAGAAACAACTTATCAGCATATTTTTATCAAACATACCAACTCTTATTAGCAGTTGCACTTTTATTCGGATGCGTAATTGCTATTTATAAAATCAATATTAGTTATTTACGGTCAACTAATGAAAACGGGCTCTAAGTCTGGATTTTGATGAATGAGTATATGTTACTTTTGTTGAGTGATTTGGAAATATCCCTTCTATCTCTTTAGTGAACCCATTTGGATTCCCTGATTGTCCTTTGTTTCTTCTAATTTCTATCTTTTCCTATTCTATTTTATATTCTATCCATGTAATTTTATCTTTGCTTGTTTCTCGTTCATTATTTATTTTATTGTTTTTGCATATTTGAGTTAGTATCACGATGGCAGAGTTATTGGCTAGCTATGAAAGAGAGATACAGTGCTCGGAGATCTTTGTAATTTTAACCTTCTTAGATTGCAGGTTAATTTCATAAACTTATTCTTAATTAAGAGACGTGCCCAACATACATTTGATGTTCTTGAACCTAGTAAATGGAGGTGAAGTTTTGAAACTTCCTATTCTGTCCTTTTAACTTAAAAGTTTAACCGGGCGTTCAATAAATTCTTGTAGTCTACTTCTTGCGATATTATTTTATGAGAACACATGTGATATTTAGAGTACCATTAATTTTATTTAATCATGGTTTGCGCTTCATGGTATATTTCAGTAATACATTTAATCTCATATGGCTTCATGTCGTCATTATGAGCTTGTAGCATGAACCTCCATATGGTAGCTTATTTCATCCATAATTATTTATTAACTAATGGTATAAATTGTTATTTCCTGGAAGTTATTAAGAAAGAAACAACTCTTTTTATAACAATAATTAAGTAGTACAATTTAAGAAATGATCCATATTACAATCAAAAGGAGATACGAGAACAAGAATGAAACAAACAAGTATGTGGTATAGCCTTTGTTTGCTACACAATAAAAGGAATCACTACCTACAATCAAATGTATAATTAGAACAGTAATTTCTGGAGAACCAAATAAATAATTTAATCGTCCTTACTACTCCATGCATGAATACTCGAATTAATTTGCATAGCTGCACATTCCATAGACACAAGCACTGCCTTTCTGGCACTTGTTACCACAACCCCCACAATGCCTCTTGTGAAATAAAGTGTTAACACACTGCCCTTTACAGCAAGTCTCATTAAACCTGCATTTCTTCCCACAATATCCACAGTTTTGTCTGTCTGTGAATACGTTTACACACTTCTTCTTGCAGCAAAATGGCCCCGGGCTACCTTTGGCACGACATATTCTAGGGTTCTTGTTACATGTCATTCGTTTTTGTATGATTTTCGACTTGTAATAAGGTGATTTATGTGATAGAAGAAAACGACTAGCCCCTCGAATAATGGATGATGAACTTTCATCAGTTTCATTCAAAGGGACTTCAAATGATTCAACCACATCGTCAACTTCATTGTCATCTTTTACGGGTATTTCTTCTTCTAATTTATCGACTGATGAGGCTACTGAAAGTATAGTCGCTGATGCCATTATAATGGCTAACAAAAAGAAAATTTTAAAGCAATTCATGGCTACTTGTAAATAGGATGAAGATTAAAGAATGCAAATATTGAGAGAAATGTTTGGATGGGAATTGGAGAAGGAAAGGAAGGGTATATATAGAGGAAATGAATTGCATAGAGGAACTATTTGGCTCTTGTTTTGCTAGTGGAGTGGTCTATGTTCACGGCTAACCTAAGACGACATATGTGAAGTCAAACAGTTAACAAAAATTAGGCATTTTCCTTAAATACGATGTGTTCTTAATTACTTTCTCTTTAATCGTATTTTATAAGTAGTAAAAGCGTTCCGCATTTAGTTGACATGTGAAACTAATCTATCCTATTTAATTAATTGAGCAAGATTTTGTTTAGCTAAATCTATGTGAATAGCAGCCCAATCGTTTCTGCAGTTTTATTTAGGCAAGGTTTTGACGTGTTGACTTTTACATATATAACAGGTATAGAAGCACTAAAGTACCAAAGGGTATGCACCCTTTTTTTCTTGTACCGTATACACTTTGACTAGTCATATAATATAGCACTATTGTAACTTATGTTAGGAAATTTTACTAATGCGGGATTGAGTTTATCCCATCTTTAATGACTTAAACACGTGGGCCCTGCATGTCAAAAACATTGTCTCTTCGCACATGCCTAATCTACTAAGTGAGTAGATGATGTTAGTGCCAAGTATCATCAAATTTCGTTGAGAAATAAAGAGATATTGATACACAAAATAAGGTGTTTGAGACATGAAAAGATGGAGTGTGTTTTGGCCAAAAATGACAAATCTCCATCATTGGTAAAAGAGAGTGAGTTTATGCTAGATATAAACTCTAAGTTTGAGTAAGGGTTTGGGCCCTAAGGGGTAACCCATATGTTTAGAAGGGAGAGGACCTAGGTGAGCTTGGGTTCGGGGCTAAGCCCCACACGCACGGCGCCGCCGCCCGCCGGTCTGGGCTCGGCCTCGTGTTCACGGGCTGTTGGGCTGTTGCTTTCTTCCGGAACTTCCTTTTGGTCCCTGAAATGTTAACTATTTATATTTTGATCCCTGAAATTTTCAAAACATCACAACAGTCTAAAAGACTCCAACAGTCATGATTGTTCAACAGATCAAGACGTTGAAGACATCAACAGTCATGAATGTTGGCCTCCCTTTCTGGTCTTATATATTGAACACTTCAGTTCAAATTACATAGACACACTCAAAGACACAAAGATACACTGACACACGCAGAACACATCTCTTCTGTCCAGAAACTCAAACAAGCTTTTCTTTTCTGTTTTGTTCATCGTCCAGAACATACACACAGAAAATGAAAAGTACAGAAAGCAGGCAGAAAATATTTTCCACTCTCTTTCTCCAGCAATCTGTTCTTATTCATTGCCTTCGCTAGAATCAACTGTATTTGCTTTGTGCAGTTGATTAGTTGTTGTTTTATCTTAGGAGACTATTGCCCAATACCGTAAAAGCATTTGTATGGGGCAATTTTATCTTAAAGACAGAGAGTCATCTCTCGACTCAGTGTTTCTCTTGTTTAACCTTTCGACTACACTTTAACCCTGTTTTTGTTACCTACAATCCTGTTTTATACTTACAATTTTAAGACAAAATTTTCTATAGTTTAAGTGTTCGAAAGATGTCTGTCAACAGTTGTTTTTCCAATTCTAGTTCTAACTCTGGGTTTGGCTCTGTTTCTGCCGACTGTTCGGTTGACAGTCATGTTAACAATAACATTGGTAGTTCTGGTTCTACTACTATCAACGGTTTTGTTTCTAGTTCTGATGCAGCTGCTCAAGGTACTGCTGCTATTCAAGGAGATGTTGTTGTGTCTGCCATTGCTCAAGAAATATCGTTGTGTCTGCCACTGCTCAAGGAAATGTTGTTGTCTCTGGCGCTGCTCAAGGAAATGTTGTTGTCTCTGGCGCTGCTCAAGGAAATGTTGTTGTCTCTGGCGCTGCTCAAGGAAATGTTATTGTCTATGCTCCTTACAGTTTCCAAAGCAAACACCAATGTAAGGTTCTGGATAACAATTACAACAAGAAAAGAAGACTAAAAATATTGTTCTATCTTACTGTGTTGAGCCTGTCACGATATTAGACAGAAGATCATGTGTCTAGTGGGGATGTAATGGACACTCAGTCTAACACAACGACTGAAGTGGGCCAAAGTACCCAGGTCACAAATGACTTGAAGGCCAAGAACAAATGCAAGGCAGAGGCTAACGTTGTACAAGACAAAGGTAATCCTCCGGATCTTGACGACATGATTGTAGATTTCTCGGTTGTAGTGCTGGAGGCTAATCTGGTAGAAAATCAAAGGCAACCGTGGATAGACACGGGTGCAACCTGTCACATCTGCTCACACAAGAGTGCATTCTCCTCTTACGCCCCAGTAACGGGCAAGAAGCTGTTCATGGGTATCGACGCTACCTCTGAAGTACAAGGGGATGAAAAGGTTGTCCTCAAAATGACTTCAGGCAAAGAGCTCACTCTGAATGAAGTGATGCACGTCCCTGACATCTGCAAGAACTTGGTTTCAGGGCCACTGTTGGTCCAGGCTGCTTTTAGACTAGTTTTTGAGTCCAATAAATTTGTAATAACTAAGAATGGTATAGTTGTAGGAAGACGCTTCGCATGTGACGGCCTCTTCAAAGTGAATGTTATGTCTGTAATCCGTTCATCTAATGAAATGAAGCCTTCTACTTACTTGCTTGAGTCTTCTAATCTATGGCATCATAGATTAGGATACGTTAACTTCAAATCTATTCAAAAGTTAGTAAAGTTGGAATTGTTGCCTTCCTTCGACATAAACCTTCAACATAAATGTGAGGCGTGTGTAGAGGCAAAATTAACCAAGTCATCTTTCCACTCAGTCGAAAGAAACACCGCTCCTCTAGACATTATTCACACGGACATATGTGATTTAAAGTTTGTACAAACTAGAGGGGGGAACAAGTATTTTGTGACTTTCATTGATGATAGTACAAGGTATTGTTATGTCTACTTGTTAAAAAGTAAAGATGAAGCATTTAAACGCTACAAAGTAGAAGTTGAAAATTAACTAAACCTACAGATTAAGGCAATTCGTAATGATAGAGGGGGAGAATACGTAGCATCGTTTAAAGAACATTGTGCTCAATTCGGCATTGTTCATCAAACGACCGCTCCTTACTCGCCTCAGTCTAACGGTGTTGCTGAGCGCAAAAACCATACGTTAAAGGAAATGATGAATGTTCTACTTATCAATTCCTATTTAGCCCAAAACATGTGGGGCGAAGTGATTCTTACCGCTAATACAATTCTCAATAGAGTTCCGCATAAGAGTAAGGATAAAACTCCATATGAAATATGGAAAGGAAAGAAACCCACTTACAAATATTTGAAAGTGTGGTGTTGTTTGACAAAGGTTGAAGTACCTAAACCAAAACAGGTCAAAATTGGACCTAAGACTGTAGATTGCATATTCATTGGATATGCAAATAACAGTAGTGCTTATCGCTTCTTAGTATATAAGTCGGAGATACCTGATATCCACAAGGGTACGATCATGGAATTAATGAATGCTAAATTCTTTGAACAGATCTTTCCTAGAAAGGAAAAAGAAATAATTTCGCGCAAATGAAGTTATGAACAAAATGCTCACCCGGGAGTTTCTAATTATCAGAAAATAGACGTTCTATATCTATAAGACTCAGAAGTTGACTATCCGGAACTTAATGTTCCAGATCTATAGAACTTAGGGGTTCCAGAGGTGGAACCAATACGGAGCAAAAGGGCCAAAAAAGATAAAACATTTGGTCCAGACTTTCTAACCTATATGATTGAAATTGAACCGAGGACAATCAAAGAAGTATTGTCAAACTCCAGAAGCACCGCTTTGGAAATAAGCTATAGAAAGCGAAATAGATTCCATCATGCAAAACCATACTTGGGAAATTATTGATCTTTCTCCGGGAAGCAAACCTTTGGGTTGTAAGTGCATAGTCAAAAGAAAGTACAAAGTAGATGGAACTATTGACAAGTATAATGCCAGATTAGTAGTCAAAGGCTACAGTCAAAAGGAAGGCCTCGATTACTTCAACACATACTCTCATGTGTCTAGATTAACGTCCATACGGGTATTTATAGCCATAACAGCTTTGCGTGACCTTGAGATACAACAAATGGACGTTAAGACAACCTTCATAAATGGAGAATTGGAAGAGGAAATATACATGGAACAACCCGAGGGTATGTGATTCCAAGTCAAGAAAAGAAAGTATGTCGACTTGTTAAGTTTATGTACGGACTCAAATAAGCTCCAAAACAATGGCATGAAAAGTTTGATAATACTTTATTATCAAAAAGTTTCTCCAGAAATGAATGTGATAAATGTATCTATATCAAAAGGAACTCTGACTCGTTTGTCATGATATGTCTTTACGTAGATGACATGCTCATCACCGGAAGTAGTCTTAAGCTGATCCTGGAAACCAAGAATATGTTGAAATAATGTTTCCAGATGAAAGATTTGGGTATTGCAGATATGATCTTAGGAATTAAAATTTCTAAGACATCTGATGGGCTGGTCTTATCTCAATCTCATTACATTGAAGATTTTTTGAGGAAATTTGATGCATTCGACAGTCCCCCTATGAAGTCACTAATGGATATAAATTATAGAATTGATAAAAATCGTGGTGCACCCGTATCCCAGGAGCGATATGCACAGGTCATTGGTAGTTTAATGTACATTACAAACTGCACCCGACTCGACATCGTTTATCCAGTCAATAAGTTGGCTAGGTTCACTCGTAATCCTAGAACTGATCACTGGAAAGCGTTAAATCGGATACTACAATATCTGAAATATTCGCTGACTTACAGATTACACTATTCAAGGTATCCAGCCGTACTGGAAGGATACAGTGATGCAAACTGGATATCGGACATAAAGAACACCAAATCCACTAGTGGGTATATTTTTACAATTGGTGGTAACGATGTGTCTTGGAAGTGCTCTAAGCAAACATGCATCGCCCGATCCACGATGGAATCAGAGTTAATCGCTTTGGACAAAGCATGAGAAGAATCAGAATGGCTTCACAACTTCTTAGGGGATATCCATTGTTGGGATAAACCCGTGCCTTCGGTGATGATTCATTGTGACATCCAATCGGTTTTAGGAAGGGCACGAAGTAATATGTACAACGACAAGTCTAGACATATTCGTCGGAGGCATAAGTTCGTTAGGCAGTTGATCACTACGTGTGCCATTTCCATTGATTACGTCAAACCAAAGGATAACTTAGCGGATCCTTTAACTTAAGGCCTACCGAAAGATCAAATATTCTGTATGTCTAGGGGAATGGGCTTAAAACCCAAACAATAAGAATCTTTATGGTGGTAACCCAACCTTACTGACTGGAGATCCCAGGAATTTGGTTCAATGGGAAAACTAAGCTATAGAGGTTCTGTTTAGCGCTTCACTTGAAGTAAGAGCACTTCAGATTATCATTCTTTAAAGAACGATAACTCCAAAGCCATTCCCGCGATAGACATTAAGTGCTACCCCGCATAATGGGTAAAGGATAAGCTTCTGAAACTTTTAATGATTCCTAACACTTGCGAGTGGGGTAGAGATATATACCTTATAAGAGATCATCTATTTAAGTGCGAAGACAGGCTGCTTTAAAGGTATGCACTTAAGAATCCAAGTGTTGTACATGGCCACAACAGACAAAACAATAAGAAGAAATGAATAAGGAGAGTTACTGTGTCGATATTATTGTCTTGGTTTACACTAAACACTGATGGTTTAAGACATCGCATTCACCGCGCAGTAAGTAAATTCGATAATAATCGACTAAGGAAGGTTCAAAGCCAAAATCTATCTTTCCTGATGCAATATCTTTTCCGCTAAAAGATTGCTGAACTTTGGCACTATGTGTGCACCAATTATCTTTCAAGAGGGGATTGTTGGAAATTTTACTAATGTGGGATTGAGTTTATCCCATCTTTAATGACTTAAACACGTGGGCCCTACATGTCAAAAACATTATCTCTTCGCACATGCCTAATCTACTAAGTGAGTAGATGATGTTAGTGTCAAGTATCGTCAAATTTCATTGAGAAATAAAAGAGATATTGGTACAAAAAGTAAGGTATTTGAGACATGAAAAGATGGAGTGTTTTTTGGCCAAAAATGACAAATCTCTCTCATTGGTAAAAGAAATAGAGTTTATGCTAGATATAAACTCTAAGTTTGAGTAAGGGTTTGGGACCCCAAGGGGTAACCCATGTGTTTAGAAGGGAGAGGACCTAGGTGAGCTTGGGTTCGGGGCTAAGACCCACATATGCGTCGCCGTCTCGAGTTCACGGGTCGTGGGTTGTTGGGCTGTTGCTTTCTTCCGGAACTTTCTTTTGGTCCCTGAAATGTTAACTATTTATATTTTGGTCTTTGAAGTTTTTGGAACATCACAACAGTCTAAAAGACTCCAACAATCATGATTGTTCAACAGATCAAGACGTTGAAGACATCAATAGTCATGAATGTTGGCCTCCCTTTCTGGTCTTATATATTGAACACTTCTATTCAAATTACAGAGACATACTCAAAGACACAGAGATACACTGACACATACAGAACACATCTCTTCTGTCCAGAAACTCAAACAACCTACTAGTGCGAATCGACATCCTATCTATCTGAATCTGCGGGCATGAAACACAGCGTCCTCCCACAAAAGGGACGTCAGTACGACTAATGTACTGAGTATGTCATTCATGAATAATAGCATAATAGATATACAAAATAAACTGAAAACAGAAACAACCGACAACCATAGCTGATAGCAACATCCGATAGAAAATAATCGACTGAAACAGCTGACCAGCAGTAAATGCCTCTAAGGGCCCCAATTACACATGCCTAAATGTTATGCACAATGAAAATGTGGTATACATATAAATATTGACCACACAAGGGCAACTTCCTTCCCAGAACAGCCTATGTGGGCATCATTTCATTTCGGTCACACAAGGGCATCTTATCATATTGGCCACACAAGGGCATCTTCCTTTTTAGTGATAATCTGTACCAGATGCAGGTGGTGACGCGTATATAACGCCTTACTTTTTTTCCCATCCCCTACATATATATATATATATATTGATACCATATAGTAGTGTATATAACACATGTGGGTCTAGGGTAATACATGAATATAATGCAAATGCATGAATGATAATGAAACATCCTGAACATACCGGGTGACATAATATCCTTGCACCTCCGGCTAATATTGGGAATATCAACATCTTTCTCATATACCTCAATAAGGATTTAGGAACATATTTAGACATGCTTTTAACATAGAAATTAATAACATAAACATTCTTAACTACTAACTTGTAGAATTGATTATTCACTAGGTACTTTCTCCCTTTAGGACACGTGGAAGAGAAATCTTGCCAACACTTATCCATTATTCATCCATAATTATTTCATACATAAATAAGTCATGTGCTACTTTATATTGTAAGATCACTAGAGGAAGTAGTCATTTTCACACTTATCCACTTTACTTCCATTTGTCAATTTGTACATGACTTATGTCCACTAATCACTAATCTTATAATTAATCAATCACACATATAATTAATCTTTTGATCTCAATTTATTTAAATCTTAATAACTTATAAAACCTTCATATACTCAATCATAATCGTGCGATGTACCACTAGTTCATAACCTATTTTGGGATATACAACTATTATTTTCGATCCCCGTCATCACACTTGTTATGTCCAAAATTATTTCGGGGTTTTATCCTTTTATATACCAAGCTTCTTCATTTGCATAAATGAAGATGACCAAAAATCCTCCAACGCTCGGGTCTATTTACACACGTCTAGTAATTCAAATCATGACCCGAAAGTACGGGATGTTACATCATTCCCCCCCTTAAAAATATTCGTCCTCAAATGTTGGGGTGACATATCTAATCCCCTGTCACGTAACCAGAATATACAATCGCCGCTTCATGGGACCATATAATATAACATACATCATTACATCCCTATTGCATTACTTGTTTTGTTGAAAGTACTTGTTATTAGTCGAGCGCTCAGAGCGTCAAGCGCCACACGCACAGGCCCCCACTTAATTTTTATTTTTCTTTTATTGATTTCAAATATTAAGATATGTATTAAAATTGTCTCCAATTTTATCAATGAGAGAAGTAGCCTAGCGGTTGAGGGCTCCTTTCAAAAGTCCTTCCCTAGTGAGAGGTTGCATGTTTGAATCCAATGAACAGCGAAAGACTTTTTTTTAATATTAATTAGTTAATTTTAATTTTTCATGTGAATAAAAAAGGACCTCTTTTTGTTTCTGGCACCGAACCCTTAAAAGTATAGCAACAACCTTGTTATTAGCACATAATATAGTTATTGTACATTTAACTTTGCTGTGTAAAAGTGTCCTTAGTGTACTTGTTGTCCTTGATGGACTCAACTTTGTACTATTGTTCACTATATAAGAAAGGCTCACGTGAAGAGCCAAAGCAATGAAGAATATTACTTTCACATGATATCACAGCGACATTGATTGCTAAAGGCCTATTCTATCTACTTTTCTCCTTTTCTTGAGACTCTTTTACACAACAAAGTTAAATGTACAAGAACTCTATTTCTATGCTAATACTTGTTACTCTGTTTGTAATTAGTTAGACAAAAGTTTGAGGAATTTACTCAAGCTTTGCAAACAGAGATTTTTCCCCACAATGCTTACTTTGTCTTTTTCGTTTTCCATTATATCATTGCAAATTCAGGAAGAAAAAGAAGTGTTAGTCTAAAGATTGCAAAAAGGCTGTGAGCACTTTCTCCAAAATAAAAGTTCCTTAATTAATTCCATCATTTAAGTACATCAGTAGAGTAATATAGGACACTGAATAGAACCTAATTATAAGCTTACATGCCTAATCTCGGCATTTATTTATTGACACACACATTTATTTGTTCACGCACGAAAATATATAGCTAAAGTGTTATTATGCTTTCACCCTTGCCTTTCTTGCATTGTTATTATTAGTGAATATTAGTAGAATATTCACTATATATTTTGTAATTATTAGTGTTGTATAATTATGGTAATTATAAGTTTTTTTTGTTTTTAGGATTCCACATTGTACACATTATATATATTGTATTAATGATAAAGGTTCCCCAGGGAGATTAATACACTCTGACATGATATCAGGAGCCAAAACCTAAACCCTAAACTCTCTGCCCCTTGGTTTCTACAAAATTCTCTCGAGAAAACAATAAATTTTCTGGTGCATTACCCGAAACACTAGAACAACACAAAGAAAAAACTGTGTCCTCTGTTCCTCTGTTGTCTCTCACTGCCCAAGAATCTCTGCTTCTCTGATATTGCCTCTTTTCCAAGACACAATTCTAATTTGCTTCTAAAAGTCTGCTTTCTTGCTCTGGCTACAGCCCCTCCTCGGTTTCAAAATCGGCGGTTGTTTTCTTATCTCTGTTCCTTTTATTTTCTTCCATTACCCGAAAATAATTAAAAGTTTGCCCTTTATCCGAGAACAAATAAATGGCTTCCTTGACCCGTCAACAGCCTGATAATGAGTGGTATATGGATACGGGCGTCATGTCTCATCTCACCAATAATTCAGGTAATCTTCCTCAACTGCGCAAGTTACCAACTCCACAATCTATTATGGTTGGTAGTGGTCATCGCATTCTAATTCAAGAATTTGGTCACACCTTTACCCCACCACGACATCCCCACTTCTCTCTTCAAAATGTTCTTTATGCACCAAACATCATCAAAAATCTAATTCATGTCAGAAAATTTGCCACCGATAATTCTGTCTCAATTAATTTTGACCCGTTTGGATTTTCCGTAACAGACCTCCATATCAGAAAATTTCTTACGAGATGCAATAGTGAGGGGGACGTATATCCGTTCCTACCCACATTCGCTGCTAGTGTCACTCCTCCCATCGTTTTAACAATCATATCTCCCTCTACATGGCATAGTAGACTTGGTCATCCGGGTTCTCACATTTTTTATTCTCTTAGAAATCAAAATTTAATCCAATGCAACAAAGGGAATCTTTCTCATAGTTGCTCCTCGTGTCAGTTAGGGAAACACGTTAGACTACCATTTGCGACTTCTATGAGTACTACTTTCTCTCCCTTTGATATTATTCACGCTGATGTATGGACATCTCCCATAACCAACAACTTAGGCCATAAATACTATCTGGTATTTTTGGATGATTTCTCTCACTTTCTTTGGGTCTATCCACTCAAACTCAAATCTCAAGTGTTCTCTAAATTAATTGAGTTTTGTACACTAGTTAAAACGTAATTTGATAAAGACATAAAATCGTTTCAATGTGATAATGGTCGTGAGTTTAATAATTCCTTCTTTCATAAATTTTGTGCGGCTAACGGCATGACTTTTCGTTTCTCATGCCCCCATACCTCCCCTCAAAATGAAAAAACCAAAAGAATTCTCCGAACCATTAATAATATGATTCGTACCCTCTTTTTTCATGCGTCTCTCCCCCCTAATTTTTGGGTATATGCATTAAAAATGACAGAAAATATTCTCAACATTCTACCTACCCATGCGATTCCAAATAGGACACCCACCGAAATTCTCTACTGTTAGATCCCCACCTATGAGCACCTTAGAATTTTCGGTTGTCTGTGTTATCCAAACATGACATCTACGGCACCTCACAAATTAACACCCCGGTTTACTCCTTGCGCCTTCCTAGGTTTCCTATCAAACCATAGGGGTACTTGTGCTATGAGCTCTCCACCGACAAAATTATAGTTTCTCGCCACGTCACCTTTGTCGAATATGTCTTCCCGTTTGACAACATAAAAAAAATTTGAGTCACTGATTACCAATTCCTCGAAGATTCGGACCCATCATCGTTGTCCAACATGCATTCCGTTAGGCGGCCATTGTTCTGGCGGTGGCAGACACACCAACTGCCACCACCGGTAGTCCAGTCACTGGTGGTTACACCATCGTCACTGTCCCATCACCGTCTGCCAACACCGAAAATCGCCCCACTGCATCCCTGTCACCTTCCCGCTCTCTGTCACGACCGTCGCCGACTCCCACCACCACCAGCAGTCAGCCCATCGACTCGGTATCACAACCAGACATCTTTCTTACCGTTTTGTTTTCACCCCAGACCAACATCGATCAACCCTACCATCACATTCCAACAACCCCACAGGCTACTGGAAACCCAAGCTGCACCACCATTATCACACCACCGGACCACCCCTCCAGTCCCAAACCGCCACCAACATCCTACCCTACAAAGACCCACCACCACCAACATCCTACCCTACGACTCCACCACCACCCGCCTCGTTATACCCAGACCAGTGCTACTACCGACCCCACTATGAACCCCAGATGTTCACCACTCCATCGTCCCCCCTTCCCAGAACCCAATTCCATCACCACACCTAATCTCGGACCCAACCCCACTATCTGAACCCGACCCGCAACCCAGACCCAAAAACCAGACTACCCCTGCCCCCTCACACTGTATGAAAACCCGTGCCCAACATGAGATTTTCAAACCCAAAGTCCAATTTAACCTATCCACACAAACCATCTCCCAAAAGCCCAAAATTAACCAAACAAGACCCTAATTGGAATGCGTCCATGTGTGATGAATTTAATGCTCTAACAAAATAGCATACTTAGGATTTGGTTCCTAGACCGGAGGGGGTCAATGTGATCCGATGCATGTGGATTTTTCATCACAAATTCAGAGACAGTGGTGACCTAGAGAGATATAAGGCGAGACTTGTGGCTAATGGTACTAATCAGTATGAGGGTATTGATTGTGGTGAGACATTCATTCCGGTTTTTAAACTGGCTACCATTCACACCGTTCTGAGTATTGCTATGGGTAAGCATTGGCTCATTCATCAGTTTGATGTGAAAATGCATTTTTACATGGGGACTTGAAAGAAACTGTTTACATGCACCAACCGCCTGGTTTTGTCCATCCAGCATCCCCTCAGTATGTATGTCATCTCCGTAAGTCATTTTATGATCTGAAACAGGCCCCTAGTTTCATGGTCTGCCAAGAGACAGGCCACCATATCCCGTTCGAGTGCAGAAGCAAAGTACAGAGGCGTTGTAACTGTTGTTGTTGAGATCTGTTGGCTCCGAAATATACTTTTGGAGCTTCAGTGTCCTTTGTGTAAGGCGTCAATAGTCTTTTATGATAACATATCTGTTGTTTATTTATCTGACAATCCAGTTCAGAATCAGCGAACCAAACACATTGAGATGGATATACACTTTGTTCGTGAGAAGGTTGCTATCGGACATGTCAAGGTATTGCATGTGCCTTCTTCATATCAGTATGCGGATATTTTCACTAAAGGACTACCTAGACAGCTATTCCTCGACTTCAGATCCAGTCTAAGCGTCCGACCTCCTCCCGCTCTGACTGAGGAGGTGTATTAAATATTCACCATATATTTTGTAATTATTAGTATTGTATAATTATGGTAATTATAAGATCCCTTTTGTATTAGAATTTCACATTGTACACACTATATATATTGTATTAATGAGAAAGACTCCAGGAGATTAATAAACTCTGACAGTTATGTCAAATTATACCACAATGCCCTGCATATTTTTTTCCAAACAAAGTCTTAACACAAAATCCTTTGCAACAAATCTCATTGAACTTGCACATCTTCCCACAAAATCCACAGTTCTCTTTGTCCACTAAAAATCCATGCACTTGTTCTTGCAACAAAATGGCCCTGGACTACCCTTAGTTAGGCATATTGTATGATTTTTGTTGCTTGTAAGAATTTTGCTGCCAAATGCTCTCTTTTTTGGAAATTTTCCTTAGCAAAAGAATCACTTGTAGTCCCTCTAAGGGTTGTTTCTTGTGTATCTTTTACTGCTTCAGCCATATTATTTTTTGTTGGAAATTAGCCTTTGGCGGAGAGATGCGTCCACCCATCTTTGATGAATTAAACACTAGTGATACGCATGTTGGAGACCTTGTCTCTTCGCACATGCATGATCTACGAAGTGAGTAGATGACCATAGGGCCAAGAATCGTCTAATTTCGTTGAGAAATGAAAGAGATATTGGTCCACGAAGTAAGGTGTTTGAGACATGGAAATGTGGTATGGGACAAATCTACCACATCGGTGGGAATAGGAAGAATTGCTCTATATATAAGTCTCTAATGTGGTAAAGGGTTTGGATCCCCAAGGGGTATCCCATGTGTTTAAAGGAGGGAAGACCTAGATGTGCTCGGGTTCAAGGCTAAGCCCACACGCGCGCCGCCGCGCGCCCGTCCCGTCCGATTCCGGTTCCGGGTTCCGGGTTCTCGGGTTCTCGGGTTCACGGGTTCACGGGTTCACGGGTCGTGGGGCTGTGGGATATTATCTTTTTGGACCAGAGAACTCTGCCAGATGTACAGTTTGATCCCATATGTACAGTTTGGACCAGAATTCTTTCATATGTACAGTTTGGTTCATGAAGTATCAATATTTAAAGTTTGGTCCCCAAAATTTCTGGAGACTTTTTCTGCCTACCGTTGGACTGCGTTTTGGAGCATTAACCAGCCATTACTTGGCTGATTAACTCTCCATTAACAGCCCATTACTTGGGCATTTGGGCAGCCTCTTTCAATGTCCTTAATAGCCATTACTTGGCTGTTTTAATGACCTCCCTTAATGGCCATTACAGCCTTGTTTTGGCAGTTGGATAGCCCCTCTTGCATGTTATATATTGAGCAGTTGTTGGCTCAATTTTGGACTGCAGAAAAACGCTGAAAACAGGCAGAAAAACAGGCCGAAAACAACCACAAAAACAGCATTTTCAGCACAAAACAGTGGCTGAAAATTCAGCAAAACAGTGGCTGAAAATTCAGCAAAATAGTGGCTGAAATTCAGCAAAACAGTGGCTGAAAAACAGTGACCAAACCCTCACGTATACACAAGATATACACTACAGAGACACATTATATACACAGAGACAAAAGAGAAGAGTAGACATAAACTCTTCCTTCCTATTCCATATCTTCAGCAAGTCAAGTCATATTTGTTTTCTTCGCCAGGCTCAACCTATTGGCTTTGTAGCGTTGAGATTAAAGTGTTATTTTATCTTGGGAGACTATTGTCTGCTAACGTAAAAGCATATATACGGGGCAATCTTGTCTTAAGGATAGAGGGCTATCCTCGACTCAACACACAACGTTATAACCATCCAGATTTAGTTGTTTCTTGATTTCAAGATATCAACATTCAAGACACAACAAACTTGCGGCAGTTCTCAACATTGGCTTTGCAAGGTGATCAAGATTCAAGACACAACACACATGCGGCAGTTTTGAAGATTGATCATTTATTTATCCTTTCGAACATTTGTAATAGCTATTACTTCCCGTACTGCTTTATAAAGTACCATAGAATCCCAACAATTTAAGATAAGATTGTATTGTAATACTATTAGTGTTCGAAAGATGTCGGTCAAAAGTTGTGTGACCAAATCTGGATATGGCAATGGTTTTCTGGTAGAAGAGAGTGATGATGATGAACGTGTTCATGGTGTCACCGCTACCAGGACTGGTTGGAACAAGCGCTCACGAGAGCTTGAGGATGTCAACTGGGACAAGAGGAGAAGACTGAAGATTTACTTCTATCTTGCAGCAGAAGGCCTGTATCTATCCCAGACAAAAGATCCGAATAATGGTAAGAAGAAAATGGACACTCGATCGATGAAGTGATCAAGTGAGCCAGAATCCGAAATTGGGATAAGTAGTTTTTCTTACTTGTCAAGAATAAAGATTAAATGAGGTCTGATTAAAAATTGATTAAAGTAAGGAGGAATATGAAAATAATTTATAATCCTTACGCTTTAAAAATTAGAAGTTTAATCTCATCTTTTTTTCCGTTTAAAGATTGGATTGTAAAGCAACTTAAAAAGATCCGTTCTTTTAAGTGTAATTATTAAAAGTGAGTAAAGTATGTTCGCACATACGAGGGAGTAAGATCCACTGACTATGCGAAAACTGTTACCACTCTTAAGTAAGCGCCAAGAATTATCTGGGCACCAATCATAACGAAAGAAGTCTAAAAGTTAAAGACGTTGAGCCTGTCATACTATTTGGCAAAAGATCCTTCATAGGATGATATTGGACACTCAGTTATATAAAGCGTCCGGGCGACTGGAGTGGGCCAAAATTTATTTGATATGATGATATTGGACACTCAGTCATATAAAGCCTCCGGGCGACTTGAGTGGGGCCAGAATTCATTTCATAGAAAAAGTAATGGACACCTAGTAAGGTGGGTCAGAGTTTCCAGGTCTGAAATGATCTGAAGGCCTAAAGAAAGGCAGAAAAGAAGTTGGACACTCAGTCTGCAAAGCAACTGCAGTGGGCCAGAGTATCCAGATCACATATGATCCGGTTACGCCCTAACCACGGGCAAGAGGTTGTTCATGTGAAGCAACGCCACCTCTAAAGTAGAAGGGGTTGAAGAGTTTGTCCTCAATAGGACTTCAGGGAATGGGATCACTCTAAGCTGAGGTGATATATGTTCCTAACTTGGTTTAAGGGACGCTGTTGGTCAAGCTGGTTTGAGACTAGTCCAACAGGTCTGTAATAACTAAGAATGGTACAGTACGTCTGTAGCCAAATGAATGATACATTTGTAATCCGTGCATCTATGCCATCATAGATTAAGACACGTTAAAAAGCAAGTCATTCAAAAGCTAACGATGTTGAGATTGTTGCCTTCTGTCGACATAAACCCTCAAAATGAATGTGAGGTAGACGAATAGGCAAAATCACCTTTCCAAATTCCGTCAAAGGGAATAGCGAAAGAAACACCGCTCCTCTAGAACTTAGTCACACCTACTTGGGTGATTTGAAGTTTATACAAAATAGAGGGGGGGACAAGTACGTTGTGACCTTCATTGATGATGGTACAACGTATGGAATCCTTTGTTTGTTAAAAAGCAAAGATGAAGTTGTTGAAGCGGATAAGCGCTACAAAGCAGAAGTTGAAAATCAACTAAGCCTACGGATTGAGAAATTCATAGTGATAGAGGGGGAGAAAGTGAAGCATCGTTCATTAAACGACTGTTCATTTCTCACCTCAGTCCAACGGTGTTAGCCAAGCGCAAAGCTCGTACGCCCAAATTATGTGGGGTGGCTTGGTAAAAGTTGGAATACTGAAACAGGTCAAGTTGTACCTAAGACTGTAGATTGCATATCTGTCAGGATCTGCAAATAACAGTAGTGTTGATCGCCTCTTGGCGTCAAAGAATGTTGAATTCTTTGGAGATAACTTTCCTTTAAAAAGGAAAAAGGAGTAATTGCTCAAGGTTAACAAGAACCCGCGAGGGCCTGACTGTCCGGAACTAGACGTTCCGTATCTACAGGACTCGAAAGTTGCTGGCTATCCGAAACTTAATATTTCAGATCTGCAGAACTTAGGGATTCTAGATGTTGAACCGAGACGGAGCAAAGAAGGGGACAAAGACTTGTTCCAGTCCTTCTAGCTTGTATGGCTAAGAATGAACCATGGACAATTAACAAATAATTGTCATCTCCAAAAGCGCTGCTTTGGAAATAAGCTACAAAGAGAGAAATAAACTCTATCATATAGAATCATACTTGCGTAATGGTTGATCTTCCTCCGGGAAAAGAACCTTTGGGTTGTAAGATGTGCTCCCTTGTGAGTAGCTTCACATCCAGGACCATTGCAGTCTTGCGTGGCATGAATGTTGAATTAGCCTTCCCAATCGAAGAGTTGGAAGAAGAGAATCAGAGTTGATTTTCTGGACTGTTGGGCTTCTTCCTGAACTTTCATCTTGGTCCCTGAAATGTTTACATTTTGGTCCTGAAAGTTTCAGATAAAACAGAAACAATGAATCTGACCACAGAAACATTGACTCTGAAATTAGAAAGCCAACAGTTGGAGAATCAACAGTCTGAAAGTAAAAGTCATATTGAAACAAAGTCTCGATATGAAAGATATGGGTATCACAGATGGCATCTTAGGAATTGGATTTCTAAGACATCTAACGGACTGGTCGAGAGTTGACAGTCTCGTTGAAGCCACCAATGGATATGAATCATAGAACTGATTGGAATCATGGTGCACCCATAGACAAGGAGCGATATGCACAGGTCATGTGTAGTTCAATATATTGTACACACTACAACCGACCTGGTATCGTCCTACGAACAGATCAGTTGAACTAAGGTTCACTGATGATTTTAATACATGATCGATAGAAGGCGTAAAATCTGATATGACGATATCTGAATTAATGCTTATCTACAGATTATAGTATTCTGGATGTCCAATGATTCGGGAGAACACAGTGATGCAAACTGGACATCAGATCTGAAGAACACCAAAGCCACAAGTAAATGTGTATGGTGGGTCTTGGAAAATCCTCTAAGCAAACTTGCATCGACCGATTCATGATGGTATCGGAGTTTATCGCTTTATACAAAGCATGAAAGAAGTTGAGTAACTTTACGGCACCTTAGAGGACGTCCCTTATTGGGAGAAACCCGTGTCTTCAGCAGTTATAGACTGTGGCTAGTCGGTCGGCTTCAGGAAGGACACGGATGACGACGTCTGGACATATCCTTCAGGATCTGTCGGAGACATAAGACCGTATGGCAGTTGATCATCACGGGTGTCACATCCTTGTGTACTAACTAAGGGACTACCCGGAGATCAAGTATTCTGCCTGTCTAGGGGAATTGGCTCAAAACCCAAACAATACGAACCTTTGCGGTGGAAACCCAACCATACTGATTGGAGATCCCAAGAATTTGGTTCAATGGGAAAACTAAGCGGCAAAAGGCTCAGTTGGGCGCTTCGGTAGAAGCAAGAAGCACTTCGGATGATGATTTCTGTACGGAAACATGAATCCAAAACTGTTCCCGCGATAGACATTAAAGTGCTACATGCATGATGGGTAAAGGTTAAGCTTCCAAAACCTTTTAAAAGATCCTCAAATGGTTGAGGTTAAGGTTGGAGAAATTTTTAATGATTCCTAACACTTGAGAAGTGGGGTATAGCAGGATACCTTGTAGGAGATCACCTATTTAAGTGCGAGGATGGCCGCCTCAAATGAACGCACTTAAGAATCCAAGTGTATCCCTGGCCACAACGGACAGAAACGTAAGAAGGAAAATGAATAAGAAGAGTTATTGTGTTGATATCATTGTCTTGGCTTACACTAAACACTGACGGTTCAAGACATCACGTTCACCGCGCAGTAAGTAAGTCCGATGGTTTCAACTAGGGAAGGTTCAAAGCGAAAGCTACCACTCCTGATGCAATATCTTTTCGCTGAAAGATTGCTGAAATGTAGGCACCTTGTGCGTGCGCCACAATCTCTCTTTCATAGAGGGGATTGTTGGAAATTAGCCTTTGGCGGAGAGATGCGTCCACCCATCTTTGATGAATTAAACACTAGTGTTCCGCATGTTGGAGATCTTGTCTCTTCGCATATGCATGATCTACGAAGTGAGTAGATGACCGTAGGGCCAAGACTCGTCTAATTTCGTTGAGAAATGAAAGAGATATTGGTCCACGAAGTAAGGTGTTTGAGACATGGAAATGTGGTGTGGGACAAATCTACCACATCGGTGGGAATAGGAAGAATTGCTCTCTATATAAGTCTCTAATGTGGTAAAGGGTTTGGATCCCCAAGGGGTATCCCATGTGTTTAAAGGAGGGAAGACCTAGATGTGCTTGGGTTCAAGGCTAAGCCCACACGCTGCCGCCGCTTGCCCGTCCGTCCAGGTCAGGGTTAGGGTTCCGGTTCCGGGTTTCGTTCCGGTCACGGGTCGTGGGGCTGTCTGATATTATCTTTTTGGACCAGAGAACTCGCCGGATGTACATTTTGATCCTGAAGATTCATATGCAGTTTGGACCGTAATTCTTTCATATGTACGATTTGGTCACTGAAGTTTCAATATTTAAAGTTTGGTCCCCTGCAATTTCGGAGACTTTTACGCCTACCGTTGGACTGCGTTTTGGAGCATTAACCAGCCATTACTTGGCTGATTAACTCTCCATTAACAGCCCATTACTTG
This sequence comes from Anisodus acutangulus, assembly GCA_029783415.1. NCBI lineage: Eukaryota > Viridiplantae > Streptophyta > Magnoliopsida > Solanales > Solanaceae > Anisodus > Anisodus acutangulus. Next base: position 37,494,411 of record CM056499.1, on the reverse strand, counting down.
GGCATTTGGGCAGCCTCTTTCAATGGCCTTAATAGCCATTACTTGGCTGTTTTAATGGCCTCCCTTAATGGCCATTACAGCCTTGTTTTGGCAGTTGGACAGCCCCTCTTGCATGCTATATATTGAGCAGTTATTGGCTCAATTTTGGACTGCAGAAAAATGCTGAAAACAGGCAAAAAACAGGCCGAAAACAGCCACAAAAACAACATTTTCAGCACAAAACAGTGGCTGAAAATTCAGCAAAACAGTGGCTGAAAAACAGTGACTAAACCCTCACGTATACACAAGATATACACTACAGAGACACACTATATACACAGAGACAAAAGAGAAGAGTAGACATAAACTCTTCCTTCCTATTCCATATCTTCAGCAAGTCAAGTCATATTTGTTTTCTTCGCCAGGCTCAACCTATTGGCTTTGTAGCGTTGAGATTAAAGTGTTGTTTTATCTTGGGAGACTATTGCCCGCTAACGTAAAAACATATATACGGGGCAATCTTGTCTTAAGGATAGAGGGCTATCCTCGACTCAACACACAACGTTATAACCATCCAGATTTAGTTGTTTCTTGATTTCAGGATATCAACATTCAAGACACAACAAACTTGCGGCAGTTCTCAACATTGGCTTTGCAAGGTGATCAAGATTCAAGACACAACACACATGCGGCAGTTTTGAAGATTGATCATTTATTTATCCTTTCGAACATTTGTAATAGTTATTACTTCCCGTACTGCTTTATAAAGTACCATAGAATCCCAACATTTTTGTCTTCTTTTTCTTCTTTCAGAATTGTTTTCTCTTGAATTGATGCTGAAAGAGTGCCAGCAAAAACCATGAAAATGGCAAGAAAGAAGAAGAGAGTTAAGTTCTTCAGTATAAGGCAAAATGCAACTTTTTAACGTGTTCTTAATTTTTAGGGAAGTACATATGAGAAGATTTGATGGGTTATAGAGAAGAATTAAAGTGAAGGGTATTTATATATAAATATTTTGCATGGAGAGATATTGATTGTATTGAGGTTCTTGATTATATTATGAAGAAAGCACGACCAACATTCTCTGTGATGGAAAGGTTGTGACTCACCCAAAAAAGCAATACCGGTAGAAATATAGAAAGTAGCAGAATGTTGATGGATAATTATATTTTGGATTTATGTGTAAGAAAATGTCACCATTTTAATTTTTAACTAACCAAGTTAACTACAACTCACCAAAACATCTATGAAGTGTAGTGTTTTGTTGGGTTGAAAATACATAAGTAAGGCACAACGGAAGTTTAAAATTTTGTTCTTACTTACCCCGACAATTTTTTCTGGTATGGTTATATCACAATCAAATCCTGTAACATAAAACATAAATACTTACAGGTTGTATTAGCTGGAGTCTTTACTCAGGGATTACACACAACTGTCCATTCGACTATAAGCACAATGCTACGGTGTATTCCTCTGTCAAGAAAGCCAAGAAATCTTGGTAGAGGTTTGAGAGAGTTTCGTCCTAGACTCTAAGTCTAGAAAGTTTATAAGAATTAGTATGTTCTTAGTATGTTAATAACTAGAGATTAGTGATGTATATATAGTGATTTTTAGGTCACAAATCAGATTAGGGTTGGGCTCTAAGCCTAGCCCAAAAACTGAGGTGCAGTGGGCCAGATTTTAAATATCTCGATTCCAAATCGAATATTTAATATTCTCTCAATACACCCTTAGACCGAAAAGACAATCGACATAGTGTGACTCTATAGGCCTTCACATATCGACACTAATCCAATTAAGGTCCATACGGAACTCCTAGACTGTGCCGTATGACGAACTCAATATGTGAAGTACGTTTACATGAATCCAACAAATATAACTTTTATGTGAGATGATAAATTCCTTTCATTCGCGACACACTTGATCAAGCTTAGGATTTGCCATGTGTCTATCCAAATGGTTTGATCACTTTATCTCATCCATATTAGTCGACAACTAGACAATATTCTAAATATGTCTCTTGCATTGGCCAATGACTTGGTCGACCTAATATCACTGAGAAGTTGAGTGCTCTCTCGAATATCCAATCGAGGAATGAATCCTATTCTTGGCTCAATTACCACCTTAATTTACATCATAATGTACCCAACACAAGTTGTGTCTTATCCTATAAGGAGTTTAAGCGTAGGACATGGTCAAAGCACATTACTCTGTAAGCAAGGTGCGCATTGACCTCAAGTCAAATGACCTTTATATCACACGCGATGATAAGACTCTAGACATGTCTAACAAATAGTTTATCAGCAGGGTATACCAATACTTTCCAAAAGTATCCATGTGTCCATCACTAGTAACCATCACTAGTAACCATCACTAGTAGCAGGCGAGACATACTACATTCTCTAAGAATGTGACGCAGACCACATGTCGACTTATAACATATCATCGATATCACATTCTCGATGATCATTAGTCGAGGCTATTTTAAAGTTACGTTCTATCATCAATATTTCACTCTATTAATGACAACGTAAGCTCAAGAGATGCACATTAATGAATAATTACAAACAATTAAATAATAATTCAATAATCGCAAATGCTATAAATATTAATCTTATTAATAATACAAATGTGTTCAAGTACATTTGTCCCTAATAATGATTATCTCTAGGACATACATACTTTCATGAAGCAGTTAAAACGAGAACAGAGATTTGGTGTGAGACAGAGTGTTGTAAATGAATAAGATCAAACTACTAGAATTCCAGAGCAATTTCTTCTATATAAAAAGTGAAATAAATGTCTAATATCCTTCGCATGCAATATTGGAGTAGTGTCTAGCGTTGAGCTTACGTGAATATGATTTCATTTCTCAAGAATTTCCCATTCCGCTCCTTAATTTAAGATTTCCTACACCAAAAATTACTACTAGAAATAAAGAGTTTTCCTACTATAATTCAGTGGGAAATTTATTCTATGAAACATAATTTTTTCATTTCATTCCCACCGAACTAGCTCATTGGAAAAACATATGGTGGGAAACAGATTTCTATTGAAACGCCGGGAAACTTCACAATTTTTTGTGTGAAAACACTATTATTTAGATTTTTTCCACCGACATTTAGTGGGAAATATCCCCTGAACATTTTTTCAGTGGAAAAATAGAAATTTTTTAGTAGTGAATATTCACTTCATAAGGTATTTTTTATTTTATTTTAGGAGGTCATGGGTTTAAGCCGTGAAAACAGTCTTTTGTAGAAATGCAAGGTAAGACTGCGTACAATAGACCCTTGTGGTCCGACCCTTTTCCGGACCCCGCGCATAGCGAGAGTTTAGTGCACCAGACTGCCCTTTTAAGGTATTTTTATTTTAAAAGAAAGTTTGGCTTTTGAGTTGTTATTAATTAAAGATGATCCATTGAAAATTATACTAATTTGTTCTTTGCGATTCAAGAGATGGACACATAGTTATAAGGGTAAAGAATGGATCTTGGGTTGAGTTAGGCCCAAGATCCATTCTTTACATGGTATTAGAGCCTGACTCATTCCAATTCTTTGTTCATCGATATTGGCCCCCAAATTATACCAAGCTCCAATTAACAACGTCTGGGCGTGCGAAGGAGTGTTAAGAGTCTCACATCGATATGGAATGGGAACATGAACTCCTTATATGGACATTGACAATCCTCACCATACAAGCTAGCTTTTGGGGGTTGAGTTAGGCCTAAGATACATTTTTTACAATAAGCTTAGGGCAAGAAAACACTATAATAAGGCCTGATATATATTATGAACTAAAAACACAAACAATTTTCTTTCTTCTTGTAACATTTAATTAATTTCAGCGAGCATACATAAAACTTCAGCTATATGAGAACTAAATTATATATGTATGTGGCTAACACCAAGGAATACAACTTAATTGATACTATAAATTTACCATGCACCAACACAAATTTTCCTAATTAACTTGACATCAATTAATCGCAATACATATATATAATGAGCAGCAAGTGAAGCTGCTATTTAGCCCTCTAATTAAGCATAGCTACACATTCCATAAGAACAAGTGCTTCCTTTCTTGCATGAATTGTTGCAATTTCCACAGTGCCTCTTGTTGAAATATGTATTCACACACCATCCTTCGCAGCACATCTCTAAATATCCACACTTTCTACCACATTTACCACAATTAAATCTATCAGTCATAACATTTACACATTTTTTTCTACAACAATCTGGTCCATGACTTCCCTTGGCAGCACAAACCCTAGGGTATTTGTTACATGTGTACATGTTATAACGACGAAATGACTCATTTCCTCTTTGATATGTTGCATCAATTTTTTCATCATGAACTGATTCTTGGCTGGATAGTGAAGGAAAGAGAGTCATTGCTATGGTAATTGATAGTAAGAGAACAAGTAGGGATGTGAATAACTTCATTTTTTAGTCTAGGGGTTATTTGCGAATTTAATTGTGACAAGCTAGCTCTATGTGAAGATGGAGGAAGAATATAAACAATGTGGTATTTATAGAGAAGATTATGTAGAAATTTGTAAATGGTGGTCTCTGTCATAACCGTTACACAAAAATTAAGTCATGGAAGTTTGGCTTAAGAAGGAACAAAACTGTTTGAAAATTGACATATTTTTCAAGAATTAGAAATAAGGAAATTAATATGAACCTTAAATTAATTGTGGTACAAAAGTCGGGAGACAGGAATTTTAGTAATGAAATTAAAAAAAAATGAATGTCACCTTTTTAGCATATATCAAGGGAATTCAACAATGAATATATGATATATCTACAAATAAAATATAGTAGTATGTCACCCTTCATCATTAAATAAATATAACAAGTTGTCTATTTCCCGAACAACATTATCTTCTTCTCTTTTTTTTTTGTTTGTTTGTAATTTATTCAAATTCTTTAGATACATGATCTCAATCCAATTTTGACAGCTTACTAGGGCATAATACATATAAACAGCATAATCAAGATGCTCAATCCAAATTAAAATGTAAAAATATTAAAGAGAGTTGGTCTCTTTCCTTTTTATATTTATTGCCTTTTCCTGAATATAATTTCTATTTTGGTAGTGGTTGACAGTAGTTTGCAAGGCTGAAAAGACGCTAATAAGAATGTGGTAAGATAAGGATCGTGGATACCTAAAGGCGATACTAGATGAATGAAGCAAGTAATCAAATTCCGTCAACCTCAATCTGCATCTTATTTCGTCTGACAAAAATTAAAGTTTTTCTTTCCAACTTATCAGTTACATGCGCACTTATATATGCAGACTTCTAGTACTACACGTTCATCTTTGCCTTCTGGCTTGTGTTGAAAACTTGAAATGCTAGTCAATTTGCTCGGCTATATTTGGGTGATACCAAAATTTTCTTTTTTTACCAACTGATTTTGACTGTGACATGCATACTAACAACTTGTTGGATATTACAAAGGATTTGCAGGAAACGGAAATTACAAGTAACTGCTTATGTAAGAATTGAAATTACAATTCAACTCTAAAACTGAAAATTACAATATAACAACAAACTGAAATTACTTATTTTGTTGATCAAGAAAACTGGAAAGTTGTTTTTGCTGAGTCGAGTGTGGCACTCTGTCCTTAAGACAATATTGCCCCGTATGTATCCTTTATACGTCCTGGACAATTCGTCTCCCAAGATAAAAGCGAGAATGGAACTATTGAGCAAAGGAAACTCAAAAGCTACCGTGAAGAATATTGAATAACGAAATGATGCTTGGAAGATTAGGAAGAAACTGCTTGCTTTCTGCTTTGTGTATTTTCGTGTATATCAAGTGTGCCTCAACAATGGTGTAAGGGGTGTTTATATAGGAGGAAGAGGATTTGTTTGATCGCCTCCATAATGACCATTATTGGCCAAATAATGACCATTATGGGGGTAGTAAAGCCACCAAATAAATGGAGAAAATTGCCAACGGATTGGCCATTATTGGAGGTGTAATTCAGCCAAAATAAATGGTGAATTGAGTCTTTGGACGTTTACGCTTGCAGACCGTCGAAATTCTGACTTTCTGAAAACTTCAGGGACCAAACTGTACATCTTGAAACTTCAGGGATCAAACTGCACATCTGAAACTTCTGGGATCAAACTGTACTTCTGGCAAAGTTTTCTGGCCCACAAAGATAATATCCCCCGAAACCCGGACCGGACGGGCGGGCGGCGGCGCGCGTGTGGTCTTTCCTTGAACCGAAGCACATCTAGGTCCTCCCTCCTTTAAACACATGGGATACCCCTTGGGGTCCCAAACCCCAAACCAATTTCGAGTCTTATATACACAACAATTCTTTCTTCCTCTACCGATGAGGGAGAATTGAACACAACACCACACTTTCCATGCTTCAAACACCTCACTTCGTGAACCAATATCTCTTTCATTTCTCAATGAAATTTGACGATTCTTGGCCCTACGGTTATCTACGTACTTAGTACATCATGCATGTGTGAAGAACCGGATTCTCCAACATACGTAACACTAGTGTTTAAGCCGTTAAAGTTGGTCGGTCGCAACTTCCGCCAAAGGCTAATTTCCAACACAACTTACTTGAACTATTTACACCCCTTGACTTAAATTTGGTTTGTAATTAATAGCGTATCATTTTAATTACGATCAAATTTTTCTATAATAATATTTTACCAATTAATTTTTTTTAACCGATATTTCATATTATTATATATGTTCTCCATAATAATATTGTGCTAACTATTACAGCCAAAAAGTTTCCAGACAAACAACTTGATTATAGAAAGATTTAACTATATCTAAACTCTTTTAAACAGATGAATAATTCATATTTGATGCATGGTGAAAAAATAACTTTAAAAAATCCCCGAGATAATGGATCAAAACTGACTCTCGTAAGACAAGAAAGAAAATATCCTTTTCTTTCATTTTAAAAGTACCAAATTGAATGGATGAAAGGGTCAAATTTGTCCATATTATTTGAAATTGAGATAATGGTAACACACATGAAGTATAACACAGTTTTTTTACTTAAAATATCAAGTGTTTGCGTTTTTTACCTCAAATATTTATCAAAACACATCTCGAAGCTGACTAGATCAAGTGTTTGAATACAATCACAAAAAGGCATGTGACAACTTAATTTGCCTTAAAATTTCATCCATATGGGAACTTACTCATTAATTTCAAGGTGTGTTTTGATAAATAGTTGGTAATAGTTCAGGTGGAAAACACAAATACCTGATCGTTCAAATAGAAACTCGCAAAACGGTGATACTTTGTGTTTATTTTTTATCATTATCTTTTTTTATTTAATTAGTTAATTCCTTTAATTATCCACGTGGAGTGCATTTGACACCATTTTTAAGCAAAAAAAGAGAGTGTACATCACGCACCATTAGATACTAATCGGTGTGTGCCTTAATAAATAGTTGGTGATAGTTTTGTTAGGAAACTCGCAAAAGAAAAAATATTTGAGGTGTGTTTTTAGTCTTAATTTTTCCCTTGATACTAACGAGCTCCAACTTGATGGTAATTGATGATTAAAATAAGGGAAAAAGATCAAATATACCTGATGTACTTTAGTTTATTAATTAACTTTGCCCTTAGTTAGCGAAAATATTTAAATATACCCCTCCTGTTACAAGTTGGGGCTAAATATACCCTTACCATTAGCAAAGTATTAAAAAATACCTTTTAAAAAAAATTCTGGAAAATTAGATTTTTTAATTAAAATAATTATAAAGTATTTTTAAAAAAAAATAAAGTGTCCTAATTTTTTTTAATCTGAATTAATTTTAAAAGGAAATCTGAAAAAACTGATTAAAAATATTTTTCAGATTTTTTAAAAATCTAATTTTTCAGATTTTTTTTTTTAAAAAATGACTTTTATAAAATCAAGAAAATTTCATATTTTTAATAAAAGCCATTTTTCAGATTTTAAAATAAAAATCATTTTTTATATTTCTTTTTAAAATTATTCCAGATTTAAAAAAATATTTTTAGGACCCTTTATTTTTTAAAAAAATACTTTACAAATTTTTTAATTAAAAAATCCAATTTTTCAGAATATATTTTTTAAAAGGTTATTTTTGAATACTTTGCTAACGGTAGGCCCCAACTTGTATATTTAACTACTTTCGTTAATAGAGGGTAAAGTTGACTAATAAATTAAACTAGAAGGGTATATTTGACCCTTTTCCCTTAAAATAATTGATAAGTCCCCATTCCTGAAAAATATTTTTGATGTGGAATTAATTTAAAAAACAAGCAGTTAACGGTTTGGAATAAAAGTGTTAAATTAATAATAAACAGTTAGTGTATTTCGTAAAAATATACTGATAAACACTCTTTGTATTAAAGTTTTTGAAATGTCCTTAAAGATATTTATAGAAAAATATAAATTTAGAAGTATTACAAATGATGAAAAAAGAAGCGGAGCCTTGGATTAACTGGTAAAGTTGTTGTCATATGACCAGGAGGTCATGGGTTCAAGCCGTGGAAACAACATCTGACAGAAATGCAAGATAAGGCTGCGGACAATAGACCCTTGTGGTCCGGCCCTTCCCCGAACGCCCCGCATAGCGGGAGCTTAGTGCAATGGATTGCCCTACAATTGATGAAAATAGAGTATAGAAACAATTAAAAATTATATTTTAGAAAGAGTATTTAAGATAGTACAAAAAATACTTAAGGAATAATTTGGACTTCATTTTTAAAGAAAACTGAATATACAAAGTTACATCAATTTTAGGTCAGTTTCATTAATGACAGGGAACAACAATAATAATAACAACATGCCGGTGTAATTTCATAAGTGGGATATGAGAGGATATGATATGACAGACCGTACCCCTACCTTTACGATACAGAGAGATTGTTTCTGATAGATAGGCCAAAAAAATACCTTTATGATGTAGAGAGATCGTTTATGATACACCCTCAGCTCAAAAGAAAAGAAAAGAATGTTTCGGCAGTTGACTATTCTTATTTCTTTTTATTCTTATTATATAAAGATATTTGATTAAATACGAATTTTAAAATTAAAAGAAAAGTCTTAAAACTTGGAATAAATTAAAAAATTATTATAGATATTATCATTTATTGTGGATGTCTATCTTTAGGAGAAATAATAGGGCTAGTAACTTTGGGACTAAATCAATTTTCTCCTATAAATAGAGATGTTTCCCTTATTGTATTTCATCACTCAAGAAAAATAACAACTTTCCTCTCTTCTCCCTTTCTCAACAATATTCTTGTTCGAACTTTATTATTATTTCATAACAGGTTATCTGTCCGAATCTCTAATGATTTTTATCTCCATCGTGATGTATTAGTTGAGCATTCAATCAACATTCGGTTTGTCATCCTTATGCCTGGTATGCTTCCAAGATATCCATTTGAATTTGATATTGGGTTATATCTTGGCAGTGCATGCCTGCCGAATAATTTGTTGCTAAAGTAGTTGATTGACTTGATTCTAGTGGCATATCTTATTCAGTGTGATAATTAGTATATATATCTATCTCCTAAGTATTGTTTTTAACATAAAGGTTCAAGTTTAATTTTCTATGCTAATTCTCTTGTGGAACAAACAGTATGTTTAAATATATTTCTTGCCGTGTTAGATTTTATATGATATATGCTGCAGTATTTGGATTTACATGCATATTTCATGGTCATGTATTTTGATGCTTATTTAGTTGTGTTATTGCTCCATTTTGTTCGAATGCACTTTATATTGCTTTAATTCTTTATTTGAGTCTGACCGATTCGCTTGCTTTACTCTTTACTCTTGTTTTACTCTTACTTTGTTTTGATTGTCTTGATTGTGATTTTGCTTTATCTTGAGCCGGGGGTCTCCCGGAAACAACCGCTCTACCTACCAAGGTAGAGGTGAGGTTTGTAAATTCAATTTGAAAGAGTAACGTGACACCAGAAGTGATTATATTACACGCGCTTTATTGGAAGTGGTAATATATTTTTATAGGCTTGTGATTGTAATTGAAGATATGTTAGAGAAAAATACTCTACGTTATATGGATACCTTGATTTGCTCTGAAGTAGCAATATCTTAAAAGAGGTAGAGATGATTTTGTTTCATTTCTGAAGAATGAGAACTTGATAAATGTTACAAATACAGATCTATTCCCTGAATGAAGGTGACAATATATATTAAAGATTATACTATAAATATAAACGTGCATTTGATTGTGAAAATATCACGATTCATCTCCAGAAGAAGTAGAATAATTCAGAAGAAATATTCTGAATATTCTATGCTTTACCCCAGAGTAGTAAACTCAGAAATTTGCTTCCGAAGTAGCAAACATTAAACTATACTCTTGAAGTAGTAGAACTTTAAAATCTACTCCCGAAGTAGTAGAACTTTGTGAAAGCTACTCCTGAAGTAGTAGGACTCTGAATTTATTCCTGAAGTAGTAAATATTATCTGAAATCTGCTCCCAAAATAGTAAGACTTTGGAATTTACTCTTGAAGTAGTAAATCTGAAACTTACTCCTGAAGTAGTAAGGCATTATTCTGAAGTAATGTCTTTTTGTGCTTGAGCAAAATAATGAGCTATAGATGAGCGTTATATATCAAGCACATTCAAATAATCAGATTTCATTCCCCGAAGTGAATGAAGATATACTACAACCTACCTCCTAGAGAGATAAAATAATAAAAGAAATACATATAGTATAAAGTCATTGCAACACATACACGTCGTACATAGAAACATCATGAATAAGTTTATTAAATATCATTCTAAGGCAAAAGGAAGCACAGTAGAATGCTTTCTACCATAACCACGTTGATACATTATGGTTAATTGTTAAGATTTCCCCGAAGGAAATAAACATTAATGTATTTCTTCCTGAATGATGTGATTACTATGTGGTTACCTCTTTGATACAAAATATTCAGATGCTAATGGCTAATCTCGAGGAGACATTGAAATATTGAATTAGAACTTAGTGTTTGCTTTTCGTTGTCTATGAATTTACAACTATCTTTAAATGTTCATTTAATTTCTGTTTTCTTTCATGACACCAGTAGTGTCTAACCAAATGTTCTTTCATGATACCAGTAGTATCTAAGCAATATTTGATGATATAATGCTAATGATCCAGAGCTGCAGAAGTGCTAATTATTTGTTTACAAGAATCATGACACTAGCAGTATTCAAATAATATCGCATTACAAAATTTAAATTGAAATCTCACGGAGAGGTTATATATGATAGCCCAATTCATCCTAGATCGTAATTGTTACAACCGGAACACAAATTATGATAAATCTGAAGTTTACTAGTAATAAAAATGGTTATCATATTGATGAGATAATTTTTTCAACATTAGGGGGAGAGAATAATAATCGTGGAAACAACCTCTTGCAGAAATGTGAGTTAAGGCTGCATACAATAGACCCTTGTGGTCTGGCCCTTCCTTGGACTCAGCGCATAGCGGAAGCTTAGTGCACTGGGCTGCCCTTTAAGGGGAGAGAATATTGAAATAAAAGGGAAATTTTGTGGAATAATCCATCATTGTCTCATCCTGATCCACGTGCTTCTATTTGTAAACAAGAGGTTCAAAAGATTATTCACTTGCATAAAATAGCAAATCAAATGTCAGACGCATTTACAGATTTGAAAAGAATTATCAAATCACATATTCCTGCAGAGAATGTCCCAATTCGGATTGATGTCCCTGTAGGACTATCTACTAGTGTCATAGCAAATGAGTCCAAAGCACGCCTGAAGCGTGATAGACCATTGGGTTCTAAGGATCAGAACCCTAGAAAAATAAAAATAAATGGTCAATATCACACTAAGAAAGAATTTCATAAAGAAATGCAAGATTTGATCAATCCTAATATTCTTGAAGAAATCAATGAACCGCAAACTCAAGAAAATGAAGAAATATCAATAAATTCAATTGATGTTAGGACTAATTTGAATCGCTTGGAAATAATTGTGGTTTGAAATGTGACAAAATACTCACAACCTTATATGAAGATAATGCAACATGTATTGCTCAATTGAAGGGGGAATTCATAAAAAGGAGATAGGACAAAACACTTTCACCAAAGTTATTCTTCACACACGAGCTCCAAAAGAATTGTGATATCAACGTGCAACAAATTCGTTCAAGTGATAATATGATTGATTTGTTCACTAAGTCTCTACCAACTGCAACTTTCGAGAATATGATACACACTATTGGAATGCGAAGACTCAAGCATTTAGACTGAAGTTCTCATCAATGGGAGTTAATACATGTTGTACTCTTTTTTCCGTATATGATTTTGTACCACAGAATTTTTCTTGTAAGATTTTTAATGAGACAACCAAAATGTGTACTCTTTTTCTTTCACTAGAATTTTTTTCCACTGGGTTTTTTCTAATAAGGTTTTAACGAGACACATTATCTATCAAAATAGACATCCAAGGGGAGTGTTATAGATATTATCATATATTGTGTATGTCTATCTTTAAGAGAAATATTAGGACCAATAACTTTGAGACCAAATCAATTTTCTTAAATAAATAGAGATGTTACCTCATTGTATTTCATCCCTCAAGAAATAAAAATTCTCATATCTCCTTTCTTTCTCAACAATATTCTTATTCTAGCTTTATTATCATTTCATAACAAAAAAAATTATTTTATATGATTATAAATTATCTAATTTAATAATAACATAAAAATTTAAAATAAAATTATACTAAATATAAAAATATATTATTTCCTTTGAAATGACGAAAAGAAAAAGTGTACACATATGGTTGAAATGTATATTTCGGAGAATTGAGTATTATGAGTCAATAAATTCGAACAAAAAATGAACACTCCAGAAAAATCAGTGGAAGAGCAGACGACCAAAAGGCGAGAAAGAAGATTCAGGAATGGCTGATGTTTCCGCCGCGGACGGCGTCGCCGCGACGGCACTACAATCGGTAGTTCAGCGTATTCAACACGCGGCCGAACGCTGTGGCCGTAGATCGGACCAAGTAAGGCTGGTTGCTGTAAGCAAAACGAAGCCGGTATCTCTCCTCAAACAAGTTTACGACGCCGGTCACCGTTGCTTCGGTGAAAATTACGTCAAAGAGCTCGTCGACAAAGCTCCTCAGGTAAAAGGCTCTATACTCGTATTCGATTGCCTCTACATAATTTAATCATATGCTTATATGATTGATTGGTTTACTGGTCGAATTGTTCTGATTTGACTATAGGAGTCACTTTATCAAGGTTTATTTCAATCCAATACTAATAGAGTTTAATGGTCAAAAACACACCTGAGCTACTCCCTCCATTCCAATTTAAATGTCTTAATTTGACTGGATGCAAAGTTTAAGGAATAAAAGGACTTTTGAATTTTGTGGTTTTAAATTAAAGATGTGCGTAATGTACTAAAATGTTCTTTGAATCTTATTTTTTAACTTGCCGCTTACTAAATATAAAAAGAGGCACCTTTTTAGAATAGACCAAAAAGAAAAGTAACATACTTAAATTGGAACGAAGGGAGTATCACTCTTTCACAAGTTTCACACTCCAACTATCATTTGTTTCATTTTCCTACCCAACTATCACCATCTTTTTAATACATAGATGGTGCTATGAGGTAGGAAAAAAAAGGAACTGATAGTTTGGGTGTGAAACTCATGAAAAAAAAATGACTTTTCAGGTGTGTTTGTGATCATTGTCTCATACTAATAATGTATGCAAATTTCAGGGTTCTCTAATCTAGTCCTACACGGTAGTTTAATCTCAACAAACTGGTATCTAGTATGGAAATATTTTGCTTCCATGGTGTTTTGTTTTTAGCTAAGTATGGATTAGTTTTAAGAGATTTTAGATCTTTTGATACGACTTACCTTCATATGATTTTAGGTCTACCCAGTCGACGAAAGTGGTTGATGTAAAATTAAAATTTGAATCTTTTGGTGTTTTTGTTGTTTGTGATATGCTATACGTATAGGACAATGAAGCTTTTCACCTGTAGCTTAATTGATTTTCTTTTTGAATATTGCCAAGAGGAGATAGGTTTGCTTTTAGTATTATTGTAATAGCCCAACCTGCTTATGCTTATGAACAGTATTGTCCGCTTTGTCCAATGGACCTTACTGATTTGTCCCTTGAGCAAGTCACGTGGAGCCCAAAAGTGTGCTGCTAAGTTACCTTGTTCTTTGTCATAAGGACTTTCCATTCCCTTCCACGGTGTGATTCACCTATTATCATATGCACTCCTTCTCCAGAAGCTTGCTAGCTTAGAACTCTGCCAATCCTTGACCCGTCCTCCGTCATGGGCATCATAAAAAAAAAGGGGCAGCCCGGTGCACTAAGCTCCTGCTATGCGCGGGGTCCGGGGAAAGGCCGGACCACAAGGGTCTATTGTACGCAACCTTACCTCACATTTCTGCAAGAGGATATTTCCACGGCTTGAACCCATGACCTCCTGGTCACAGGTTACTCCAAGGCTCCACTTCGTCATGGGCATCATAATTACATTCAAGTGGCGTCTTGCGCTAGTTCTATTCTTCTAGGACTTAGCCGTGTTATGTATCTATTTTTTGATTTTTTTCTCTGTTTATGTGCTAGTTAATGTGTGCGTGTGTGTGAGAGAGAGCGATGGGGGGGGGTGTATTTTCTTCATGCTAAGTTATATTTGTTATGTGGGCTGTTGTTGTTTCCTGTGGGGAACAATGTGAAGTATTTTGTTTCAGATGAGGTGTTTATACTGCTATCGTTTGGTGAATTGCAGCTTCCAGATGATATAGAGTGGCATTTCATAGGGAATTTGCAGAGCAATAAAGTCAAGCCACTTTTAAGTATGTTCTCCTTCCTTCCTTCACTATTCCTTCTCCAATCCTTTTTCTTATGGACCAATTAGATGAAATGTACATTTCTATGAAAATATGTTCAGATGCAGCAAAATCTTAAAAATTGTGATTACTGGATAAATTTTGTCAGAAAAATAAGGGAGAAGACCTTTATTTTCTATTTTTTGTTTTATTTTTGGCGCCGTGGTAGAGGGCAGGGTTGTTTCAAGAGTTGCAAACTTTATCTTGGTGAAAGTAACATGCTTGCTTCATCACATTTTGGTTATATTTAGTACTACAAATATTTCAAAAAATGTTGGTCGTGAAACATTTTGCCTTCACTTACATCAGTCAGGCAAGTGGACAATAAGTTTCTATCTATTACATAACGGTAATGAAGAGCTTGAGCCACTTTTTTTGTGCAACTGGTATAGAGCTTATAATGAATTCTCCTCATCTTTTTTTTCAGCTGGAGTGCCAAATCTTGCTATGGTTGAGACTGTAGATGATGAAAAGGTAGCTAACACCTACTCCACTAGTAGTTTATCTCCTGTAAATAGCCTACAGGTTAACTAATACTCCAGCGCAAAATTTATGTTATACTGTTACATTGAACGTTAGAGCTGGAAGCTATCTTACTTGTATATACCAATTATAGTAAGAAGGAAATAAAACCGGTTTTCGTAAATTACCTTGATATACCAGCGCTCACCACATTACCTTGATGTGATATCACCAACTTTACCAAGAGTACCTTTTGATCTGCCTATTGAATATGAGATTGTAATGGTTGCAAAATCTCATGCTCTGCTCTGAAGGCATACTTGATTCTGGACTGTCCCAATTAATATTGGAGAACCTGTAATCCTTTGATTCTTCTCTTCTTTATCATTGTTTCTCTTTCTTAAACATGCCACTGATGGACAATTTCGAGGTTCATGAATTAGGATATCACTTAATTGTCTGAAAATTTCAATTTTGTAAGCTGTGAAAGTGTTCCAATCCGTGAATTTGTTAGTGATCCGAAAGGATGTAATGCCAATTGATGACTTGAGAATGCAGTATCCTGCCTCTAGACCTATGTGTATGTTAACCAAAAAGATACCAAAAAGTTATAAGAACTCGTGTGCCCATAAAGCTAACGTTCTTTCCCTTTTGGTCCGTTAAAAATTTCACCTCATAAAATGAAAAACCTTTCTGCTTCCAGCAATTCAAACTTTTTAGTTAACATGATGTTAAACAACAACAATAGTATAAAAGGGCAGCCCGATGCACTAAGCTCCAGCTATGCGTGGGGTCCAGGGAAGGGCCGAACCACAAGGGTCTATTGTATGCAGCCTGCAACAAGCTGCTTACACGGCTTGAATACATGACCTCCTGGTTACATGGCAGCAACTTTACCAGTTACGCTTATGATCAATCATAATTAAAGAAATGACTATAACATTGCACCTCAAAGCTAATCTAGCTGGATCAGTTATGTGAATCCTCACTATCCAACTCGCTCTATTTGGATTCAACTTCTATAGCATTATAACTATGCCTATGAGTACATTACCACACATTCAATATTGTGAGGGTAGACTTCCTTTTACTGACATAGTTTATATTTTGATTTTCTATTTGAGAATGTTAAATGTATATTCATCAACATTAAGGAAATACTGGACACCATATTTACAGTTCGGAGAATTAGCACAAACCATGTTCATTGTACAAGGATTCTTATAGTCTGTTTACTGCACTCTGTAGATCGCAAATCAGCTTAACCGTGTGGCTGGGGACATTGGAAGAAAGCCATTGAAAGTTTTTATCCAAGTTAATACAAGTGGGGAAGAAAGTGGGTAACTGGAGTATGTCTCTGATTTATTAAAGTCATTTTGGTCAATTTTGTGAAGATTGTCATATTCAAGAAGGAAAAACTAACCATGTTTGGATTCCATTATTGCAGCTAAATCTGGTGTTGAATCAGATGGCTGTGTGGAACTTGTGAAACATGTTACTTCAAACTGCCCTAATCTTGAATTCTGTGGCCTGATGACTATTGGAATGCCAGATTATACGTCAACTCCTGAGAACTTTAAGGTTGTCGTTTTATCTTTGTTGCTTCTTCTTGGCCTGGTTTGCTATTGTTACATCCTCAACTCAAATATCCTGATATTTGTCGTGCTTTGGTTTCAGACTTTAGCAAGATGTAGAAGTGAGGTTTGCAAGGCACTTGGAATATCTGAAGATCAATGTGAGCTGTCAATGGGCATGTCGGGCGACTTTGAACTTGCTGTGAGTTACCTGACTTGTCACTAAGTACATCAAACAATTAGTAAGCTTGTAAGGAACTTGAGTAACACTAGTTCTCTAGGGAGCATGTGGTAGTCCGACACGTTTACAATATTTCTTCTTATAAAGTAAACCAAGTATGTTAATTAGACATCTGGCTCAGTTTTCATTACTGGTCTCTGTTATTAGAAGGGTTTTGAGTCTGATTCATAATGCCCAATATCTGGATACCCAGCTCCCGGCCACCCCCATAGGATTAACCGATTAAGGCACTTATCCAAAACTAGGAGAGTAGTTTCACCCCTTGACAGTTTGCTGCAACTCGAGTGTTAATCTGTTTTATCTTTTAATATTTACGCAATTCTTTGAAGAGGAGCCTTGAAGTAATCGTAAAGTTATCCTCGTGTGGCCTATAGGTCATGGCTTTGAATCGTGGAATCAACTACTGATGCTTATGTTAGGTAGTAGGCTTCCTACATAACACCCCTGGAGGTGCGGTCCTTCACCGGACCCTACGGGAATGCGGGATGCTTTGTGCACGGGGCTGCCCTTTATATTTGCGCAATTCGTTATTGGTTTCCTGTCTGTAATAGTAGGTTGGATTGTTGTTAAAATAGAATTTCATTGATTAGTTGTTGGTTCTATTGTGTTAAATATGTTTGAAGTTCATAATGAAAATTGTTTAGGGATATCTTATCAATGATATACAGTTCCAACTTTCATCCTACTTCCAATCTGACGACTCTTGCTGCGGTCACTCGTCATTCTATGCTTGTAGCCTGTGACTCCCTTAATAATTTAAGACTTATTTTTTCTAAAGGAGATAGTGTAAGGCTAATATATCAGATAAGCATATTTTATCCTTGGTGTCCTGCTATATTTGAAAAAAGAACCAGCTATCACTCATGCTAATTAGCCAGCACTGGTATTGAATTCTACATATGCTCCATTTAACCTCATGTTCAGCTATGTTTAAGCACACCATACTTACAATGCTTTGTCTATTCCTACAGGTTGAGATGGGCAGTACAAATGTTCGGGTGGGATCTACTATATTTGGTGCAAGGGAATAAGCAAAGAAGTAATCGAGCTAGGTTGATTAACACATTTTTGTGAAAGAACCTGAGGCAAACTTGTACCTTATAATTTTGCAGCTTGATGGCAAAATATGGAGCGTTTTGCAGAAAACTGATATGAATAGCTTGTTGTTTGTACAATGCGACTATGGACCTCATTGGCTATGTGGCCTATAACATCCGTTTGTATTCTATTTATTATTATTATTACTGCTGAGCATAGTCTTGAGCTGTGATCTAGACGTTCTTAATAAATGTCAGGGTATTTGTTATACTCTCATCTACATGTACTGATTGATGATATATCTGTAGAATACTTCTGTGATGGCCTGGTCGGCTGGTCCTTGGATCTTCTTGTTGAAAGAACGACTAAACTATGTAGGGAAGCTAACATCATAACTTGTGCAAACTGTAGACTTAGACTGATAGTCCAGTAGAAAACAGAGGATACTGGCCATGATGAGTACTGCTGCCACCAAAACCAAAGGTGGAAGTCATCGGACAGCTATAAGAACAAATTGAAGACCAAAGGCCAAAAAGGAAAATTAACTAGAATAGCAACCCAATATTAGCAATAAACTAAAAATATCCCCAGAAATGGAAGGAAAACTCAAAATACTTCCAAAAAATTTGGAACGAACAACTTTGGTATTGCGACCACAGGCTTGGACGTTACTTCAACATTTCTCTGCCTCTTCTGAGGCCTATATGTCGGAAGGTCAATGAACTTAGGGAAACAAAAAGGGTAATTTCACCAATGATCACTTCCTTATATGTATTAGTGACTTTTACATGTTGTATCACTATAGTCAAAAGATTTCTTTTTAGAACTATGTACTCCTAGTTACGCATAAAGTACCACTCACCGAAACATCAAATTTTGCAGAAAAATCCAGGAAGAATATGACCATGAATAATGCATAAACTCAAACTCAACACCCTCTTCCACCCTCTAACACACCCGCCATTTCGCCGCTCCTCCTCCTCCACCACCAAGTCCTTCAACGCCACCCTCCACCGCCTTTCCTCAGAAGGTGCCCACCATGATGCTTTACTCACATACAACTCCATGCTCAACTCCTCTGTACCTCCTGACCCTTTCACTTTCCCCACTCTCTTCAAATCCTGCATTTCTCTTAACCTCCTCCCCCACGGCCTTTCCCTACACCAACACGTTGTCGTTAATGGGTTTTCATCTGATCCTTATATTGGGTCTTCCTTAATTAGTTTTTACTCTTCTTTTGGCCTTACATACCGTGCACACAAAGTGTTCGATACAATGCCTGAGAGAAATATTGTCCCATGGACGGCTGTTATTGGGTGTTATTCAAGAACTGGTGATGTTGAGCATGCTTTTTATATGTACAATTCTATGTTACATGAAGGAATAAAGCCGAGTTCCGTTACCATGTTGACTATGCTTTCTGGAGTAAAAGAGAGCATTCATGTGGAGTGTTTCCATGCTTGTATAGTAAAATATGGTTTTCTAGGTCACATTGCTTTGTTGAATTGTATGTTGAATTTGTATGGTAAATGTGGAAGAGTTGAGTATGCTAGGAAGTTATTTGAGTGGATGGATGAAAAAGATATTGTTTCTTGGAATTCTTTGGTTTCAGGGTATTCTTTAGTGGGGAACATAGAGGAATTATTGAGGCTAATGTATAGAATGAGGTCGGAAAATACGTGGCCTGATTATCAAACATATGGGTCGTTGGTTTCTGCGATTGCGAAAGAGGGTAGTGTTGAATTTGGAAAAGTGGTGCATGGGCAGATAGTTATTGCTGGATTTGAATTAGATGTGCATCTTGAGACATCACTTATATTTATGCATTTAAAATGTAGGAACATGGATTACACGTTTAAGATTTTTGAGCGAGCGAAAGATAAAGATGTAGTTTTGTGGACGGCTATTATTTCAGGACTTGTTCAGAATGAACGTGCAGATGGAGCACTTGAAGTGTTTCAAAGCATGTTGTGTAGTAGAATTGAACCGTCTACAGCTACCATAGCAAGTGTCCTTGCAGCTTGTGCTCAATTAGGTTCATTAAAAGTAGGAACTTCTATACATGGCTACATGTTGAGGCAAAGAATGGCCATTGACACTCCTGCGCAAAATTCACTTGTCACTATGTATTCAAAATGTGGCTATTTGAAGCAAGCTCTTGTTGTTTTTGATACAATAAAAAACAGAGATGTGGTCTCCTGGAATGCAATTGTTGCAGGGAATGCCCAGAATGGACATTTATCAATGGCCTTGCATCTGTTTAATCAAATGAGGATAGCCCATCAAAGACCTGACTCAATAACTGTGGTTTCATTGCTTCAAATTTGTGCGTCTATAGGAGCATATCAGCAAGGGAAGTGGATTCACAACATTGTTGTTAGGAGCTATCTTGAACCTTGCGTCAAGATAGGTACAGCTTTGGTTGATATGTACTGCAAATGCGGTGACTTAGACAGTGCGGGAAAGTGTTTTGACAGGGTCATAGAACACGATCTCGTTTCGTGGAGCACAATTATTGCTGGATATGGAAGTCACGGCAAAGGGGAGATTGCCTTGGAGTTGTATACAGAGCTTGTGCGAAGTGGTCTTACACCAAATAGTGTTATTTTCTTATCTGTTCTCTATGCATGTAGTCATAATGGACTTGTCGACCAAGGTATGAGCTTGTTTGATTCTATGGAAAGGGATTATAAGATTGAACCTGAACTCCAACATTGTGCATGTATAGTTGACCTACTTTGTCGAGCTGGTAGGGTGAAAGATGCATACAACTTCTATAAGACAAACTTTCCAGAACCAATGGCCAATGCTTTAGGTATAATTCTTGATGCTTGCAAAACAGAAGCCCTGGTAGAACTTAGAGATGTTGTTGCCGAAGAAATCTCAGAGTTGGATCATGGGGATGCTGGAAGGTATGTGCAATTGGCTCATAGTTATGCTTCAATGGCCCAGTGGGAGGGCGTTGGTAAAACCTGGGTCCAAATGAGGGATCTTGGGCTCAAAAAGCTTCCTGGTTGGAGTTTTATCGACTTACATGGAGTAATAACAACTTTTTTCATGGGTCAAACCTCTCATCCTCAACAGGAGGATATAATATTAGTTCTGAAGAATTTGAGTGAGGAGATTAGTGAAAGGGTAATCATGTCAAACATAGAGAATATATCATAAGCGCTTATGTACGGCATCTTCTCCGTGCTGTTTTTGTACATTGGGGATCACTTGATGTCAAAGGCTTGGTAAAATCCAGAGAGGAACGGAGAGGAGATGTCCAAGAGTAAATGTCAATTTGCTCAAGATGCCATTCTGCAGTTAGGAATTGAGCAAGGGCATATCAGTTAAATCTGAGTGCAAGCCAGAATTCCAGAAAGTGTTACAACTGCTAACTGCAGATTCATCATTCAGTTGCTCAGTCAACAATGGTACGCAATGTATGTCCATGAACATCAGAACTGAATCTAGCACATGACAGCGGACAAGTGTATAGAATATAGCACATTGGTCGAGGGAATTGGTTGTCGTCTTCTAATGTGATCTTGGAAAATCTTCACCTCATTAGTTAGGCCCAGATCCATTTTATTTATATGGTAATAGGGTCAGCCCGTTCTGATACGATACAGGATGGCACAAGGGTGATTATGAGAGCTAGGTTTCGTGGTGGAACTCGGCTTCAAACCAATGATGATCCATGGAGCATATTCACCACATTTGAGGAGCTTCAAGGGGTCTCAAACGGGTATCTTCACACCTCACACCCCTTGACGGTGAAGGATAAGCCTTTGAAGACCTATGTGTGAAGATGATCAAGCTATGTGAAATAGCATGGAAGGAACAAGACACAACTCACTCAAATTCCTTCGCCCGAGACTATGCCTAGGAGCTCCAAGCCATATGAGTCATGTTCATGCAAGGAGCGGCCTTGGAGATCCTTGAGGGACTCAACTTGGTTGAAGACGAGAAGCATGAGATTGGATGAAGATTTCAAGACCGGGAGGTGGTTATTTATGCAAAGAGGTCAATCTTTAAAGACAAAACCATCATTCCTTGAAAAGACCACCAAACAAGGCCCTTACTTCATTAAGGGCGTAATTGTAATAGCTTAGTAGTCTTCTTAGCCTAAGTAGTATAAATACTATATTTGTTATTTCATTACTTAGTTTTTGGATGAATATTGATTGAGAGTGATTCTCTAGTATCTAGGTTCTAGATTGTAGTATAGTGTAGTGTTCATAGCGAGTGTAGGGTTAATCTTAATCTCTTCAATTGAACCTCTCTTTGAATGTATCCAAGTTGGTAATTCAAGCATGAGTTCAGGTCTCTTCTCCCTTGGTTTGTGATCAATTTCTTGATTTCAATCTCTTCTTTCTTCTATTCTCACATATATTTCTTCTATCAAACCTATCTTACTTTGTGTTGTTTAATTCCGCATATTTGATTGTTATTTTCATATGTTCCCAAGTAGGATCGTATCACGTTCCGATGTTGATTTGTCCAATGATGGTCCATATTGTTCACTCACCAAATTTGCAGTACTTGGCCCCAGGCGTGCTGGAGGGGTGTTACAATGCCACATTTGTTGAGGAAATGAATTGTTGTCTTCTTGTATTTTCTTTGAGCAATCTCATCTCACATTAGCTAGCTTTTGGAGTTAGAATTAGGCACAGTCACTCTATACAAAGGACCACTAAGGAACTCCAATGCACCAGCTGGTATACTAACTTGCATTTTATTAAAAAAAGAAAAAGGTTCAGATCTGCCCTTGGACTATACGATATAATACACTTTTGCGTGTCTTTTAAACTTGTCTCAACCCTGCTCTTAACGTTATGTTTTGCAGCTACTCTTGCCCTTGATTTAATAGAAAATATATTGGAGGGAATATTTGTTTCGTTTCACATAGTATGGGGCTATCTTTAATTTATTGAAGTTCCTGAATATTATGGCACAAAAACAACAATATGGTACAAAATATCATTGCATTCCAAAACATAAAATACATTTGCGATTACAATCTATCCACCATTACATTACTTCTAAATTATACAACCTAAAAAATCAAATGCAATTACATCCATCTTTTAAAGTCTCTAGAACGTAAGATATATTTCCCCCCTCATATTTCCAAGTCTTCTATCAATAGAAGAAGAAGCCTCAACCTTTGACTTTAAAATCCTCACTATTAATAGTAGAAAGAGTCGCAAACTCTGCCGCTACTTTCTTAAAATCTTCATTATCAATAGTAGAAGAATTTACCTCAAACTCAATCACTACTTCCTTTAAAGTTTTAAGTTGAAAAGAGTTTACTTTTTCCTTCAAAAGATCGTTTTCACTAATATGAGCACCATTTTTCATTTTTAAAAGATTGTTTTCACTAACGAAAACGTCATTTTTGTTCATCGTTGATGACTTGGATAGTTCTTTCTGATTTTTTTTTTATCTTCCCAATCTCAATATCTACACGATAGTGCATGCAACAAAAAACACAACGAAAAAGATCTGTCACAACAAAACATAAACATAAAAAAACTTCATTACTAATCTGCCGCAAAAAAAAAGTCATAAGGAAAAAGAGATTATTTACATCAGACTTATGACACAAAAAACGCCTTTCAAAATTATTTGGAGTTCACAATGTGAGATGGAGTGCAACAACTCCACACTCATAAACCTTTTCAAAGCTATTTGAAGAACTTGAAGCTATATTTTCATAAGTAGGTGAAAGTTCATATGCAAATGTGGAGTTTCAGAATGTAGTACCAAAAAAATAATGGCTAGCATAAAGTGCACTACAAAAAAATTCTGAGACCTGTTGGTACAATATGTAGTTCAAGAACTTTAATGGATCAAATACGCCCCTATAATATGTGAAACTGAACAAATATGCTCTCCAATGTATTTTTCGGGTTTCCATTAAATCAAGAGTACGAATAGCTGCAAAATATAACGTTAAGAACATGTCTGGAACAACGTTTAAAAGACGAGCAAAAGCGCGTAATATCATATAGTCCAAGGGAAAATGTGGACCTTTTACGTTTAAAAAATATGAAGCGCAAGGATCTGCTGAATTTGAGGGGTACGAGAAGTTTTGCCGAAGTAGGCATATATAAACAGATTTTTTTTTGTTATCCCCGTTTTTTTTTTTTTAATATTTCTTACTTTCATTTGTCCCATTTGCTTTACCTTTGGTGCAAATGTAATCCCCCTAGATGCGTATAGTTCTATAAATTGACACGAAAATATATAAAAAAAAAACGTAATGCTAATATAAAAAGGTGTGTTGAAGATACATTTTCCTGCTGGTACCTCTAATTATAGGATTGTAGGGGACAAAAAAAGTAAATTATTATGCCATCATAGTGTCTTCAGAAATCATGAAAAAATGTACTTTCTATTTTCCAAATATTAACATTTACAACGTACAAGAGTTTTCCATTTTAACATGTCCCAAAATCTATGCACCAATTTTCGCATATATAACAAATGACCGAGTCCTAAATATTAGATATCAAAAAGAAAACTTCAAGTGGAGCTCAGTCACAGTTATTGTAGATCCTGAAAAACCTCTTTAAACATAGACATAACAGTTGAAGAAACAGAAGAAAAGATCCAAACACAGAGAGAGAGAGGAAAATGAATAAACATGGAAGAAACAGGTGGAGTGGAAAGAAGGTGATGTTGGGGATGCTAATTATGGGGTTGTGCATTACTGCTTATGTAGCTGGTCCACCCCTCTATTGGCACCTCACTGAATCTATTTCTTCCTCTACCCAATATTCTTGCCCCTCTTGTCCTTGTGATTGCTCTACTGATCAACCCCTTCACTCTTTTTCACAAGGTATATAAAATACCCCTTTAATTTTCTCTCTTGTTTCAGTAATTTACATGGATGCATGTACTTTGAATTTACTGACTCTAAATTTAAGATGTTGGGACTTAGCTAAAAATAGGATGACAAGGATAAAGTGGCTGGTAAAGTCGTAAGCTCTTTCTTTTTTTGCTTCAAGCGACGCAAAGTGACTTTGGCTTCGCTCTCATAACATCCACTTTTGACTGTGGGTCGGACATGTAATTGTAGTTAGGTTAGTGAAAGAAATAATCCCTTGATTATTTTTATTAATTGAAAGAGTATATATACAATTTACATATTTCCATAATAGGAAAAAAAATTCATATTCTACTCCTAAAACTCTATTCTAGTAGTACAAGACTTCTATAATTATGGTAAGTGTACAATGCTAAGTAATACAAATATTCTACACTAATTACAATCCTAAAACGGACCAGAGTCCAGTGATATACACTATGTGAAAGAAATAATCCCCTTGATTATTTTCATTGATTGAATAGATATATATACAAGTTACATATTTCCATAATAGGAAAATCCTTTTCCTATTCTACTTCTAAATTCTTATTCTACCATAATTCTAACTATACAATTATGGTAATAGTATAACACTAATTAAGGTATCCTTTTCTTTACAATATACTACCATATACATTCCTAATATACCAAGAACTCCTTTGCCCGTGATGGGTGGATCTGCCGTGATGGGTCGTGATGATGGATCGTTTAACACACCCCGCAAATCATAGCGCGGTCTTGAAACGCCGAGGCTTGTCCCTAAAATCTTCAAAGAGAACCGTGGTAGACCCTTTGTAAAGATGTACGCAATTTGATAACGAGACGGGACATGGCATACGCGAACTTGACCCTTTGCAACCTTTTCACGGACAAAGTGAATGTCCATTTCGATATGCTTGGTCCGTTGGTGTTGAACTGGGTTGCCTGAAAGGTAGATGGCACTAATGTTATCGCAATATACCAAGGTTGCCTTCTGAATGGGACAATGAAGTTCCAAAAGCAAATTACGTAGCCAACATGATTCGGAGACCACATTTGCTACCCCTCGATATTCTGCCTCGGCACTTGAGCGTGATAGCGTTGCCTGACGCTTTGCCGACCAGGAGACCAAGTTGTTGCCAAGGAACATACAGTAGCCAGAAGTCGACCGTCTGGTGTCGGGACAACCACTCCAATCAGCATCCGTGTAAGAGACAAGTGTGGATGTAGATGAAGGATACAAGTGCAAACCATAATCCAGTGTCCCCTGAATATACCGTATGATGCGTTTGATTGCATTCATGTGCTCAACTCTGGGGTCATGCATGAATAAACACACCGCCAGATCGCATATGTAATATCCGGTCTGGTAAAGGTAAGATCTTTGGAGGGCCCTGCAAGATCGCGATAATGGTCGGGTCCTCGAATGGTGCACCTGCTGTGGCACTTAGCTTTGGGTTTGCATCAACTGGCGTGGAAGTGGACTTACAGGATGACATCCCAGCCCTTTCGATGATCTCAGTAGCATACTTCCGTTGAGACAGAAACAACCCATCTGAATGACGTTGGACAGCAATCCCCAAAAAATAACTCAAAGGCCCTAAATCTTTCATAGCGAACTCAGAACTGAGCATGGTCATGATAGACTAGCGCAAGACATCGGAAGAGGCGGTCAAGATGATATCATCCACATACAACAGAATGTAGGCCAACGAAGAACCACGACGGTAGATGAACAAGGAATTATCTGACCGGCTGTGAGTGAACTCAATAGTGGAAACAAAGTCAGCAAACCTCGTGTACCAGGCCCTCGGAGACTGCTTAAGCCCATATAAGGACTTCTTCAACAAACATACATGATGAGGACGGTTTGGATCCCTGAAACCCAAAGGCTGATGCATATAGACTGTTTCCTTGAGATCTCCGTGTAGGAAAGCATTCTTGACATCCAACTGATGAATTGGCCACGTTTTTTACAGAGCCAAGCTAAGCACAATGCGAATGGTAGCCGGTTTGACCACTGGACTAAACGTCTCACCACAATCAATTCCAACCTGCTGAGTCTTACCATCACCAACAAGTCGTGCCTTATGCCGAGCAAATGAGCCATCTGAATTCTCCTTATGAGCAAAAATCCACATAGACCTGATAACATTAATACCATATGGACGGGGCACCAACTCCCACGTCTTATTATCAATAAGAGCATTATATTCATCAGTCATTGCAATTTTCCAATTAGGGTCATTTAATGCGGACACAGGATTGCGGGGCAAGGGGGATTTAGAGACATCAGAATGTAAATTAAAATATCTTTTAGGTGTAAAAATACCCCGCTGACTACGAGTGACCGGTCTATGACTCGAGGAAGAATTGAGGAATTTTGGGAATTTTACGGGCTCGGGGCCGGGTGGCGACAAGCGATGGGCTCTTGGCCCAAATCGAAAATGGTTATGTCGATTACGAGCACGTCGAGGTGGTGGGTTCTGGACGGTTCGAGTGGGTGGGTAGCCCAATAAGTGGAAGCTGTTCGATGGCTGGAAGCAGGCGACGGCAATCTTGTGGGACCCGGCAAGGCGATGGGCCATTGGAGGATTTTGGGCACGGAGTTGTCCGAAAAATTCGAATAATATACGGGATATTTGGTCATCCAAAAAATTATACGACTTAGGCTCGGGAGTATGAACTTTCGTAAAAGGGAATTGGGTTTCATCAAAAATGACATGACGATTTATAATGATTTTCTTGGAGGATAAATCAAAACACTTATAACCACGATGATTCGACGGATAACCCAAAAATACACGGAGTAGACGGAGCCTGAAGTTTGTTAATTGTGGTGGATGGGAATAACGGATAACACAAGCACCCAAAAATCCGAAGATGAGAATAAGACGGGTTTTTATGATATAAGATTTTGAGAGGGGAAGAATATGTCAGACCTTTAGACGGAATTATGTTAAGAAGGTAAGTGGCCATTTGTAGAGCATGATGCCAAAAATACGGAGGTATGGAGGCATGAATTAGGAGAGTTCGGACAATGTTATTTATGGAACGAATTTTGCGTTCGGCTTTCCCATTTTGTGAAGATGTATGAGGACATGAAAACCGAAAATTTATCCCATGAGTAGCACAAAATTCTCGAAACTCCCTATTGTCATACTCCTTCCCATTATCACATTGAATATTTTTTATTTCTCTTCGAATTGAGTACGAATGAACGCTCTAAATTTTATGAAGACGGAAAACACTTGTGATTTATTCGCAATTGGAAACGTCCACAAAAATCTAGAATAATCATCTAAGAAGAGAACATAATATCGATGACCCATTGAACTAAGAACAAAGCGATGTCCATAAGTCGCTATGAATAATGTCAAATGGCATAGAAGTATGAGAATTGGAGTCTACAAATGGCAACTTAACAATTTTTCCTAATGAACAAGATCGACAAATTGGAGTACGACTGTACCCTTACAAGAAATAAAGCTATTTTTATCTAAAAGCTGATAAAATAGAAGATCCCTGATGACCCAAACGAGCATGCCACATGGAAGGAGAGATGGTCGCAAAAGGCGATGGCAAGGCCGACTCGATGGTGGATCAAACCGGGCATGATAGGATACAGATCCCCCCTACTATCACACCTCATGAGATGACTCCCCGTCTTGAAATCCTTCACAGAGAAACCGAAAGGATCAAATTCAACGGAAACAGAATTGTCATTTGTGAATTTTCGGACAGACACTAAATTTTTAATCAATTTAGGAGCATGTAAAGTATCTTTCAAGAGGAGAGGTGGATTGGGAGGAGATAACGTTCGACCATACCCTAGAATTGGAATAGAATCGCCATTACCAACAATTATTCCCGAGGGTGCTCAAATTGTAATAAGATGAGAGTACCGATTCGGAAGTCATGTGAGTAGTGGCCCGGTGTCCATGTACCAATTTTGGTCCGTTGAGTTAATCCCAACGCGTGTGCATCGCGGCCTCGATATCGGCCTGAGTAGGGCTCGCCGCATGATGGGCTTGCGAGGTCGGGGCCCAAGAACTCCTGGCCGTCTTTGGACTGGCCCGTAATCGCTACCATCGCCGTTGGGCCATCGCCGATGGGCCGCCATCGCCGGGCATTGGGCCTGGATTGTTGGCGACCACCGCCGGAATTTCGCCGCCTTTGGTATGGGCCGCCGCCCACGGCCCACCGCCATCGCTTCCATCGCTTCCACTGCCATGGGCCCCACTGCTGGGCCCATAGGGGTGGTGGGCCACTGTTCATTGGATGGGACCCACCGACGTTTTGCTGACTACCGGAACCTCCACCATTACCACCGCGTTTGCCCCCGCGGTTTTTATTATTCTTGCCGCCACCATTATTATGGTTTTGGCCCGAATTATTAACAAAAACTGACGGATTAGGAGAGGACGTCATCATGACAACTGGACTTGCTCCTGAGCGCCTTTAGCCAAACCGGCTTCTTCCAACGTAAGCATGGAGCGGGCTTGATGGAAGTCGGGAAGAGGGTTGCTTTGGCGAAGGAGAGTGCCAATACCATTATAGGCCTCCGAAAGACCGGCAACCAATTGTAGAACTAGACGATTATTTGTGACTGGTGCGCCAACGTTACGGAGTTGATCCGCCAATTCCTTTAGTTTCTTGCAATATGCAGAAACGTTCGGAAATACGTCCATTCGAACGAGAGAATTCACCGCCGAGTGTGACGATACGGGAATGTTGGTTGTCTTGGAATATGTCACGCAATCTATTCCATGCAGCCATAGCCGTGGTATCGGGCTCCATAATCGTATGTAGAAGGTCCACTGAAATAGTGGCGTATATCCACCGAAGAACGGTAGCATCAAGTGTAATCCATACCTCATTATCCTCCGCAAGAAGTGGTCTAGCGGGAGGAATTATGTGATGAAGAACTTGATAAGAGATAGCGTGAATTTTAAACAACTCTGCCCACAATGCATATTGAACGTTTTCCATCTCAAGGACAATTGGGACACTGAGCTTGATATTGGAAACCGTGAGGGCAGGGTGAAAATTGTTCTTCGACATATTTGGAAGAACAAAGAAGGAGGATAAATTTAAGAGAGGTTTTTGAGAGCGGAAGACGAGATATTTGGAGAGAAAAAACCCGAGGGAGGGGGGGGGGGTTCTCGGCCAAAGAGGATGCAAAAGTTTGAGAGAAGAAAACTTTTGTTTAGACCTAGTCTCTTGATACCATGAAAGAAATAATCCCCTTGATTATTTTCATTGATTGAATAGATATATATACAAGTTACATATTTCCATAATAGGAAAATCCTTTTCCTATTCTACTTCTAAATCCTTATTCTACCATAATTCTAACTATACAATTATGGTAATAGTATAACACTAATTAAGGTATCCTTTTCTTTACAATATACTACCATATACATTCCTAATATACCAAGAACTCCTTTGCCCGTGATGAAATTTGGATTGCCGTGATGAAATTTGTGATGATGGACTGTTTAACACTATGTATATCACGGGAATATACACTATCTAACAGTTAGTCTTAGAGCTGGAGTCAACATAAAAAATGAAGGGTGCGAATTTTGTGTTGTCTTTACCAATTTATCAGGTTGCGGATTGTGGGTGGAGAAAAGCGGGGTTAGAGACTCGAGCGAGGGCCGCCCTTTTGATACTTATTGTTGCGTCTCTATTTCTGAAAGGCAAGGAAGGTGCCTTTTGCGGTCATATATATGTTTAAAATAAACCGCATGTCCTTCAAATCATTGACTCTAAATTCTGAATTCATCTCTATGTTAGACAACACAACACGTGAAAAACGTAATTACTTTATTATTGTAAAAGTAATTACACCAAGACTTGAACACTATAACTTGACCACAATATACATCAAGTTCTTACTCTTTTATTTTTATCAACACTTGACACCCACACTTAAGCTTACTTAAGTATTTACACACAATTTAGACTCACTTGGACACTTTTTGGATGCACACTTGGGACTTGCTCTCACTTCTTGAGAACTTCTCACTCACTTAATTACAACTCAAATAGACCACCTCTATTTATAGGTGGTGATGAAAGAATCTAGTTAGGATACTTAATTACTACTCTATTCTAGAATAATCCTCACTACCTTTTTCTAGAATCACTCTTCTATTTATTTCTAGAGTTATTCTTTCTAGACTTCACTCTAGAACTTTCATTCTAAAGTTCTTCTTTCAACTCTCTAAAACTACTTGAATATTCTAGATTGATTATCCATTGTCTTAGATATTAAGTTGATGATGACTTTTAACACTCTATTGTCATGAATATGAAAGAAAACATATTAGTCCTGGAATCCACCTCTATTGCCATGCAGAAATAGTTCATAGCTACTCTCTTGATGTCCCATGCAAAAATAGTTCATAGCTACTCTCTTGATGTTGAGATGATTTCAGTAGTAGCATGTTTGACATGGATCACCTCTTTTTTTCTTACCAGGTGTGAATGTGAGTACTTTTACAGGTTAGTTTTTTCAACCTTGTGCTGGTTTTTTTCTTTTTTTGGTTAAATAGAGTAGCCATTAAATATTAAGTAGTTTCATTACAGAGCATACTACTCCTAATAGCAAAGGAGTTTCTAAAGCGGGCCAAAATATTAGAAGTACTAATATTTGCTAGTTATTATTATCACCACTTTTCTATGATAGCTTCTTTTTCCTCTACTGTTTCATAGATTGCATGGAGCATGATCTGGGGGTGAGTGAGGAGGAGGAGAGAAACTTCACAGCTCTTTTGACAGAGGAATTAAAGCAAATGGAAGGTGAAACACTGGAAAACCAGAGAAGAGCAGACATGGCACTGCTTGAGGCAAAAAAGATGGTGTCCCAATATCAAAAGGAGGCAGACAAATGTACATCAGGGATGGGAACTTGTGAAGAAGCTAGAGAAAAGGCTGAAATTGCTTTAGAAGCGCAGAGACAAATCACTGCTATGTGGGAGCTCAGAGCACGCCATCAAGGATGGAAACAAGAGCTTGTCTAAGTCTAATTAGTGTGTGGACAAGTTCTCAATGAAGCAAGTAAACTGGCATTTCACCAGTTTCTAAAGAAACATTAGTATTCAGCTAGGCCCGACATTTACCTAATTTTCCTAACAATAGAAGCCATTTTCGTAAGGCCAGTAACAATGTTAAATTACTATAGATAAACAAGAAACTCAAAACATCTCGTTTTATTTATAGTTTAACAGTTTAGACTCGCTTCAGGAAGTATATCTCTCTCCTCAAAGTATACGTTCATTTCGCAGCACAAACAAGTCTCTCAAGCAGAGCTTGAGCAAGAGCAGAAACTGTACGCAAAGCCTTTATCGATTAAGATCAAAACAATTTCTGGCGCAAACCTTCATCGATTAAAATAAAACAACGCACAAACTATCCCAAACACCATAATTAAAAAAAGTCATTCAGTGATCGCGCCTGAATTTTAAAGAATCGACATGCCTGATTTATGAGATTATGTCCCTTTTTGCATGGAGCACTACAATCTAACCAATGAGAGCAGTCGTTCCTATTGAAAAAATTGGAAAGGAATGAACAAACTAAGTTTCTTGAAGCATCTTTGGGGAAAAGAACATAAGATTGTGGAAGCTGGAAATAGAGGTATTTCCTATCTCAAGACAAGCATGTAATGTGGGATACAACAATTGCAGTGAACGAGAAGTAAGTAAATATTACAATTGCTAGAAAGGATAAACTAAAGATTACAACAAAACTGAAAATCAAGAATGAAACAAACTCCTTGTGTGATTTGCTAAGTCGAGTGATGACACTCTGTCTTTAAGACAAGATTGCCCCGTATATCTCCTTTTACGTTGTCGGACAATAGTCTCCCAAGATACAATAGCAACTTAACAATTGAGCAAAGGAAACTCAAGTGTTACTCTTGAAGAACTTTGAGTATAGTAAACTTGCTAGAGAGGAAGAAGATTAATTCAGAAATTATGTAGTATTTTTTTAAGTGTTACCACAACTTCTATCTAGACTCAATGGAAATCGCATCCGAATTTACCTCGACTGCTACCTCCCCGGTCATGATTTACATCCGGTATCAAGTCCGCCTGATTACATTGAACTCTTGTCTTAACTCGCCACGTGTCATGCCAGATTTCACCGTATACAATCTGCGTAGCTAAATGTTATGGGATGCCAACCCTTTTTCTCCATATTTGTTAGACTCGTTCCACTCTGAATAAGTTATCATTCTGCGTTCAAGTTCCCCTTCAACACCATGCATCTGTAAACCAACAAATATCTAGAACCTTTAGTCCCGAAGAATAATTCTCAAAAGCAGTCCACCAAAGAGAAATCCTTGGAATATCAATAAAACATGAGTACTTTGTGTATTTTGTTTAAAAGAATGGAGTTCCGAAAGAAAAATGTATCACGGCGTCCTGAGAACACATAAGAAGACTAAAGATGGAAAGCAACCTAGGTAGAATAAGTCTGGTAAGTTCAAAGTCATCTAACAACACAAGATAAAACTTATGACACAGTGAACTAATAACAGGAGATGTCCATAAATCTGCATGAACAATATCAAACGGAGAAAACGTAACACTTAAAGAAGACTGAAAAGGAAGGTGAACGTGTTTGCCTAGAGGGCAAGACAACCATTGTTGGGCAGGTTTCCCACTAGAACAACGAATTAAATTATTGTTCAGAAGAAAACTAAAAACAGGGGCTCCGGGATGTCCAAGTCTATTGTGGCAAGTAGACTGAGAAATTGTTGCTACGGCTGTGGGAGGAGTGACTTGGGCAGTTAGAGATGTGGGAGGGGTGACACTGGCAGTGGACGTGGATAGGAAATGATATAGGTCTCCTTCACTATTGCAGCGTGTAAGGAGTTTTCCAGAACGTAGGTCCATTGCAGAAAACCCAACCGGGTCAAAGTTAATTGAGACGGAATTATCTATAGCAAATTTTCTAACGGAAATTAGGTTCTTAATAACGTGTGGGGCATAGAGAACGTTATTAGGGAGAAGTGGGGATGCGATGGTGGGGTGAGAGTGTGGCCAAAACCTTGAATTGTAATGCAGTGGCCGTTTCCAACCAGAATGGATTGTGGAGTATTTAAAGTACGCAGTTGAGGAAGGTTACAAGAATTGTTGGTGAGGTGAGATGTGGCGCCCATATCCATATACTACGCATTATCGGGATTTCGAGGAGTCAACGTGCCGAAAGCCTAGCCCAAACTGGATTGGAGAAGGCTTGGAGCGGACTGCTGGGCTCCAGGACAGTGGGCCGGAAGGCTGTGGCATGTTGTTGGTGCGCCCAGACTGTTGGGCCGCCGGGCATTAGGGCCTAATGGTGGCCTTCGGCGGTGTTGAGCCGACTACGGGCCGATGAAACGACGGTGGACATGTGGGCTGCCAGGCTACGAGTGCTGGAGGCCCAGGCCCGTTGTGTGTGCCCACTGCTGCCAGAAAATCCACCAAGGGTGGCGTCCGCCATAGGTTCTACCGGAAAAAAAAAACTTTGGGGGGGGGGGGGGGTTTCGCTGCGTGGCCGACGTGGATGAGAAGTAGAATTGGACGTATACGAGGTGTATATTGACTTTATGGAGGCTGTATACGAGTAGTATACGACATGTTGGAGATTTATTAGAGGGAAGAGGACCGTATATTGGTGATATATCAGAGGTATACTAGGCCGTGGAGGTCTAGTTTGTTGTATACGAGGTGTATATCAATGTGTATCGGCGGTAAATGGCCGGTTTGGCGCTGGAAAAACAGAAGGGGAAGGGCGGCCGATTTAGGGGTTTAGGGTAGGAATAGAATTTTAGCTCTTGATACCATGTAAAGAATGGATCTTGGGCCTAACTCAACCCCAAAAGCTAGCTTGTAGGGTGAGGATTGTCCAAGTCCGAGTCCATGTTTTCATTCTATATTCGATGTGGGACTCTTAACACTCCACCGCATGCCCAGACGTTGTTAACTGGAGCGTAATATAATTTGGGGGTCCAACATCGGTTAACAAAAATTGAAATGGGTCTAGCTCTGGTACCATGTAAGAATGTATTAATCTCACTTGGGGAACCTTTCTCATTAATACAAAATATATATAGGTGTACAATTTGGAATCCTTATACAACAAGTGATCTTAATTCTACCATAATTACATAACACTAAATATGGTAAATATAAACATGGTACACTTGCAAATACTGAGAACACACAAGAAGACTAAAGATGGAAAGTAGCCTAGGTAGAATAAGTATGATACTTACCGCCAACAACATCTGCACATAGTGTTCATCTGGAATGCGGTTGTGCTGCTTTTGAAGTTTCTGCAAGGTTTATTCAAGGTTAGAGAACAAGTATCAACTGAAAAGTGAATCTTCAGGAAACAAAAAGGTGCAGTAGTATGAATTAACAAAAATATAACAAGTAGAGGCGAAGCTATTATCCTGTATGTCTGTACAAGTGTTTTCTTTGGGGGGGGGGGGGTGAGGGGTTGTCTAGGAATGACAAAAGTAACACTGCCACAACTTCGCCCGCCATGAGGTGGCAAAGGATGGGGCTAAGCGAGAGGAGCTGACTGAGGAATAACGTTGGCACAAAGCCATGGCCGACGCATGGAAGTGTAGGCACAAGAGGATGGTGCTGCAAAGGACCATATACAAGGCAAGGCTACTATGGAAGTGGGAAAAAAGAGCACTTGAATTATGTACAGTGGATACTCCTGTTCTCAAATATATTAATAATGTCGAATGCATCTGCTTAGCAGAAGGCACACTTACCATATTCTTTTTCCCATTACTGGCTTTCTCTGCAAGATTAAGATCCTCACTCTATTAGTTATCAGATAAATGAAGCATATGGGATATCAACATTTAGTGCATCAGTGTAAAACCACATTCAACAGTTCCACTATCGTGCAGACATTAGTAAATGGGGGCTTTTAGTCTGTTGAGGAGCACCAGTAATTTTTAGGGATAAGGTAGTGCCCCATCAACCTAAGATCGAAGTTCCAATGACACACCTTTCCTTTTAGGGGCTCTATTACCCTGAATTTTTAAAACAAAATAAACATATTCTTAGGTGATGAGGTGACAAGGAGAGTGTGCTCACTCTCTTGAAAGCATGTGAGTGGCAAAAAATAAGTTAAAATCTGATTAACTTATATACACATGTCATTTTTAATTGCACACTCAATTACACCTAATTAATTATCATTATAACTTAAATGTTTTTTTTCTTCTTTTTACTTTCTTTTTCCAAAAGTACTGTTAACACGGAGAAGGTTACCAGAAAATTAATTGGAAAACTCCAAACCAGAAAAATAAAATGTAAGATCAGATTGAGAAGGAGAATGGGAATCTCCACCCCTTATTACCCCTCTAACGAAACACAACCAAGAAATAGGAAAGTTGGGAGAAATTTCAAATTTCGGTCATGGCAAATATGAGATCGGAAAAAGATTTTGTCGAAGGAATAACCAGCAAAAACTAATGAGAATGAAAAGCTCCATCCGTTGACAGCCCTCCATTCAAATGCAAACAAGAAAAATTAAGTCTTGAAAGAAGCCTCAATTTTGTAAATCCATAAAATATTGTTCTCAATATTTCCGGCGAGCTTCAAACAACGTGGGCTTACAACAATGTTTCCATATTGTTCACACTCACCAAATTTGCAGTACCTGGCCCCGGGCGTGCTGGAGGGTGTTACAATGCCACATTTGTTGAGGAAATGAATTGTTGTCTTCTCGTATTTTCCTTGAGCAATCCTCATCTCACATGAGCTAGCTTTCGGAGGTGAATTAGACTTAATTACTATGTACAAATGATCACTAAGGAACTCCAATGCACCAGCTGCTGTACTAACTTGAATTTTATTCAAAAAATATGAAGTGCAAGGATCTGCAGGATTTGAGGAAGCTATATATGAAAAACAAATGTTTTGACGTAAATATCGGGTACGAGAAGTTTTGCCGACTAGGTGTATATAAACAGATTTTTTTTTTGTTATTTCCCCTTTACATGGATATATATTTTGTTGGAAATTTGCATTTGGCGGGAGTTGCGACCGACCAACTTTAACGGCTTAAACACTAGTGTTACGTATGTTGGAGAATTCGGTTCTTCACACATGCATGATCTACTAAGTACGTAGATAACCGTAGGGCCAAGAATCGTCAAATTTCATTGAGAAATGAAAGAGGTATTGGTCCACGAAGTGAGGTGTTTGAAGCATGGAAAGTGTGGTGTTGTGTTCAATTCTCCCTCATCGGTAGAGGAAGAAAGAATTGTTGTGCATATAAGACTCGAAATTGGTTTGGGGTTTGGGACCCCAAGGGGTATCCCATGTGTTTAAAGGAGGGAGGACCTAGATGTGCTTCGGTTCGAGGAAAGACCACACGCGCGACGCCGCAGCCCGCCCGTCCGGTTCCGAGTTCCGGGTTCACGGGCTGTGGGCTGTGGGCCTTCTGATATTATCTTTTTGGGCCAGAGAACTTTGCCAGAAGTACAGTTTGATCCCAGAAGTTTCAGATGTACAGTTTGGACCAGAATTCTTTCAGATGTACAGTTTGGTCCCTGAAGTTTTCAGAAATTCCGAATTTCGACGGTCGAAGCAGAAACGCCCAAGCACTCAATTCAGCCATTTATTTTGGCTGAATTACTCCTCCTATAATGGCCAAATCCGTTGGTCTTTCACCATTTATTTTGGTGGCTTTACTACCTCCATAATGGCCATTATTTGGCCAATAATGGATGTTATGGGGGCAGTTAAACAGCCCTCCCTCACCTATATAAACACCCCTTACACCATTGTTGAGGTACAGAAAAATATACTTGCAATATACACGAAAATACACAACCAAAACAATTTCTTCCTACACCTTCCAAGGCATCATTTCGTTACTCAATATTCTTCACGGTAGCTCTTGAGTTTCCTTTGCTCAAGTGTTCCATTGCTGTTTTATCTTGGGAGACAAATTGTCCAGGACGTATAAATGATACATACGGGGCAATATTGTCTTAAGGACAGAGTGTCACACTCGACTCAGCAATAACGAAAACAGTTTCCATTATTCCGTCTTCAACAAAATTGTAATTTCAGTTTTGTGGTTCTATTGTAATTTTCAGATTTCTAGATGAATTATTGAATCTTTGTTTATCCTTTCGAATACTTATAATAGTTATATACTTCCCGTACTGCTTTATAAAGTATCATAGAGCAAAAATACCCAACATATTTTACTTTCATTTGTCCCCTTTGGCTTTACCGTGCAAATGGTAATCCACCTAGATTCGTAATCATGTCAATGAGAAGCTATAATACTTTGGTATATTTCTATAAAATGACACGAAAATTTCCAAAAACAAAACGTCATGCTAATATAAAAAGCGTGTTGAACGTGTTGGAGATACATTTTCCTGGTACTCCTAATTATAGGATTGTAGGGGACAAAAAAAGTAAATTATTATACCATTATAGTGTCTTCAGAAATCATGAAAAATTGTACTCTCTATTTTCCTAATTTTAACATTTACAACGTACAGAGTTTTCCATTTTAACATGTCCCAAAATCTATGCACCAATTCTCGCATATATAACAAATGACCGATTCCTAAATATTAGATATCAAAAAGAAAACTTCAAGTGGAGCTCAGTCACAGTTATTGTAGATCCAGAAAAACCTCTTTAAACATAGACATAACAGTTGAAGAAACAGAAGAAAAGATCCAAACACAAAGAGAGAGCAAGAGAGAGAGAGGAAAATGAATAAACATGGAAGAAACAGGTGGAGTGGAAAGAAGGTGATGTTGGGGATGCTAATTATGGGGTTGTGCATTACTGCTTATGTTATGTAGCTGGTCCACCCCTCTATTGGCACCTCACTGAATCTATTTCTTCCTCTACCCACTATCCTTGCCCCTCTTGTCCTTGTGATTGCTCTACTGACCAACCCCGTAACTCTTTTTTCACAAGGTATACATATACCCCTATAATTTAATTTCCTCTTGTTTTAGTAATTCACATGCATCTGTATAATATGTAGTACGTATTTTATAATATAGTGCAATGTACTTTGAACTTACTTCAAATTTTAGATCTTGGGACTTAGCTAAAATGGGATGATTAGGACAAAGTGATTGGTGAAGTCGTAATTTCTTTTTCTTTTTTTTGCTTCGGTTATCTAGAGTTCCCACATCAAGCGGCACGAAGTGATTTTTGCTTCGCCTTCGCAATGCCCACTTCTGGCTGTCGCTTGGACATGTAGTTGTAGATAAGTTAGTCTTATATAGTGAGTTGGAGTCCGCATAAAATGAAAGGACGGATCTTGTTGTGGCTTTACCAACTTATTTGGTTGCGGCTGGCGGGTGGAGAAAAGTGTGGGTGTGTGTGGGTGGGGGACTCGAGTGAGGTCTGTCATTTGGATACTTATTGTTGCACCCTTATTTCTAAAAGGCGAGGAAGGTGGCTTTTGTGGTAGTATATATGTTTATAATAAACCGCATGTACTTCGAATTTACTAAGTCTACATTCTAAATCCACCTCTATTGCCATGCATACGAAAGAAAACATACTAGTCCTGGAATCCACCTCTATTGCCATGCAGATGAAATAGTTCATAGCTACTCTCTTGATGTTGAGATGTTGAGATGTTTTCTATAGTATGTTTGACATGGATCACCTCTTTTTTTCTTACCAGGTTTGAATGTGAGTACTTTTACAGGTTAGTTTTCTCAACCTATTGCTACTTTTTTTTCTGGTTAAATAGAATAAGCACTATATATTAAGTAGTCATTACAGAGCATACTGCTCCAGTGCTCACAATGGCAAAGGAGTTTCCAAAGCGAGCCAAAATATTACAACTACTTACCTCATTTTGTGTGAAGATATTACTATTTAGGAAGTCAAATAGTTTTTCTTTAACTATAATTTCTCAAACTTTGTTTAAATATTTTGATTCATTAACTATGTTGACTTGTAGTACTTTTCATATAGTTTGCAAATATGTAAATTTTATTTTTAAAAATAGGAAGAATCTATACCTAAATTCACATCGAAACTCAAGTGTTTGGACCCTTGTACTCCAATCCCCTTCACATAAATTGAGACAAAGGGAGTACTAATATTTGCTAGTACTTATTATTGTCACCACTTTTCTTGAATGATAGCTTATTTTTCCTCTACTGTTTCATAGATTGTATGGAGCATGATCTGGGGGTGAGTGAGGAGTAGAGAAACTTCACAGCTCTTTTGACAGAGGAATTAAAGCAAATGGAAGGTGAAACACTGGAAAACCAGAGAAGAGCAGACATGGCACTGCTTGAGGCAAAAAAGATGGTGTCCCAATATCAAAAGGAGGCAGACATGTACATCAGGGATGGGAACTTGTGAAGAAGCTAGAGAAAAGGCTGAAATTGCTTTAGAAGCACAGACAAATAATTGCTATGTGGGAGCTCAGAGCACGCCATCAAGGATGGAAACAAGACCTTGTTTAAGTCTCTAGCACTTCACCAGTTTCTGAAAGATAACATTAGTATTCAGCTAGTCCGGACATTTCCCTGCTAACAATATAAGTCATTTTCTGAAGGCCAGAAACAATCTAATATGATTATAGATAAGCAAGAAACTGAAACATCTCGTTCTATTTATAGTTTATCAGTAAGGATTCACTTCAGGAAATGTATCTTTCTCCTCAGAGTATACGTTGAGCCAGCAGCACAAACGGGTTGAGATGTGACGTAAATTACATTGAATAAGACCATTCATTTAGTTACCACGCCTGATTTAAAAATGATTGACAGGCCTAAGTGAGGAGATTATGACCCTTTTGCTTGGAGCACTACAATCTAACCAATGAGAGCAGTTGTCCCGGTTGAAAATTGACAAAAAATGGACAAATTTAGTTTCTTTAAGCATCTTTGGCGAAAAAAACATAAGATTGAGGAAGCTGGAAATAGAGGTATTTCTTGTCTCAAGAGTCAAGACAATCATATAACACAAATCAACAATCCTTGCTTTTCTGAATTCGAAATATAATGCACTATGTACCGAACAAAAAAGAAGAAGAAAAATTCCTAGATTTTTAGGCAGATACCATACAATGTAATACAGTTCTTGATATCTACAGCACTAAGTCTTACATGAACCATGCTACGATCAATTTCCACCTGTATATTTCCTAAATCATTAAGCTAGAGGTGTTTGACACACTCGAGTTGTAATTCTATCAGCGACAACTAATCCCCTCATCGAAGTATGGACAAAGCAAAATTATTAAAAAGAGACTTATTAAATCATGGTGTTGAGTACATTATAGAGGCAGCATCGTACCGAGAAACTGCTCCTTCATTCAAGAGGCGCATTGCAGCCCCCCGTGAGAATTTCCTAGCAAACAGAAAACAGGTTACCAGGGTAGAATTACTTCGGCACCACTCTGTTCTGTACTCGCTTGCATAATAAACATTGCGAATATCCTGTAAAAATTGGAAGGGTGGCAAGTTGCACAAAGCAATCAGTTCGGTAGGCAAGATATCTTAATGCATACGAACCAGAAGAGTTGAAGAAACAAAAACAACTAGAGAAGTTGAAGAAATAAAACAACTAAGGAAGTCAGGGAAGGAAAATCAAAAAGAAAAGTCGAAGAAAGAAAACCAACTGAGAAAGTCAATGAAGAACCAAAAGGCAAAGCTGACAAAAGAAAACCAATGGGAAAGTCAACAAGGAAAACCAAAAAGCAAAGTCAAAGAAAGAGAAGTTGAAACTATGCCAAAATGAAAATGTAAACAGAGATGACCATAGCACCAAATGCCAAAGCTAGAGATGACAGATTATTATACTCATTCAATACATACCTTTATTCTCTTGATCTGTACAGGCCCAGCATCTGCGTAGCTAAATGTTATGGGATGCCAACCCTTTTTCTCCATATTTGTCACGGATTCGTTCCACTCTGTATAGGTTATCGTTCTACGTTCAAGTTCTCCATCAAAATCATACATCTGTAAACCAATAAAAATCTAGAACCATTAGCCCCGAAGAATAATTCGCAAAAGTTTGCCTAAAAGAACGGAGTTCCGAAAGAAAAATGTATCGCGGAGTCTTGAGAACACACAAGAAGACTAAGTCGGATACTTACCGCCAATAATGTTTGCACATAGTGTTCATCTGGAATGCAGTTGTGCTGCTTTTGAAGTTTCTGCAAGGTTTATTGCAAGGTTAGAAGAAACAAGTATCAACTGAAAAGTGAATGCTTCAGGCAAAAAGGTGCACTAGTACGAATTAACAAATATATAACGAGTGGAGGCGAAGTCATAATCCTGTAGGTCTGTACAAGTGTTCTTTGTGTGTGTGTGTTTAGGGAGAGGGTGTTGTCTAGGAATGACAAAAGTAACACAGCATAACGACACAGCCACAACATCGCATGCCACAGAACTATGGAAGTGTAGGCACAAGAGGATGGTGCAGCAAAGGAGCACACACAAGGCAAGACAACCACGGAAGTGGGAAAAAAGAGCACTTGAATTCTGTACAGTGGATCCTCCTTTTCTCAAATATTAATAATGTCAAATGCATCTACTTAGCAGAAGGCACACTAACTTACCATATTCTTTTTCCCCTTACTGGCTTCCAGCGGTGGACGTCTCTGCAAGATTAAGATTCTGATTCTATTAGTTATCAGATAAATGGAACGTATGGGATATCAACATTTAGTGAAACAGTGTAAATCTACACTTAACAGTTCCACTTAGAGAATGTAACTGACAGTAATAATCCAACTAAGGAAGGGATTAACTACAATGTTCATCGTCCTGCGGACATTAGTAAATGGGGGCTTTTAGGCTGTGGAGGAGCACCAGTAATTTTTAGTAACCTGAAGCACCAATGATTTATTAAGCATGCATATGTTCAACCTTATAGCATTTTCCACTGGGTAAACATGTATGTGAAGTTTAAAGAGGGAAGAGCACATGAAATGAACCTTGCAGAAAATCTTGAAGACTGGAAACACAGCATCATCATCTGCAACCACTTCCGCGTGCTTCCTGATTAAAGTGATCCACTGGACTAAAATGTCAAGTCATAACCCATAGAAGCCAAATAGTAGTGGATTATACTGTCATACTCATGTCACAACTCATACGAGCAGGTAGTATATTTTATTGATTTGAGAAATTGCGATTTTATAAAAACACCCGAGCTTAAAAAAATTAAGGTTACCTTGCTTATAGATACAAAAACTACTTTTAATTTTGAAAGGTGAAAAAACTGCTAGATGAAACTAAAAATGACTTTCTGGATCAGCAACTTTTTTTTTGATAAGGTAAGGTTTCTTTTTGAGCCGAGGGTCTCTCGAAAATAGTCGCTCTACCTATCAAGGTAGAGGTAAGGTCTGCGTACAGTCTACCTCTCCCCAGACCCACGTTGTGGGACTTCACTGGATATGTTGTTGTTGTAAGGTTTCTTTCTGGATCAGGAACTAAAGATGACTTTTAAAGAGTAACAATAACTTGGGCACAGAGTGCCACACCCAGCTTGTCTACACCCCTATACTCTATTATATGCCTCGAATTTTGCTTTGCAAGAAATAAAAGAAAAGCAACTCGACTAGCGCAGCTAAATACACAGGTTAATGAATTTCTTTTTTTTTTAATCAGGACAGGTATTAAATTTCATAGTCGAGGTTGGGGGAACATAGATGTGATTATACAATAATTTGAGAAGGTCCTACCGATTTATGTAAATCCACATATAATTCAGACGGAGGGGTAATTACCTGTGACCCTTTTCGCCATTTGCTCATTGGTATGTAGGGTGACATCTTTGGGTTGTAGCGGCCATCCTTTTTATCAAGAAAACTGGAAGACAGACAGAACCTCATTTATTCACTGTTAATGCTACTAATATGAGAATTTGAAATAATTCATTAGTAATTCAACCAGATCCTCAAATACTGAACCCACTTAAGGAGTTAATTCACTGCAGAAGGAACTACAAGAAAATCGTTTCCTTCCTGTTCCACAAAATCAACCACCCGTCAAGCCATCATACAAGTTATATCATCCATTTTACCTGTCCACAAAGCTCCTCGGAGAAGCCATCAAATAGTTGTATATGAAGCTAAAGTTGTAAAGTGGGAAACAGCTGCAATATCAACCATTACACAATTAGAGAAAGATCTTAACACCAAGCCACAAACCATAACTCAATAATTGGGTGAAACAAACGGAAGGGAAATACATGGATAAAAGAATTGAAACACACTACATTTTGATGTATGCTCTCTCATGATTCATTAACGAGAAGTCGAGAAGATAAGTTGCATAGACAGTCTCAAGTGCAACAACATATTGGACAATTTGCAAGCTATTTAGCATGGACTGTATGTGCAAGACAAAGTTTTGAATGTGTATTTGTCTTCTACTTTTTTCTTCCTTTTTTTTGGATAAGAAATGTGTATTCTGAATTATACATCTACTATGA
The DNA here is from genome assembly GCA_029783415.1 of Anisodus acutangulus. Classification (NCBI taxonomy): domain Eukaryota; kingdom Viridiplantae; phylum Streptophyta; class Magnoliopsida; order Solanales; family Solanaceae; genus Anisodus; species Anisodus acutangulus. Next base: position 37,449,911 of record CM056499.1, on the reverse strand, counting down.
CCCTTTACCAAGCAAGAATACATTTGTGCTGTTCATTCAATAATTCCAGTGTGAATTCACTTTCTAATACCTGACCCTTATACTTTTTCGATTGATATGTCCTACGTGTCTTGTCCTTATTTTTTTCTCTTGAAAACCAGTGCCTTAGGGCCTTATCCTACCATATCCATGTATATTCAATATAGTAATGAAAGTAATAATAATCGGTGCTAAGCATGTCTAAAAAAGGTTTTATGACTGTTTCTTATTCAATAGGAACCAAAATTATTATAGCTCTACCCGATTCTTGATATCTAACGCAAGTATTGCCTCAAACGCAATTCAGATGACCCGGTTTGAGCAGTATGGAAATTGACAAAACAAAAGGTGTGAATAGGTCAATGAGTTTGAGATGACCAATAAAAGAATTGATCTTAGTTAGATATGTACTCCACAGGAATGCATCTAAAGAGTTTGATATCAAAGAAACTTCAAAATATATGAAGGGACTTTTGGAAAGACACTAGACTTCTCCAATTAAGGGAAAGAATCAAGTAATCATGAGAAAAACGAAAGCATAAAAAATTCAGTTCGAAGGCAGGTCGTAACCAATAGCTGAAGCAATTGCTGAGCATGTCATGACAAGGCACATGCATGCACACTAACAAGCCATCTAGACAAACTTATCTGAGAGATATCACACGTTAAGTGTTTTTGAAGTAAAACATGTACCTGTCCGACAGGAGAACAAATCTTTGATTTGCTGGATCATCAAGCGCTTAGCCAAGTAATAATTTCTCAGCTTGGATCATACTTGATTCTCCCCAAGCTACCTACAGGCCACTCTTAACATCAATCTGGTAAAGATATGAAAGTGATAGAAAGAGCAAAGGGAAGTAAATGAATAAAATTACATTCTTTGATGAGACACAGATTTTAAAATGTCAAACTGACTTAAGTTTTGTATTGATGGTAGTGGATACAAATATTAAAGTAATAGGTAGTCCAATCAAGAGTATCTGACATGAACCATCACACCAAAGTTTAAAACTTAAAAAAAACATTTTGAATTCTTAAAAATCGTGAAAATTGAAGGGGAGCCTTGGAGTAACTGGTAAAGTTGCTGCCATGTGACCAGGAGGTCACGAGTTCAAGCCGTGGAAACAACATCTGGCAGAAATGCAAGGTAAGACTGCGTACAACAAACCCTTGTGGTCCGGCCCTTCCCCGGACCCCGCGCATAGCGGGAGTTTAGTGCACCGGGCTGCCCTTTGCAGTGAACCATTTGCAATCTCCAGCTGCATAGGTAACCCTGACTATTAACCAATTCATGTTAATAATGAGGAAATCCTTAGATAAGAACCTCGTAATAAGTGTCTACCATTCCTCTTATGTCTTTCCTCACGTCGCTTCCTTAGTATACCCACTCAATCCCTTGATATATCTTGATACCTTTCTACTAATTAAAGTATTATGATCGAAGTCTTGCTTCATGGTTCTGCCGCCTCAACATATAACAATGGGTATGGTCTCCAATTTTGTTATGTACTCCCTCCAATTTCTTTCTTACAAAAAAATGGATCTTGACCCTAATGTCTCTCATCGCTCTACCCAGAAGGTAACTCTGTCAAATTGTGAGTCTTAAGAGCACCGTCTTCTGAATTATTAGTGAGGCGTCTATCAGATTTATTGATACATTCCCGAAACAATTTCATGTCCTTCTAACTTCCGCATTAGCTACTCCACTTACGGTTTTATAGATGGTTCCATACTATCTATTCCCGACGATGAGATCTCCGATACAGAAGGCCTTTTTAAAATTTATTAAGCCCTCCTTCCTTCGATAAACTTACTCTCACTCAATTGTGGGAGTATTGGATTCTTATGGTTCATATTATCCCAACCATGGGTATTGCATAGCTGTCATCATTGAACTTGTATTCAGGATTTGGAAACACAACCTTATCATTGTTCCTCATTACTCGCAGCTATATGAGGCTTTCTTTTATTATCATGGTTAATACTTGTCCTCTCTCCTCTGCCTACTATTTTTACATTATTCATTCTGAAACGCTCTAATATACATACATACATGGCCCATTACTGATTGGATGAATCAATTCCTCTTTTATACCTTGACTTCGAGTAATTTCCCTTGGGGTTTTTGTCCTCCGGTCTTTATTTATGCCCCACACCAATATTCTGAGTCCCAAAGGTTCAGTTATACTTACCGTCAATTGACATATAGTGTTACTGTTATTTTCATACCAAGACTTCTTTTGTTAATAGCGCTTAGGAAGATATTTCTTAATCATATCGAGTCAGAGACTCCTACACCATATATATTATGCAAGATATCTTTTTGTCGATTTGCAGATGCTTGTCGTTATCCTTACTTGCCTGATATTTCACCCTTTTTCATCGGGTCGTTACCCTTAATGTACATTTACCGTTCCTTTCTAATATTCTTAAGCTTATCGACCCCTTTTATGGTTCCACGCATAAGTTCCTCGCGCCTTACCCATAAGTATTCCCATCAATCTACTTCATGCGAGTCATCGCACAGTTCAGTTTGATTTGCATCGTCACATAATCCAAGGGTTCGTCTAAATCCACTCATTTTTCCATAACTATGCCTTTCATCGTCTAACTACTCAATCGCTTTACTCTTATCTCTTCACTTTAGGTTACCGGGTTGGAGCGGTTCTTGTCCTTGATATCAATTTCGCACTGATCTTCCCAATCGTTGATAGTTTAGCACCTTTGGTTAATGAAATCATCACTGCCCCTTTTCCATTGTGGGTTCTTATATTTTTCTTGACGTAATCACACCTTAACAAGACCTTTGTAGTCATAACTTCATTCACCTTTATCCCTTTCGTTGTAGCTCTTTTTTCTATTGCTAACATAACTACCCTTACCTTACCATTTTATCATGTCATTCTATTTACATTAAATAAATATTCCTCCTTCCTCCCCTCATTCCCAGCCATCCTCAGGTTCTCGCCATCTTTTGTTTCGACAATTATTCTTATCTCGAGGTATCTAGAATTATAACATATCTTTCAGTAAATTTGAAGGTCTTTTCACTTCATTGTTGGCAACATGCTTGGTTTATTAACATTTTGACAAGTATTTTTTAACGGTCAGTAATATAATTTCTTTATAACTAAGCAAATGTCTTATGCCACCTTCTATTACCACGAGTATTGACCCTTGTAACTTGAAGTCACTATTTTGGGTGCGTCGTTTTACTTATTCTCATTAAAGGTTCCCATAACCAACTTTAATACAACTTATTTGAATTGATCCATCCTTTTTGGCAATGTCATGGGATCATGCCACACTCTCAAGCAAAGTGCAACCATTTGGGTCGCATGTTGTAAGATACCTTCTTATTTACATCAACGAGTTTCATTGTGAGACAATAAGTTATCATAACCTTCTTTAATTCTTTAGCAAAACTTCCTTCATGCCGTCTTCATAGCTTGTCTTCCTTGTATCATGTTTCTCACCAGACTTGGGCTTTCGTAAGGTCATCGAACTGACATAACATCGTAAATTGGAATTCACCTAGCATAATCATTTAGAAGAACGACTAACCAAATGGAGCTTTTTCCGATGTTGATATTTCCTAATTCAGGAGGCTGGATCGTCTGATCGGTGTATTCGATTAATATTTGGCTATTCGAACCTCATCGTAGGCACTTAGTTTCATAACATATTTATCTTCATAACTTAACATCTACTTGTCTTTATCTTCTGGTTTACTCGACTATAACTACGTCGTATTACCATACTTTTGTTGTATGATTCTCAATCGCTCTTCATATTTACTAAGGTGTCCCACTTACATTGATATCACTCATTTGCTATCTATATCATTTCTTCTCTTAGTTCAAATAAACATTCCCTTCATTATAACTTCCTCTTCTTTAGTTGGCCTTATCTTCTAGGTGCTTACTATTTTGGCTTACTCCAGACTAAATCTTTCTGAGGAAAATATTTACCTTATAAAGGAGTCAATACTTGGTCCTCGGGGCATCAAGGTAGTTTAAGAGTCGTATTCATTTCACAATTTTGAGGTACGTCAGGTATATATGATCCAAATGAGTGGCTTTAACATAACTGTACTACCTTCCCTTTATTGTCCATGCTTAAGGACTATTTTTAACCTCTAATAAGTCCCGATCGCTTATAGATTCTTCTTCTTGTGGTCCTGCCCTTATGGAAAGCGAGGGTAACCATACTTATATTATTCTTATCAAACTGTTGATTTCTATATAATCTCTTGTATACATGTACTCTGCATCTTTCTTTCCTTACTTCCTTTGCCTCCTAAAACCAATACCTTACCTTCCCAAATATTCATGAACTCCTATGTATCTTAAATTGCCACACTCTGTGACGATAGTGTAACACTCGCACCTCTGGAGTACTAATAACCTGCTTGGGGGGGGGGGGGGGGCTTTCATTTGCTTACTATGAATATAGATTAGCCGGAGTATTTTTGATAACTGAAAGTACTGGAACTTGTATAAAGCACAAATTAAACTTGAATTCTTACAATTCAGCTTTATTGTACGATCTATGAGATGAAAGAACAGAAATCGTCCCTAAATGCCCTGTAGCCTCCTATTTATAAGGGTGGTGCACAATACATTCATAAACAAGACTCTACTAGACACGGCTAGCAGACTCCCTAGGACAGACCTGCTCTGATACCAAGTTTGTCACAGCCTAGCTTCAGGAGGGGTGGCCGGCACCTGGCGCCTAAACGGTCAGAGCGTACCACCTGTATATCATAGCGTGAACATATAACTGTCTAGACCGACAAGGCCTCAGAATGACATCACAAGAGAAACTGGGAATAATAACCTGAACAAGTGACAGTAAAACCACCATATGTAGATACATCATAAGGCCAACAAGGACAAAGTTAATCTCAGAAGGCAACAAGGCCATAACAATAGTACTATCATATTGACAAGAAGGTCGACTGGACTATACAGAACGACAATACAAGACCCACTAGTATGCAAGCCTCTAAGAGTCATATAACAATAACTAGGTCAAGACAGGGCCCCGACATACCCCAAAATACTAGGAATATGTATAATAGTACCTATCGACTACAGTGTAGCAACACCCAGAGAGAAGAGTGTGACAATATCCGCTGAACATGCAACCTACTGAGGAGGGGAATTGTCACGACCCAAACCGGAGGGCCGCGACAAGCACCCGGACCCTACATGTCGAGCACCACTCTTCACATATTTACAAGCTAACCATAATCAATCATGGCCACAAGGAATGTCACCAAATATCCTGTTGACACACACATCAAGGCCGACATGGCTATACACGACTACTATACACAGGACAACTGTCAACAAGCCTCTAAAGAGTACATTACGTTACAAGGTCAGGACAGGGCCCCATCATACCCATATGCATATGCAAAACATTATACCACGATCAGACTGCAACTCTGAAACAAGTAAAGTGCTCCAATATCAGTTGAACCAGAAATCTACTAGTACGAACCGTCCCGCTGTTTACCTGAGCCTGCGGGCATGAAACGCAGTGTCCCCCGACAAAAGGGACGTCAGTACGATTGATGTACTGAGTATGTCAAGCATGAAGAATAACATAACAGAGATACAAAAGTAATCTGAAATAGAAACAGCCGACACAAATAGCCGACAAAAATAGCTAACAGCAACAACCGATAGCAACAACCAACAGCAACAGCCGATAGCAACAACCAACAGCAACAGCCGACAGAAATAACTTACTAGTAGTGAATGCCTCTGAGGGCCCTAATACATATGCCTAAATGTCATTCACAATACAAATGCGGTATATATATATATATATATATATATATATATATATATATATATATATATATATATATATATATATATATTGGCCTCACATGGCATCTTCCTTCCCATAACAGCCTATGTGGGCATTATTTCATATTGGCCTCTGTGGGCATCATATCATATTGGCCTCATTGGGCATCTTCCTTTTCGTGATAGTTTGTACCAGTTGCAGGTGGTGGTGTGTATATAACGTCATTCCCTTAGATATATATAATGCGTATCATATAGTAGTGTATATAACACATGTGGGTCCAGGGTAATACATGAATATAATGCAAATGGATGAATGACAATAAAACATTCTGAACTTATCGGATGACATAATATATTTGTACCTTCGGCTAACATTGGAAACATTAACATCTTTTCCATATACCTCAATAAGGATTTGGTAACATATTTAGACATGCTTTCAACATAGGAATCAATAACATGAACATCATCGGCTACTAAGAGCAGAATAATTTATGGAACAATATCACGTTTACGTTTCGTTACATGGAACATGCCAAAAGAAATAATTTATTTGACTTAACATACCTTTAAGTCGATTCTTTAATGACAACGACGGAACTAACCTCCTTCACAACTTATCCTTAGACGTCAAAATTTATGCCTTCTTTAGAACTTCCCATTACCTTACTTTACTACAAAGAAATCTCCGATCGATTTGTTTTTTGTTGAGAAGAATTACGGTTGTCTTCTTAAAAAATGGAGGAAAAATATTTCTACTATAAACAAATACCATGTTGCTGCTACCCCAAAAATAAAGTCACAATGCAACCCCTTGTTTTCATCCGTGAAAATGCCAAGAAAGTAGAAATGAAGTTCAAGAGATTTATCATGCCCTTACACGTAGGGCCCTATGTCCATGTCTTATCAATTACTCACTAAAGTTGCCACTGAGCTTATCATTTTGCTGCCACGCATTCAACATTCACGTGAATAAGTCCACAATTATTTATGCACCAACCTCAATTAATGTGTTTATTTCCACTATAATTTATCACATAATCAATTACATACGTAATTAATTTTTTGATCTCAATTCACTATAACATTAATCATTTTTAACAAACTTCATATATTCATTATCATGATCATATTATATATAGTACTAATCCATAGCCTCTTTGGTACACAAGAATTATTATTTTCAATCATCATCGTCACAACTGTTTAAATCCTAAATTCTTTCGGGACTTCATCATTTTATTCAATGCTCTTGATTTACATGCATGAGTATGACCGAAATTTCATATGGTCCGTATAACTTGTTCTATATTCCGAACTTCGACGAAACTTATTTTCTCTAATTCGTTTAATCTCTAATCCCCACGTAATCTCTTCAACATTGACAAGAATCTTCTATAACTTCATGAATGACCTCAACCTCATTAAACTCATGTGTGGTTACCCCGATGTACCCTAATGCTAAAGTACGGGGTGTTACATGCACCGCCCTGTCTATTTGTACCTGAGAGCATGAACAAAGTTCCATAGAAAGGGGGCATCAGTATGAAAGATGTACTGAATATATGTAAGGCAGATAACAAATGTAAACAAAAGAGGTAACATAAGAGATATGGGTACAGAAGTCAACCTGAAACTCATAAGAAGCCCCTGAAGGCATACCCTGTCATAATGTATGAATATATATGCATGTTTATAAAATCAAACCTCTCAACGGGGCTATATAGTATAGTATCAGGCCGCTCTGTGGGGCAAATCATATCATAGTATATCGTACCTAGCCTCGGAGAGGACTCGATCATACCTGACCTTGATAGGACTCGTTAATATCAAAACCAACTGCAGTGGTGTGCACATATAACTGTCGTACCTGGACGACTATAGCGTAGCTCGGTAAGAAAATAGATACATATATATAAGTGCAAATCAAGCAATGACTCTGAAGGACCTTATGGATCCAATCAGAGTGACTCAACATTGTTATCCTCCGATTATCATTATGTAACTGTGTTTATATCGAATTTTTCAAGAACCAACCGGGTTTGTAAGAAAGCATAATATTCGAATTGAAATCAAGGCGGGAAATACTCCTTATACAACAATGAGGTCTATGAGATATATCCATTTGGGACAATGAGGTTCACACACTTTAATCTCAAGAATATAGTTCTTTTTTGAAGTGACGTCGTTATGGTTACGTTTATTTATAGATCATGCCAAAAGAATGAAGGAATGAGCCGTAACATACCTGGTTCACGAAGCTACAACCATTCCACAATCCCTCGCACTTCTTACGGATGGTTATTTATATCATATAAGGAATTAGTGCCAATAACAGCTTCATATTCTATAAGAAAGTTCACTTTGGCATTTTATTGAACGTATATACGCAACTTCATAGGGTCATTCATGATTCAAGTTCTATATATTATATCACAACAACTTTCATCGTCACCCCTACTCATCACCACCATGCTATCCATTTATCTACAACTCCATTTAATAGCTTAAATCTTACAAAATCAACCCAATATTAGTTAACAACAATATGAACAACCTTTACATGTTTTCTAGTCATTCTTTCTTCTAGTTTATAACTCCATTATCAAGACCACCACTTTAGACAAGCACAACAACAGAATCTACCACATAATCAAGTTACATCTCATAATTTTCAGTCATATATTCAATCTCCAAACGGTCCAACAACATCATTTGCCATTTAGAGTGCTAACTTGTAGATTCTTCACCCAAACACTTAATCAACACATGAATAAGCTTAAGCACAAGTAAGGGAGTGTTAATCTTACCTTACACAACAAGTATAACCTTGTACCCAATCTCCTTAGCACCAAGAACAACCCTCAAGTGCATAGCAACTTCATAGAAGTATTGTCCTTCACTTTAACCTATCTTTTGATGTGCGATTATGATGTAATCACCATGGAACTACCTTGAAACCTTAGAAATCTGTTGGGAGGTCTTGAGAGAGAGTGAAGATGATATTTGGTCGAGATATGACCAGAAATGCCTTGGAATCACTTAAAAACGAAGTAAAGTCAGCCACCGCCCAAATTGACGGTCCACTTTTACTGTCCGTAGAAATGGACCGTATTCTCTTCAATTCGTTTGAGTTTTTATACCCTCCGGTACTTCTATAAACAACCTATGAACCTTCATTATCCTTCTGTAAGGTCATATATCTCCCCGGGATATCAGTATCAATCGATGGCACAACGGAACATAAAACTACGAGGCGTAACACAAATAATGTCATGAACATGGCTATTAATTATTTAGAGGTTATGATAATAAAAATTTGTGGGAGTAATGAAATAAAGACTAATTATTTAGAGGTTATGATAATAAAAAGTTGTGGGAGTAATGAAAATAAAGACCATTAAGTTTTCAGATTAAATAATAGGGATGAATGGAGGAGTAATTGATATATTTATTTTTGTAAAATAAAAAATAGAGAAGTATGAGAAATTGTTAAAAAAATGAGAAAAAAGATAAATAAGATCATTGACCAAAGAGAGGTGCCACATAGGATTATCTATATATGTGTGTGTGCGCGCGCGCGCATGAAATTTTACATTAAATTAGGAATTAGGACTTATGAAAGTAATTACTAATACTAATAAAGAGTAGAAGTTAATTATGAAGATGAAGGGGTATGAGTTATGGAGATGACTTTTTAAATTATAATTAAAAATGATATAAAAAGCCAAAAAAGAGAAAAAATAAATAGGATTCTTGGCCATAGAAATGTGTCACATAGGATTGTCTATTCCTAACTTTATATTATATATTTGATTGATTTCTAAGTATTTTAGACTATCAACGTATAGTTCATCAAGAGGGCGATATTGGTGTATCTGGTGGCTATCTGCATTGGAATGCTACATCTGCCATTGTCCGGCTAGAAGTGAAAATGGTGCCACTTGAAAACATTGGAAGAGTAACTAATAATCCTTGCAAAATGAAACAAGGTTCATTGAAGTTGTGACTTGTGATGTTTGTACATATATATAAATAAATACAACAGCATATTCGAGTACAATGGTACAGCAATGAACATAAATTACAGCATAAAACTAATAGCTTAAGCTATTTTCACACCCCCTCCCTCCCCCCACGCCCTCTTCTGCTGTACAACAAACCCTATTTCACTTCCGTTGGTGACAAGCTTATTGTCCTCTTAACAATATTGTACAGCAAAAGAATTATGGTACAGAAGCCATCGTTGCTTGCTACTCCACGGTGTTATTAATCCATCAACCCTTATGAAACAACACAATGTATAGGGATTCCAGGAAGTGTATCAGCTATTGTTGAGCCACCTTGGCCTTCTTCGGTACATCTATGACGATGTTCAGAATTTTTCCTTGAACGTAAATTCTCTTCCTAATAGATTTCCCATCCAAAAACTTGGACAGTTTTGAATCAAGTGAAGCTAATCTAACGGCCTCCTCTTCTGTGCATGTTTCTTCGACCTGTATGGTACCTCTAGTCTTTCCATTTATTTGGACCGGAAGGACTACAGTGCTCTCTTTTAAATATGCAGCATCAGCCTGGCATGATAACCGTAAATCAGTAAACGTTTCACCCAATTCAATGATGTAAGATCAAAGATGTTCACGAGCTATTAATAATCTCATAAATTTGATTAGACTCTAGATGTCACTACAGACAACAGTATGCTTTCATATTTTTCAAAGATAACTGTTCTTAGCCTGCCTATATATAATATTTGCTAAAAAATGAACTTCTGTGGTTTTACAACATAACTGAACGACTAAATATGTGCATAACGCGATACCATGAAGTAGGATGTTTCTAACTTAGCTCCCTTTTCTTTAACACTACTAAAGAGGTTAGAAAAGAACAAGTGATCCATCTAGTCTATCAGAAGGGCAGAATGGGGGAGAGGAATTGAGAGTAAAAATCTAGGATCAAGAAAATGCTCACCTTAGGGAAGGGCTCATATGCCAAGGAATTTGAGTGTCCCAGACGAGACCAGAGCTCCTCTGCCATGTGAGGTGCATATGGTGAGAGCAGCAAAACAAATGCTTCAATAATTGATCTCGGAAGTTTGCCCCACTAAAAACATGAGATCCAACAGATTCGTCAAAATCCTATCAGAAACAAGTAACTTGCAATGAATTTAATATAGCTACATCACTCTCTGTTTCCCTTTTTTCGTTATTTTTCAGTGGATTCAAGTGTCTAATTTGATCTCATTTCATGAAGTCTAACATGGAAATAACCTCTTGCATAAATGTAAGGTAAGACTATAGACCAATGTGGCTCCGCCCTTCCCTGGACCGCCTGCATAGCGGGAGCCCAGTGCACCAGACTGCTTCTCTTCCCAGTGATGTCTACAAACATTCAGTTGAAAACTTCACTTTAACAGGGAAAGAGGAGCTAGAGAAGTCCTCTTGAGAGTAGTTCACCAATTTTGTATTTTTGCCTAGAAGAGACTGAAATCTCTCCCCTCAATTTACAAGCACGTGCAATTAACATCAAATTTTTGGACTAAACTTCTCTTCCAAAAATTGCTCCAACAAACTGACAAAAAAATCAAAGTGTGGGTACTCTTTTTTCCTGTTTTACTATTTTTTTAGCATTGGGAGGGGGGGTAATGAGGATACTGAAATGAGAACAAGAAACCTTATATGCTGCGTTAATAAACTCCATCATTGCAGAAATTCCGGTGTTGAACCGAGTTCCTTCAATTTCTTCAGTTACCTGTTATATTAAACCAACTCACAAATCAACGACTGCTGTGTAATAATAGGAAGTGCATTAACATTCCAACCAAATTCCATCCCAAAGAATACATGCCAGCCATACCCAATGACAAGTAGTACTACCTTATCAATGCATCTGTGTAAAGAACGAAGTTGATCAATCGAAGGTTCCTCATCAACTGCGACAGTTCCATCCGGGTATGAACCAGTGGGCGAGGCTGAACCAACAACCAATCTCCAAGATCTTGCTAGGAAACGGTGAACGCCTTCAATACCACTTGTATTCCATGTTTTCGAGTCTCTATCAGACATAATGAAAAGATTGCATTATGCACTAGATGATATGCTGTGCGAATACAATTTTGAAAAGGTCATGTACATATATCACAATAAACTAAAAAATTTAAAAGCAAAAGAGAACATAAGAACGGACAGGAGAAGCTACCTTAATGGACCCATAAACATTTCATATAAGCGTAGAGAATCTGCACCATACTCCAAAACAACATCATCAGGGTTGACGACATTTCCCCTACTTTTACTCATCTTGTGAGCTCGGGCAATCAAGCGAATGTTGGGGTTGTCTTTCAATACAAACAAGTCACCAGATTTCATGACCTACTCATCATCAAAACACAGTTTCAAACAGATGAATTACATTCTGACAACTAAAATTAACATTAAAAGATGCTAAAAGATTTTTTTTTATAGAAGCCAAGTAATTGAACATAATCAGTATATAATAAACCTTTTCCTCAGGTATTCTTTCTTGTTTGTACTCAGCCAGCTCATCAACAGAGTCTGCTGATATCAAGTTTCCTTCATCATCTTTGCATGCTGTATATTGAACCTGATAACTTGATTGTTAAAGACTGGCAATGAAATAATGGACTTTCAAGACCAAGCAAATCAACTTACTTCGCCAAGGATGATGCCCTGATTTATGACACACTTAAAGGGTTCCTTTGTTGACACAACACCTATATCATAGAGAACCTGCAACAATGAACCTAGTCATGATTTTTAACAGAAATGTTCGAGAAGAAATATAACATGCTCTTGTGAATTGAATTGCTCTTCCAAAGGACAAAAAAAAGAGGGCATTCCTCTTGCTTGTTAAACCCTTTTTCGGTTTCTTTGTCCACCTACCTCTTCTATATTTCCACATATATGATCTGATTAGAAAAAGATTCATGTCACTTGGCTAACAATGTATTGAAGTCCAATTTAGGTTTGGGAAGGGATTCACCACCCATAAAACAGGTGGCCAAGGGAAGAAGAAGAAGAAAGTCTTGGCTCATTTGTATTAACTGCAATACTGACATCTTGTTTCTTTCAGGTCGTTATCTTATTTTCTTGCTGCTATTACTGCTTATTATTACTGTTGCTTTTATTTCTACTTGAGCAGGGGGTCTATCGGAAACAGCCTCCCTATCCGTCAAAAGGTAGGGTTAAGGTCTGCGTACACTCTACCCTCCTCAGACCCCACCTGTTGAAATTATACTGGGTATGTTGTTGTTGCAATACTGACATCTGAGGAGCTAAAGAAGGGCAACCAAAGCTTGAAACTGAGAGAATACCTTTTATTTGTAATAAGTGTGTTGGGAGCACTAACCTTGTGCCAGAACCTGGCATAAAGTAAATGAAGAACAGCATGCTCAGCACCACCAACATAGACGTCAACAGGGCCCCAGTACCTATAAGAAAAAAGAAGCCAATGGATGGCTAATACTTTGAAGCAACAAATCTGACTTTCCAAACTAATTATGTATAACAAAATTAAAGCCAGAAAAAAAATGGAACTACTGATTGTACGTAGAGGAAGTGCACACTCACTGTTCTTTTGCCTTGTCAACCAATGCACTGGAGTTTTTCGGGTCCATAAATCTTAAGTAGTACCTGGATATCAGTGGAGGGTGAGTGACATGGTTCAACGCGAAGCAGCAAGATACAGATCAGACATATCCATAGGAAACTCAAAAGCAACAATGGTTCATCTTTAGAACAGAGGTCCCAGAATGGTGAAAATTGCATAGGTCCTTTCAACCACACATTAAATCCAAAACCATTTTAATCACATATCATAGTAAAGAACTCATTGATTCTTTGCTTCCCTTATTTTTACTTTCCACCTGGTAGTAAAACAGGCAGATTTTGAGACTAATATCGGATACTCTACTCTTCTACACACACTATATTAAAGTCATAAGCATAGGCTTTTTTACTTCCATAACTACTACTGGTGACAAAATATGCACCCAGTGCCACCCACCATGGATGATGAAGAAGAAATTCAGAGTTAAGTACTTCCTATCTTCTTCTTTGTTTGGGTGATAAGTCCAGAGTAAAGTTGCTTCCTATCTTCTTCTTTTTTTTGGTGATAAGCTGATTAAATTAAGAGTGAAGTTCCTTCCTGTCTGCTTTGCCTTGATATAGTATTCAAGGCTCTTGTCCATATTGTCATGCTCCTACCCCGAAACACACACACACACACACACAAAAAAAAAGATAAAGATCTCAAATAGTTTTACTCTCTTTTGACAAATGACAACATGCAATATTTAAAAACAAAAGGATAGTAAAATACTGAGTCTCTTTAGGAGGAGAAATTGTGAAAGGGATTAAAACTCCCATAAACACCGAAAAACATAGTTAATTACCAGCAAGAACCAGCCCACTGGGGCATGGTGTTTGTTTCTCGCCTAGCAGGTTTTCCAGATAAAGGATCTTTGGTTATAACCTGACAAATTGTTCAGCCAAAATAGTGAATGTTATTACATGAAGCCTGGGAGAAAGAGAAATATCAAATGATGAGGAACCAATGTTATCAAGTTGAAATTATCACATTAGGCAAAACATACCCAAGACTCTGCTCTGGAAAGAGGTGGCTCCCCTGTCCCTGTGGGAGTGAAATCATCCAACTCAGGAAGGGTAAGGGGCAGCTCGGTTTCTGAAACTGGAACACCTTCTCCTGTGTCATCCAAAAAGATAACGGGAATAGGCTCCCCCCAATAGCGTTGCCGAGCAAAAAGCCAGTCCCTTAACTTATAATTTACCTGAAGCAAGATGAATCTGGCAATAAGTAAGATTTTATGAGCAGTAGAAATGAGAGTTTCTTCCTTCATACTTGACTTTATAATTCTGTTTAAGGTCATCAACTTTCCAAAAAACTGAGATATAAGAAGTATCTTTCATAAATCAGAGGAAGTTACCTTTTTCTTCCCGTTTCCACTTTTCTCAAGCCATTGGATGACTCTTGAAGAAGCTTCTTTGCTAGGTAAACCATTGATGTCAAGCCCTGACTCTGAACATGATGAATTTATCATAGATCCTTCTCCTGAATATGGTCTCTCAAAATTGCCACAACTGCCATCATCTGGTCTTACTACCCAAGAAATTGGGATATTGTACTTCATCGCAAATTCAAAGTCACGTGTGTCATGGGCAGGCACAGCCATTATTGCTCCTGTCCCGTAGCTGCATCATAATTGGTACACTACTATAAACCCCCAGAAACTTTGAACATGAAGTTCATAAGACACATAAATATCATGGTATTAAGTGCTCATTCACTATGAGAAAATTAATGCAGTCATAGACTCATAGGACATATCTTGCTAGTTAAATGTAGGATAAGAGGATATAAGAAAGCAGACAACCTTCCCAAGACATAATCAGCAACCCAAATAGGAACAGCTTGTCCATTGACTGGATTTTTTGCATAACATCCAGTAAATACACCTGTTTTTTCCTTTTGAAGCTCGGTCCTCTCAAGGTCACTCTTTTTAAAGGCAAGTTCTCTGTACTCCTCTACCTGTCTCACATCCGTCATCTCTTAAAAGAACTAGAGTAAACAGCATTCTGAGATTAAGAAGGTCAAGGAGCAGAAGAACATACATGTTTACTTTGTGCTTCAGATAAAAGTGATGACAGAAGGGGATGCTCAGGTGCAAGGACTAAATATCTGCAAAGAAAAAAGAAGGAATAGCGACATGTGAAATGTAGTCTAAAAATGGGGAGTTAATGATTAGATGTCAAAAGCAATTTGCATACGTTGCACCAAAAATAGTGTCCGGCCTTGTTGTATAAACTGTTATTCTTTTCTCTTCTTCCTGACCATTGCCATTTATGACGACAAAATCCATTTCTGCTCCTTCTGACCTCCCAATCCAATTCCTCTGCATTTCCTTTATACTTTCAGGCCAGTCTAGGTCATCTAAATCCTCAAGAAGCCGATCAGCATAAGCAGTAATCTTCAACATCCACTGCCGCATAGGCTGCTTGGCAATAAACAATGTACTGTAAGATCATGAAACCATCCAGGCCATGAAAATAAGGACCAGGCATTGAGTTAACAGAAGTGCGGTTCTTTCAAGAATTTCCTACTGCAAAATGTAACAGAGTATATGAAAGCCTACCTTTCTGATGACTGTATGCCCCCCTCTTTCACTTACACCATCAATCACTTCTTCATTTGCCAAGACAGTGCCAAGTGCAGGACACCAATTGACAGGCACTTCAGCCTAATATTTGATTCAAAGAACATTGATAAGTTGAACAAGGTTGCTTCAACCTACCACTGAGCATAATAAAAATGAGGTTCAGAAAACTTCAAACCTGATAAGCTAGCCCTCTCTTCAGAAGTTGAAGAAATATCCACTGAGTCCATTTGTAGTAATCAGGTTCTGTCGTAGAAATTTCACGATCCCAATCATAAGAGAAGCCTATTGATTTAAGCTAGAAATCAATATACATATCAGCGAAGTAACATTTTTGAAGCACCATCCTATACTACATAAGGTGGCAAAAGATCAAAATCTCATTAAATAACTGAAATATGAAACATATAGATTAGCACACAAACTCCAACAATGACAATTTATATGCACTGAATTTTGCAGGAAAAGCGTCCTTTTCTTTAAGGCATTTAGGGCATATGGCCATATAATTATAGAAATATCAGCTGAAATAGAACCGGCTAGTATGAGGAATTGGAGAAAAACTAACAGATGGTGGGGCATGACAGCAGGCTCATGGATGGAGAGGTACAAGATAATATAGTAGCCATCATTTTAAAAGACAAAACCAAGTGGCCAAGACCTGAATTCACGAATCAGGGTTCACCTATATAGTTACTTTGATAGGACTTTTCACAGTTTCTGACCTTAAAAAGCATGTACCTACTATACACTATCATGAAAAGGCTAAATTCCCCTTGGGTGCTCTGCCAAATTAAATACAGATAATCTGTAGATTTGCCAAGACTCATTTAAACTGGAATATCACATATACGTACACGAAAATAGCTCAAAGTCTATGGCCACCTAGATGAGAACTTAATTATTGAACTAGGATTGAAAATAAAAAATTAGGGTTTTGATTTCATGGCTAGAAATTCAGACTCTTGGATAGGATTAACAGCCTCAAAGTAAACACCGAACATAGTCATCAAAACAAAAGAAAGCAGCAGTTACCTGCGAGGTGAAACGAGTAATATTCCTCAAAGTTGTGATTTTTGGATGTGTGCCTGTCTGTCGAAGGGAAGAGAAAAAATTAGATACCTGCTAATATTAAATTGAAAACAGTGACTTTTGCAAACTTACCTCAATAGCATATTGCTCAGCAGGTAAACCAAAAGCATCCCATCCCATTGGATGCAATACATTGAAACCTTGCATGCGTTTAAATCTAGCAAGGATATCTGTAGCAGTATATCCAAGTGGATGTCCAACATGTAAACCAGCTCCACTACAAGGATAATAAAGCACCAAAGGAAACATTAGGCCGCGATTAGAGATCCCCATGCAAAGAGAACAGTTTTTCCAATCTCAATGACCAAAGGGAACAACAACAACAACAACAACAACAAACCCAGCCTAATCCCACAAATGACCAAAGGGAACATTTTGTCCAATCTCAATGAGCAAATATTACAAGTCCTGGACCTCAATGACTGAAAATTGTAATTCCTAAGACAGAATGTCAATTGCCAAAGCTCACAATGGGTTGGAAACTATCTACACCAGAATAGTCATCTCGGTAGCTGGCTGCAAATTTTGTACATGGGCAGAAATTGCACTTCTAAGAAAACTTTTTTTTTGATAAAGCACTTAAGTGTAGGAAAAGTAGGGGGCTCAATCAGTATATGGATGAATTCGATGAGTACGATCAACACTGGCAGGATTTATGCTATATCTAATTTGGATAATCATGGACCATTGATTATTGTGTAGCTTCAGCAATGATTTTGAGAACAGATATAAGGAAATGAAATGCTATTGGTGATGGTAGTATTAACATATTGGAAATAACTATACTGGAATTAAGCAGAGAAGTCATACTATAAGAAAAATAAGAGATTAGCTGCACCATAGCAGTGGCACTTGAATACATCATTTAAACTTGGTGGAAAAATAAACAGAGTTGTGAGGAAATCATCTAAACCAAGTTAAGCAATTGGTAATGTCTAGACCTAAAGTTGCTATATACGTAGTTCAGGCTCATATTCAACTTCGATATTTATGACCTTTATAAGTCAACATAACTACCATTCATGAAAAAATTAAGCTTTTCAACATCAAGCTAGCTGAGATTTAAAGAGCTCCCTAAGGAGCCAAAGGATCCTTGGTACAAACAAGCTTGTTTTGATTACAATGAAGTGCCAGACACGGTATAAGTCGGTACCTGTAGGATAAAATAAGCATTTGTGAAAACAATATAAGTGCCAGGACCAACTCATGTCTTCTATGAGAACAAAGAGGAGCAAAGACTGATTTCTAGTACCAGTATCATACTAAATATCTTAGATTATGCAACACATAGTATATCCTAAATAATTTAGATTATGCTACTATATATTGCTATAGTATCAAACTAACCCAGAGAGGGATCAACACCGGAAAACAAATAACTTTACAAGCTTAAAGCTCCAAATAGTATGACGAAGATGTATATCTTAGCATCTTTTACCCCTTCCAATTCACTACTGGGATTACCATATCAAGTATCAAATCACTCGTGGAAAGCATGAGGAGTGCAGGAAAAAACATTCAAGAACCCAGTCTAACCACCATCCTGCTACAGAAGCACAACTTATGTCTAATAATTCTACAAAGTAAACAATAGCACCCCAAAAAGTAACGTGTACAAACAAGCATAAACAACTCAAAGACGCTCCTTCGAACAATCTAAGAGTCCTGACTTACATCCAATTTGATCAAATTTAGAACTAAATAAGATCAAATAGTTTTTAAAAAATTAATTTAGATATCTAGAAGCATGAATAAAAGTCAATAAATTGCACAAATCAAATTGACAAAAAATGTACTACTCTATTCTGCAAAATAAAAGTAATGTCATTGGGTAGTGAAACAATTATTTCTTGGACTATGGTTTTTCAAATACTTTAGAATACTATTGTAAAGAAATAGATCTTGGGCCTAACTCAGCCCAAAAACTAGCTCATGAGGTGAGAAATTCCCAAAAACATATAAGGAGAACTACCCATCCCACAACCGATGTGAAACTTCTAACCCACCCCCCACCCCCGAACGCCCAAAATTGGACATCTGGAGTGTGGACAATATAACATGGGGGCCCAACATCGGGTAAACCAAGAATTTGAATAGGTCTGGCTTTGATAGCATATAAGTAATGAATCTTGAGTCTAACTCAACCCCGAAATCTAGCTCAAGATGTGAGAATTACTCAAAGACCATATAAGGAAACCAACTATACATTTCTGCAACCCACAACCAATATAGGGCAATTCAGCACCTCCCTCCCGCATGCCCACCAATTGGAGTGTGAATAACATAACATGGGGCTCAACAATGCGAAACACAATAACAGAGATGGGTTTGGTTCTGATACCATATTAAGAAGATGGTACTCCAGTCTAACTCAACCTCAAAAATTAGCTTATGAGATGGGGATTGTCCAAGACCATATAAGGAGACCAATTACCCATCACACACATCACGGCCTATGTGGGACTTCAACCCCCTACCCACACAGCCAAGACTTGACATCTAGAAAGTGAACAATGTAACATATGGGCACAATATCGAATAAACCAAAAATTTAAAATGAGTTTGACTCTGATACTATGTTGAAGCCTGTTATCATCTCATCTAAAAGTTTAAGCTATTAGAGAGAGTACACTTTTATTTTCCTTAATTATGTCTTCAACATTATTGAAGTGTGCGACCATCTAATTTAAAAGACTAAGTTATTTGAGAGAGCACATTTTTATTTACTTAATTATATCTGCAACATTGCCTCTCATGTACAGGCTTGTTTTGTTTTATGAGCCAAACATATACAAGTTCTTTTTAATAATAGGTGGAGTAAGACTCGAACCCATGACATATGTCACTCCGATACGATGAGAAAGAATATGAGAATTCGATCTAAAACCTTAAGGCAATGGGTGTAGTAACCAAGATCATTTAAACTTGTTCAAAAACCCCAATATAACCAATGGGGAACAAAGTGTAATTTTTAACACCCTCCAGTACGTGTAACCCGACACTCGTTTACACTCGAACCAAATATTTTATTTTTTAGTCCTTTTTTGAAGATTGAAGAGTAGCCTTGATGTATAGAGATTAGATTCAACGGGCTACAGGGTGAGACTAGAGCTGAGAGGAGAGTCAACAGGCAGCGCCTGCAACAACGTTTGTGGCTCATTGGGCAGAATTGAAGGAGAGAACCCTAGAGCGACGGAATATAGAGATAGAATGAGGTTCTGCAAACGGGCTTACAAATGATAAAAGAAATTGTAATTTAGAATTCTTTATGTAACTCGGTTTTCGGAAAACAAGTAACCACTATCTTAATTCACATGGAAAGCTAGATACATAAGTCAAACCACCCTCATGCTACATAAAAAAATAAATTATGTCTAATAATTTCATAAAGCTTAGAGCTTTACCATTTTCAAGTAACAAACAACTTACTCGCAAATATTGTGTACATACATAATGCAAGATTTGGGACCAATGTACATCCAAGTTTAAACTAAAACATATTCCCAACTAATATCGCCTATATGGATCTTTTCTTTCATTGTGTCTTTCGCTAGGTTTGCATGGATTCCAAGATATTGTAGGTCTTTTGAGACAACTCTCTTCCATGTGATTTTAGGTCAATGTATCCTCTTTTAACACATCCATTCACCATAGTTATGCACTACAAATCGTATTTTTGGAGGTCGAGTAGGACATTAACAAACCATCTCAAGCGATCTTCTCTTGTTTTATTCTCAATATGTGCTAGTTGCACATTCTATCCATCTTAGTATTTGTATCCTTGCAACACTCACCTTGTAGATGTATTGAACTTGAACGACCCAACATTCACTCACATATAACATTTTTGGCCTTATAAATATTCTATAGAATTAGCCTTTCCTTTGGTAGGCATCCTTCTATCACACAATACCTCGTTACTACTTCCTCATTTCAAGGTATAGCAAACACATTATTAACATTTTGTTAACTTGAATAACACTTTCCAATATAAATAAATGTTACTTACATATGTATGTTGTGAAGCTAAAGTATTTATATTTATAAAGAATATTCTAGTATAAACTACAAGTACAAAAACAGGAAAGATGACACTAACTTTTTGTAAAGTTGATTTCTAATTTATAACTCAAACATGTTAAAATTTTGGTATGTTCTTATTTAGATTCTAAAGTTGGTCATTATTTCTAGTATCATTTAGAGAACTCGAGACATTCAAGGACTTGGTATATGCGACGATACTAACTTGTCCTATATTTAAATTCTATCTTGAGGATCAAAGTGCACAAATACCCAATTCTGGGACCGCCATTTAAATTGTACCCGAAGTCAAAAAAAATTACAAATATATCCACTTGTAAGTACTTCAGACATACGGGATTGAAGCTGCAAAAATTTATGTCTAAATTTTGGCAAACTTCAGACAATTGTGCCTGAAGCGTGGCCTTGTCACGGCCAAACATCAAACATTTTTGCATGAATTTTGGCCTGGCTTGCCAAGGCCAACTTCAAACATTGTTTAATAGAGTTGTGGTCTCAGTAAGGCTAAACTTCAAACATTTTTTACTGAAGTTGTGGCCTTGGCACGACGTAACTTCACACATATAATGGCTTGCCAAGGCCAACTTCAAATATTTTTTTCTTAAGTTAAATCTTCTAACATTTCTACTGAAGTTGTGGGAAGTTGTGGTCTTGGCAGGGCTTAACTTTAAGACATATAATGGCTTGCCAAGGCCAAACTTCAGATATATAATGTTGCACTCCAGACACTTTAGCATGAGGTCAAGCATATATTTGGCTGCACTTCAAACATTTTGGTATGGAGTTCAGGTGAGTAATTTTTTGACTAGCAACTTGTTCTTCGAATTTCAAAATCCAACACCTAAATGTACATCAAAAGAGCTCAAATTTGATATATAAGTTTTATATATCATAAAGGGAAAATATGAGTTTATGGTAGGAGAGTGGAGAACTAGAGACATCACTTTGCCTTTCGGGTGTGGCTTGTGGAGGAATATTTTGAAGGGATGTGATATTTTCTGGGGAAACACCTCATTCAAGGTCGGGGATGGGAGAGAATAGATTTTTGGGGACATAGATGGTATGGGGATGTGGTTCTGAAAGATGAATTTTAAAGTTTGTACAAAATTTCTTACCAAAGAGAATCAACCACTCAACAAATTATAGGGATACAAGGTGGAGAGAATTTTTGGAGCTTAAGATTTAGGAGGGATTTTAATGACTTGGGAAGTAGTCGAGTTCCAAAGATTGCTAACCTCACTCCATAGCCAAGTCAATCCAAGTACTAATCGGATACATGGTGGTGGAGATTGGGAAAAAATAGTGTGTTCTCTATGAAGACCTTCTATGAGAAACTTTTGGTTAGGAAGGAGCAAGTGTTTCCATGTAATGCAATATCGATTCCAAAAGTGTCAAGGAAAGTGTGCTTTTTTACTTGGCTAGCCGCTAGAGGAGCGATTCTGACAGCAGAAAACTTGAGAAAGCGAAAGTTTGTATGCGTCAGTTGGTGTTACATGTGCAAGGAGACGGGTGAGGATATGGATCATCTCCTTCTACATTGCGGATTGACAATGAGGTTATAGTGGGATATGTTTAGGTGGTTTGATACACCTTGGGTGATGTCAAATACTGTGAAGGAGTTGATGGCCAGTTGGACGGGTGGGAGTAGGAGGAGAAGACAAAGGGCGTGGAAAGTCGTTCCCCTTGCGGTGATGTGGGTAGTTTGGAAAGAGAGAAATAAGAGAGCCTTTGAAGGATTAGAGATGAGCTTTCCCTAGTTGAGGAGTAGTCTACGGTCCCTTATTGATTTTTGGTGGACTCAGAAAGTCCCATGTTGTATAGACGATTGAGCGGAGTTTGTAGAGAATCGTATGTTCCTGTAGAGGCTTTACCTTTTGGTATACCACTTGTATACGACCAATTTGGCTTTATTTATGAATGAAATACGTTTACCCGATAAAAAAAATATCATAAAGAACAAACAGCAATCATCAACTTGCCAAAATAACAATAAACCTAACAAACTCATTTTGCAACAATGATAATTTCCCATTGTTTTCAAGTTTTCCCCAAAACACCATTTGATCTAAATTTACTTTTCATATTCAAAATGCAACACCACTTCTTCAAAACATTATATTTCAATTGTTACAAGTTAGAAAAATATTATTGTACAACAACGAAAAATGGAAAGCAGTAGAACAAATTTTGTCTAAAGTTATCATTAATTTGGGTACCAGTACTTTTTGAAAAAAGTGGGTACAGTGGGACGACCAAATAGGGTACCCCATGAAATTTAACTATCTTGAGTACTAATGTTACAAGAAAGAGTTAATGATAAAACACACACCTGAACTATCACCTTTTGCGAGTATTACACCTAACTAGCATTTATTCCCTTTTACTACGTGAACTATCACCATCTATGTATTAAATCACAACTCAACTATCAGAGGTTCCTTTTTCCTACGTGAACTATCACCATTGTTCAGGCAGGAAAAGGGAACACGTGATAGCTGCGGTGTGAAACTCGCAAAAAAAAGTGATAGTTCAAAACGGTTTTTAACCATTATCTCTGCAAAAATAATGAACAAAGATAATCAATGTCCTAATTCAAGATCACTTTGTTGGTTCGACTTTGTAAAACTAATACAATGAGTAGGTTGATTCCTTCTCATTAAGAAATGATTCTCCATAGAACTTTCTTCTCGTTAAAAAATGATACTCCATAGTCTATCCTTGGCACATAGCAATTTAAAGTTGAAAGAGTGGGATAAAAGTATGTACCTTGGATATGGGAACATATCAAGAACATAAAATTTAGGCCTGGAATTATCAATCTCATCAGGGGTTCGAAATGTCTTATTCTCTTCCCAGTAGTGTTGCCATTTTGGTTCAATTTCGTGAAACGGGTAAGCCCTTTTGACCTGCTCATTTGTATTTTGCTCATCAACTGCTTTTACTACCTCAGTAACTGCACTTTCACTAGAACTTTTTGTACAATTGGAGACTCGGAAGCGCACGTGGGTACAAGATTGGCGGCAGTGTATAGGGCGGTGGTGGGCCGAGAGTGTAAGTGTACGGCGGCGGAGAGGAGGATGAGGGATGACCTGAGGAGGGAAATGGTGGTGTGTGGAAGTATGGAATTGGGTGTGCATTGCTATATGGGGAGTGGAGGGAAGGAGTTGCAGTTGTTTGAGAAATTTTGAAGGTGGCAATTTGCTTAGAAGATAGAAGATTAGATAATGTAGTCATGGGCTTGGGCCAGGGCTAGGAGGAAAAATAGTGGACTGGGCTTCTAGATACGTTCAATTTATATAATCTAGTTTGATTGAACATAAAATTTAAAAAATAAAAGAATATTTTTAATTTTATTATCTAAAATAAGTCAAAGAAATAAAATAACACTTTTAATTTTATGGTATAAAATAAATAAAAGATATTTTTATAATTATAGATCATGTGTTAAGCGTAAAAGATAAAATTTAAAATTATATTATTATCAAATTAAAAAAATATTTTTTTTATAAACTGATTAAAAAAGTTTCATATAAATTGAAATTGAGACAAATATAGTTAGAACTATTTATTGCGTGGTTACCAAATTCCTCATTCAACCCTCCAAAAAGATCATGGTTGATCAACCTCCATGTTTGTGAAACCCAACTAGTGCAGTACCTTTTACCCTATAAAACGGGATGTCTTTGGTTTGCTTTAGTTACCATGGAGGTAAGAGAGATACTTGGAAAGAGGGCTTTGAAGTAACCTTTTCTTGACACATATAATGGACAAAGACGGATCTAGAATTTAAAGTTAATTGGTATTATTTGGTTGAATTGATGTGGAGTATTATATCTATCTCTATCCATGAGAATTATTAATTGTGAGACTTGAATGAAAATTGAACACAAAAGGATGAGATGATCAAAGAAATATGGGTTTGGAAGAACTGAAAGGCTTACTCTTTTATGATAAGTTCTTTGTGTTAGTACAATTTGTATATTTTTTATTTTGACTTTCTCTTTGCAACGTTTGCGTTTCGTTTTGAAATTGTTTGGTGAAGAATTGGTTATAACTTTAGTTTCCAATTAAACAATTCTGCTATATGGGTCTAGTTCTTGTAGAAGTAGTATTTTCGTTGTTTGGATTTTAATTAGAATTAGAAACGTATTTAGATGTTTTTATATTGTTGAAAAGCTACTCTCACCTCTTTCCAACCACTTGCTTGGGTGGTAGAGTTATTCGAGATATTTGCACAAATTGAATGGGTAGCAAAATCTTGACGGATCGTCAGAATTTTAAATTTATAAATCGTCAGGATATTTACATAAATTCTGATGAATTGTCAAAATTTTGGCCATAGATCTTGACATACTTCAAATTAATGAGTGGAACTTGTCTTATCACAAATCTTGATGGATGATCAAAATTTAGCGATGGTCAATTTCTCACTAGAATTTTAATCACAAATCCTAATGAATCACAAGAATTTGACCACAAAATCTTGGATTATCATTACTCAATTCCAACTATAATTATGTAACGGGTCTTCAATTTTCTATAACAGATCGAAGGAGAAGATGGTGAAGAAAGAGAGGGAGTATGAGAAGAAGGAAGAAAAATTTTGGGTTATTTGACTAGAAGTAGTTAATAAGTATCAAGTGTTGAAAAATATTTTTAGGTGTTGAATCTGATTTTATAAATAGATAGTTATTTGTTTGGATAGAAATACTGAATCTGATAATAAAAGTTGGGTCTTATTTGGTTTTATTAAGATTAGAATATTTGAATCTGAATACATGTCTAAATATTAAGATTTTGTATTAAGATTTGAATATTAAATTATTAAGATTATTTTTTTCAATATCTAGATATATAGAACTTATCTTTATTTAAAAATTAATAATTCAATATGAACCAAATAGTCTTAAAAACTTATATGGTGGTTGATTGTGGTTGTGAGTACCGATTGAGGATGATGTTGACTTATAGTGTTATTGTTGGTGGTAACCAATGGTGATGGTGGATGGAGTAATAGTTAATGGTAGTGGCGATTGATTGTTGTGGTAGTAATAGTGATAGTAATATCTAATAGTGGTAGTGAATGATGACAATGGTTGACAATATATAGTGGTGACTGATGGTGGTAATTGTCAGTAGTGATTGGTGATTGTTGTGGTAATGGTGGTTGGTGGTGATTGTTGTGGTAATGGTGGTTGGTGGTGATGATTGTAAATGGTGGCTAATGATACAGACGACTAATTATAGTGAAAGCGAAGGATTGTGACTGAGGATGATGGTTGTAGGCGGTGATAGTAATTGATAATAGTTGGCAATAACAGTAGTAGAACTATCATCTTTACAAAAATTATTGAATAGACATCTAATTATATCAAGGCTTTGTTACAAATCTTATCGGTCAAATCTATTCTGACTTATTAAGTGATTGTAACATAAAAAAATTAAACACACTTAATGATTAAGATTCGAATAATTAAGATTTAAATTTTAAAAACAAATAGATTTAATGACGAAATCTGAATGATTAAGATGAAGATTTGCAAACAAATAAGGCCTCGGTATGTAATAGATGGTGTAAAAAGTATATTTTAAGAAGAATATTTTGGAGATTACAAAAGATATTATGAATAAATCGTAAGGTTTATTCATGTCAAAAGTGTTATACGTTGTAAATGGTAAGTTAGAACTGATCAACTTGTGTCTTTTGGTTTAGCCAAACTAACTCTTAAATTGTGAGTTGAAAAGTGGTTTATCTCGTCTGCTTGAGGCGTAAGGTTGTCGAATTCGTCGGTTTTTTTATACTTAATTTTAGTAGACACTACTTTTTGAGTTTCATTTTGATTACTTTCTCTGTTTCAATTTATATGACACATTTTCTTTTTTAGTCGGTCCCAAAAAAAATGACATATTTTCTTATTTGGCAACAATTTAACTTTAAAATTTATCTTTTATATTTAACGAGATGATCTATAACCACACAAATATCTTTAGCTTATTTTAGACCAAATGATTCAAAAGTCTTCCTTTATTTCTTAAACTCACTGCCAAATCAAACTACATCATATAAATTGGAACAGATGGAGTAATTTATTTTCGCTCGTGTGGTCTAGATTATTTATCTTTGCTTAACTTTATTTTACACTACTGTAAAAGAGTAGAATGAATCTCTATTCTTGTTGTATTTCATGTTCCCTTGATTTATCACCTTTTAACCAGTAAAAATATTCAGAGAGTTTTAGCCAAAGCCCTATGAAAGTATGCATGTTATCTTTTTCTAACTTTTGCTAGTGAATCTTCATGATGTTTTCAAAGAATAAATATAAAAAAATTGACCGAATCATACCAAAATCAAAGAGAGATGATGAGACGATTTCGAAAAGCCTAATTTTGATTATATAAAATTAAATAATCGAAAAATGAATATGGTATAAATTCTATAAAATAATCGATCGAACCGTATCATCGACACCCCTATATCTCATTACAACCTTGGGTAGTAATACAATGAGGCGGGGAGATTGACAATGATGTTGAACACCGTATTAGAGCAGGGTGGATGAAATGGAGGCTCGCCTTCGGGGTGCTTATGATAAGAAGGTGTCGCCTAGGCTAAAAGGTAAGTTTTACATAGTGGTGGTTAGACCAACATTGTTTTATGGGGCAGAATGATGGCCAATTAAGAATGTTCACGTTCAGAAGATGAAGGTAGTGGAGATAAGGATGTCCATATGGATGTTTGGTCATATTAGAAGAGATATGATTAGAAATAAAATTATAGGGGATAAGGTTGGAGTGGCCTCCGTGGAGTACAAGATGAGAGAATCGAGACTAAGATGATTCGGGCATGTGAAGAGGAGAGGTATTAGAGGTAGGCCGAAGAAGAACTAGGGGATGTGATTAGACAGGACATGACACAACTTCAACTGACTAAGGACATGACCTTAGATAGGAAGACTTGGAGATATTTTTGCCGCACTGTGTGTGAGAGAAGTAGGGGGCTAGTCTCTTCACCTCCTCTTCTCCTTTTCTTTGTTGTATTATTTAGGGTTCGAATAGTTCCATACTCGTATGTGTGTATTGCTATGTGTTGTTTCTTTGTTTTGTAACGTAATATCTTGTTATCGTATTTCTCTTGTTCCTGCATTGACTATGTTTTCTTTAGCCGATGGTCTATCGGAAACAACCTCTCTACACCACAATAAGTAGAGATAAGGTTTTCGTACATTTTATCCTTTACATACTTTATTTGTAGAATTACATTGGGTATGTTGTTGTTGAACCTCGGGTAGTAAGTAGACTTTTTTTCTTAAACATTGAATATATTAGATATCATTATTACTAAATACTTTTATACTTATCTCTTTGTTTAAAGATAAGTTCTTATTGTTTCAAACGTCTAACCTGCTAAGGATACCCTATTCTAATAGTAAATATGATGTTACGTACTTCGATGAATAATGTCTTATGCTGCATATCTTTCGGTCTATCTATACTTTCTTCTTCCTTATTCTTCTCTCTTTCTAAATTATCCTTTTCTTCTTTCTCCCTTTTGTTGCGAGGATAAAGTAACTTACATTTATAAGATATATAAGAAGATGAACATACGTACAAATCTTAGATTTTCTTAGTCTTCTAGTTATTTAACTTATGTTTAGATCAAGTTTTATTTGATTTCTAGTAAAAATTTATTTACACTCGATATTTTTACCAAGCCAATAAATACAAAATACGATCTTTCATACATGCATTAGCTAAGTGATATAAATTCTTACTTTAATTTTAATTGTTTAAAACAATTAAAATTGCTTGGGTGTAAACATTCAGCACAAATAAATTTTACTATTTATTCCAGATTAGAATTTATCCTATTTAGAGGATCATTTAAGTTGAAGTTATCCTTTTACTTTGCACCCAAGGGTGTGGCTTAGTGGTTAATTAAGTGAATTGATAATCACGAGGTTCAGGTTTAAATCTCAGAAGTAATAAAAATATTAGGTGATTTTTTTTCATCTGTCGAGCCTTGGTGGAAAGAGTTACCAATACTTGTTGCTGGTGGGAGGTAAAGGTAACTCGTGAAATTAGTCGAGGTGCGCACAAATTTGCGCGAACACCACGGTTATAAAAAATCTTTCAATTAAGGAAAAAAATATGACTATGGAATTTTTCTTGTTCAAAGTTCCACTTTTTAAAGGACATTTTGATAGCAATTGACTCATAAACCTTCTTATTTTTTTTGGTATAACGCCGGCGATGGAATTTTCTTGAAACATCTCAACTATTTCACTGAACGCCTCTACCTATCACATGCCTTGGTACTTGTAACATTCCCTATCAAGATTTAAATAGATGAAGAGGTGATCAACTCCGATTGACTGCATAGCACTCTCGACAATAGGTGAGTAAAGTTAAACCTAGACCTTTTAACCCAGAACTCAAATAAAATGATGAGTTCAGTAATTGTATTGGAGTTCTAAATTCATAAACTTAAAATTTAAATTCACCTCTCATAATCTTACATTCTATGTGTTAAGACTTGTCGTGAAATAATTGAACTAACAAGCACGCCACACTTGTAATCTTGTTAGTGGTGGATATGATTACAATGATGTGTCATTAGAATTAACATAATCATGCATCCTAGATATTAAGACTCGTCATGTTGTAATTGAACTAATTATCAGACTCCAAAAGTTAATATTCATATTTTTTTTAAAAAAATAGTTATTTGGCCGGGTCCACCAAAAAGAGATAATAATTAGCTTGTTAGCTCATTGGCTTATCCTCCGCAAAAGAATATGTTTTTTGATTTTATTGATAAATGATTTACAATATATATAAGGTTACAATAATATTTATTTTGATACAAACTAGGTAACTAATTAACCTAATTACAAAATGATTATAGTTTTACCTAATAAAGAAGATATACAATTAATACAATTAATACAATTAATGAAAGAATATTGGAAAATATTCTATTACACCCCCGCAGTCGAAGCGGAAGGTTCTCGAACATTGAGACTGGCTCTAAAATCATCAAATAGTATGTGTGAAAGTCCTTTGGTGAAGATGTCGGCAATCTGATATCTGGAAAGAACATGAAGGACATGAACTTGAACACGAGCAACTTTTTCGGAACGAAATGAATGTCCATCTCACTGTGTTTAGTGCGTTGATGTTGGACGGAATTGCCGGAAAGATATATCGCGCTAATATTATCGCAGTAAACCAGTGTTGCCTTTTGAATCGGGCAATGAAGCTCAAGTTGAATGTTACAGATCCAACAAGACTTAGAGACGACGTTGGCAACACCTCTGTATTCTGCTTCTACATTGGATTGGGATAGTGTAGGTTGCCTTTTTTAAGACCAAGATAATAGGTTATCTCCGAGGAAAACGCAATAACCAGACATGGAGCATCGGGTGTCATGATATCCACCCCAGTCAGCATCATAATAGGCAGTGAGACCAGTGAGCGAAGACCTGTAAAGATGTAATCCGAAGTGAAGTGTACCTTGCACGTATCGTAAAATACATTTAAGGGCATGCATGTGTGCTTCCGTCGGATTGTGCATGTGCAAGCAGATTTGTTGCACGACATAGGATATGTCTGGTCTCATGAATGTGAGGTACTTGAGGGCCTAGCCAGGCTACGATAGTGAGTCGGGTCTGAATATGAAGGGTCAGAATAAGCGTTGAGATTGGAATTGATGTCTATAGACGTGTGGGATGGTTTGCAAGATGTCATGCATGCACGGTCAATGATCTCTTCGGCGTACTTCTTCTGACATAGAAATAAGCCGCCAGAATGTCGAGTGACAGGGATGCCCAAGAAATAACTTAGAGGACCTAGATCTTTCATAGCAAACTCGGAGAAAATGAGAGGCATAATGAACCGGCGGAGAGCATCAGATGATGTGGTGATGATGTTGTCATCAACATATAATAATAAATAAGCCATGTTTGTAACCTTGTTATAGATGAACAGGGAATGATCGGATCTATTGTGTGAAAAACCGATGGAGGAAACATAATCGGTGAACCGCTGGTACTATGCTTGAGGAACCTGTTTCAGTCCATATAGAGATTTCCGCAAAACACACACATAATCCAAATGAATAGGATTCATGAAACCTATAGGTTGATGCATACATATCATTTCATGAAGATCCTCATGTAAGAAGACATTCTTGACATCAAGCTGATGAATGGTCCAAGACTTGGATATGGCAATGCTGAGGACGATCCGGATGGTTGCATGCTTTATGACCGGGCTGAACGTTTCATCATAGTCCACTCCTACCTGTTGAAACCTGCCATCACCTACAAGACGAGTCTTGTACCTCTCAAAAGAACCATCAGATTTCTTTTTATGTCTAAAAATCCACATAGAATGAATAATGTTAGCATCATGTGGACGGGGTACTAGGTCCCATGTCTTATTATCAATAAGGGCATTATATTCGTCAATCATTATGGCTTTCCAATTAGGGTTGGACAAGGCATCCTTCGGGTTACGGGGACATGGGAAGGGACAACTGAAATGGAAAGGTTAAACAGTCGTTTAGGTTTATGAATTCCATGCATGACATGGGTTTCCATGGTCCGAGAGTGTGTCTCGGGATGCGAGACGAGAGAGGGGGTTTGTCGCGGGACTGTCGGGAAGAGGAGGAAGGGCAGGGGTGACGGAACTGGCTGGTTGAACCTCGATTGGTCGAGAGGTGGCTGCGAAATCACCCTGAGGCGGGTTATTCTGGGCAACTATCGACAGAACCGAGTGGGCAGCTAGTCTCGGATTGGCCGAGGTAGTGGGGGGTGCCGAGGTCTGGGACGGTGGACTATGCAAATAGTGAATTAGAAGAGGGTTTAGGCCACCATCTAGAAAGTCGTAGGAATGTCAAGGTGGCGAGTGCAGAGAGGCAAATGAGAATTGAGACTCATCAAACATGACATGCCGTGAAATAATAATTTTACGGCTTGACAATGCATAGCACGAGTAACCACGATGATTTGCAGGGTAACCCAGAAACACACACGGGGAAGATCGGTGTTGGAGTTTGTGAGTGGTCGGATGGAAAGCGTAACAAAGATATCCAAAAATACGCAAGTGTTGGTATGAGGGATTCCTACGAAACAGAACTTGGGTGGGCAACTGTTGAGCTAGAGACTTGTTTGAGATTATGTTTAGGAGCTAGGTGGCCATGAAGAGTGCATAATACCAGAATTTAGGGGGAATTAAGGCGTGAGCAAGTAGGGCACGAATGAGGTTGTTTATGGTTCAGATTTTCCGTTCGACTTTACCATTTTGGGAGGATGTGTGAGGGCAGGAAAAATGAAATGTAAGATCATTTTTGAAGCAAAACTGTTTTAATTGGTTATTATCGAATTATCTGTCATTATCACATTGAAAACATTTAATGCTCTTTTCAAATTATGTTTTTACGAAAGCACTAAATGAAGAAAAAATGGGGTAGACCTGGGATTTATTTCCAATTAGAAAAGTCCATAGAAAGTTGGAATAATCGTCAAAAAACAACACATAATATCTATGGTCAGTTGTACTCAAAATAGGGGATGTCCACAAATCACTATGTATGATATCGAAAGGCATTAAAGTACAATTTGTGGATGCAGAAAATTGTAATTTTGCATGTTTCCAAAAACGCAAGATTCACATATAGGAGTCTTAAAAATATGGTTGCAATTAATAAAATTATTTTTCCTAAGGGAGCGTAAAACAGAGTCTCCCGGATGTCCTAATCTAGAATGTCATAAGGAAGACGAAAGAGGCTCAGCAAAGGTTGAGGAAACTGAGGCTGGATTATTGACAGTGTTTGAAATATAGTAGAGATCTCTGGTGCTGTCATATCTCATTATTCGTATCCCTATCGTAAAATCCTTTACAGTAAAACCAAAAGGATCAAAGTCAAGGGAAACTCAATTATCAGTTGTGAAACGTCACATGGAGATTAGATTTTTAATGAGTTTAGGGGCATGGAGGACATTTTTTAAGATTAGTAGTGGAGATATGGAGGAATGACCATAACCACGGATGAGAATGCCTTGCCCACTACCAACAATAATATTCCAATTTAAATTACTCAAATTATAATAAGACGAGAGAGTATCTTGTGATGCCGTCATGTGAGATGTGGCGCCTGTGTCCATATACCAAATTTCGTCTGGAGTATTGAGTGACATTGTGCTCATAGCTACCTCAATCTTAGTCGGTGCATAAATCGATGGCGGGGGGGGGGGGGGGGGCCTGTGATGTGTAGGCATGTTGTGGACGTAGGCCAAGTATGCCAGATTGAGCCTGTTTGTTCTGAGGTGGAGTCCACGAGGATGTCGTATACGGGTAAGGAGGGGAGGCCCATGACAATGAGGTCCATGTGGCCCACAACGGGTAGGCAGCCCATGGCGGAGGCTGTTGCCACTGTCGCGGTCACTGCTGGCTGTTTCTGGCCGGCAGGGACTGCCCATTCACACCGTCGTTTCTGGAATTTCTTCTGTCGCGGCCATTGCCAGACTGCCTGCTCCGACGGTTGTTATGGGAGGAAGTGGACTGTTGTGGGTCATCAGGTCGATGGTTCTGGTTGCTAGACCGGGAGACCCTGCTATCGGCGGAGGGCCCGACGGTAGTGGTGAGGGCGACGTCGGCAATGCTGGATTGAGTGGTGTTGTGCTGGATTTTTCGGGTTTCCTCAAGGATGCGCTTCGAACGGGCCTCATAAAATGGAGGTAACTGCGTGCATTGCTGAAGGATGGTGCCAACGCCGTCACATGATTTGTTCAAATCGGCAATAAGTTGCATGACCAATCGCTGATTAGTGACTGGTGCGCCGACGTTGGAGAGTTGGTCGGCAAGCATCTTGAGTTTTTGACAATAGGCAGACACGTTTGGGAAATCATCCTGATGAACGTCCTTGAACTGATTTTCAAGGTATAACGCTCGTTGAGTTTTATTGTCATGGAAAATACTGTCCAAACGTTCCCACGTTTGGCGGGTAGTGGCATCGGTCTCAATGATGGTGTGCAACAATTCATTAGATATTGTGTCATATATCCACTGGAGGACGGTTGCGTCCAAATGAGATCAGAGTGCATCATCAGAAGTAGAAGTCGATAGTACGTTTGTGGACTTCGGCGTGGGAGGGATGATGTGGTCGATAACTTCGTAAACACGACAATGGATCTTAAAAAGCTCATACCACGAGGTGTATTGACCATTTTCCATCTCAAGAGTCACAATGATGAAGTTTTTAATGTTGTTTACGGCAAGTGCCGGATGGAATTTGGTTTTGTCAGTCATGGAAGAGGAAATTTAAGAGGAAGAGAGAGGGAGAATGGCCGACAAAACTAGGGTTTCGTCATGGGGAAAAGATGGGGGCGGCTGAGAGAGGTCGACGGCTGAGAGGTCGGCGGTTAGGGTTCCGACGTACGCTAGGTGCCGACATGGAAAAAAGGTGACGGTCGTGAAGGTGTATCGGAGGCTGGTAGGGTTTGTAGTTTTAGGCTACTGATACCATAAAGGAATATGTTCCTTGATTTTATTGACGAATAATTTACAATATATATAAGGTTACAAGAATATTTACTTTGATACAAACTAGGTAATTAATTAACCTAATTATAAAAGGATTATAATTCTACCTAAAATAGAATATACAATTAATTAAAGAATATTGTGAAATATTCTATTACTCCGCTTAAATCTTATGTATAAAATACACTATTATAGATATTGAAAAGACAACGATTCTCCATATTACTATGATGGTTAGGGTTTACAAACAAAAAAAAATTACCTCTTTCTAGAAGATATCTAGGTTGTAAACAAAGGAAATTCATCTACTTCGTGATGATTTTCGTGAGAAAGCGGTATGTACTAGAATGATATCATCAATTGCGTGATAGATCATGAACAAACACTTTTGACAAGTCGTCTCCCAACACATCCCCTTATAGTTGATCTGCCACTGATTAAGGCATGTCTTTTGGAGATGATCACGGCAATCAGTGACACGAATAGTGGATGCTGGAGATCCACCTTCACTAAAAGAAACTGTAAGTCCCCTAACTATACTCCGTTTACAAGCTTATATACACCACTTTTCTTGTATAGAGGTCCCATATGGTTGTTTGCATTGGCCTAACACATGATCAAAATTTGCATAACTTCGAGTTCGTGTCAATTGCTTTATAATCTTTTATAAATTTATTTTAAATTTTATGTTTATTTTAGAAGAAACTTTTATTTTAATATATAAAAGATATGAAAATAGCACGAGATTTCTGAGAATTATTTGCTTCTTTTCAAATTGTAAAGATTTAACTATATTCTCGTTTTGTCTTTAAGTTGCCATGTGCTTTGTTCATTCTTACCATTTTCGTTAATTGTTCATATGGAAAGGTTAATTTTGTTACATTGAATGGTGCTTGATACAAAAAAACTTCTTTGATTGTTATAAAATTTATTTTTTTATCTAGAGGGAGGTTCTTTAGAGATGTATGGTATCTAAGGGTGTACCTATAACTAACATTAGAACTATTTAGGATATGTATGATGGTATCAAGATCGTTAGGATAGTGAGAGGTGACTCGTAACATTTTCGGGTCATAATGGGGTTGCACCAGAGATTAGTCCTTAGTCCGTTCCTATTTGCTTTAGTAATGGATGAATTTACACGACATATTCAAGGGAAGGTATCGTGGAGACACACAGTGGAGTTAACAATAGGCTGGAAGTTAGGAAGAGAGCCCTAGAGTCTTAAAGGTTTTAGATTGAGCAAGACTAAAACTGAATACTTGGAGTGCAAGTTCAGTGATGTAACACATAAGGCGGAGGTGAAAGTGAAGATCGAGAAACAAGTCATACCCAAAGAGAAAGCTTCAAGTATCTTGCGTCCATAATCCAAGAAGACGGAAAGATTGACGATGATGTCGCACACCGTACTGGAGCAAGGTGGGTGAAATAAAGGCTCGCCTCCGGGCTACTGTGCGATATAAATATGTTGCCTAGGCTTAAAGATATATTCTACAAAGTGGTGGTTAGACTAACATCGTTGCATGGGGCAGAGTGTTGGACAATCAAGAACGCCTACATTCGGAAGATGAAGGTATGTGTGGACATACCCGAAGAGATGATTTGGAATGAAGTTATACGGGACAAGATGGGAGTGACACCAGTAGCGGACAAGATAATGGAAGCGAGACCGAAATGGTTTGGGTATGTGAAGAAGAGGTGCGAAGAAGCACCAATTAGAAGGTGCGGGAAGTTGATTGTAGTAGCAGTTAAGAGATGTAGAGTAGGTCGAAGAAGAACTTGAGGAAGTGATTAGACAGAACATGACACAACTTCAGCTGACTGAGAACATGACCTTAGATAGGAAAGTATGGAGGTCAAGGATTAGGGTAGTAGGTGGCTGAGGAGGTTACCTGGAGTGCAGTACTTATTTTTTTTTTACATTTTCCTTTTCTTTTAGTAGTAGTACTCAGTTATTGCGTAGTCACTTATTTTTTTGATATGTATTACTACATGCGGCTGCATTTGTTGGTATCTTGCTATTTGTTGTCTAGTTTCTTATAATTCTGTGTCGGATATCTTTCTTTTGAGCCGAGGGACTATCGAAAACAACCTCTCTACCCTACAAAGGTAGAAAAGTTTGCATACATCCTACCTTCCCCAAATTCCACTTATGTAATTACTATGGATATGTTGTTGTTTTATTAGAAGAGTAATTGAAAGTGGAACGTGAAACTCTTAGTCTCTTACCATTTATCATTAATTGTCCATTATAAAGGTAATTTTGGTACATTATAGAAATTCAGTTTATGTATATGCCCCCCAAAAAATTAGTTTATGTGAAAGGGTGTTAATTTTTAAACTTAGTGCTCATCAAACTAGGACGAGAATAATTCATACAATACTACAAAATGGCTTACATGTTAATAATTCTCATAAATATTTCAAGACATGCTTTTCTAATACCATTTTGTTAAATTTGTTTCATATACCTCTTATCTTTAGTGCACTAAATTGACTTTCAAGTTGGACCAATTTTGGAGCAACAATTCACATTGATGCTTCAAATTTAGTATGCACTCGCTATTTAGGTCAAAATAACTATAATATAGTTTGGTTGTCGATGTCACAATTTTGAATATTAAAGTAACTTGTGATGTTATCAATTGTAAATCCCTCTTAGGAAACCTATTACTGTTAATCTGCTGATATACTTGGTTCCACACCCCATAGTTTTATTAACCTAAAATAAAAAATAAAAAATAAAAAATAAAAAAAAGCGAGGGGTTCATAATTCCTAAAAGAGTATAATACCTTGAGCACTACTATAGAAAGTATTTGCATGAATTTTAACATTATATTCCATTATATAGTTAAATACAGAGGTTGAAAGAATGGGGAAAGAACTACACTGATATGCCAGTCTCTATTTCGAAGAAGCCACCTTTATTGCAGGAGTATGATATAAAAAAGAATGTCCCTTTAACATTTCCTTTTCTACAGGCAACAATGGTGAAGAGGACCTAAGCTGCAAGAAATGTGTATCAAAATTGTCCTCGGCCTAACAGCTAAAAGAACACCGAAGGACAATAGCAGCAGCAATACCAACTGCTACTGCTGCTAAAGAAAACTGTTGTGCAAAAGTTTGTACTGCTATTTCTCTAAACTATGTATGTGAGCTGCTCTAAATCTGTGACAACTTGGTTTATTGCATGAATGATCATCTTCTTTATCTGTTCCATCAGAGGACGAAACAAGTCAGTAAGAAATGGAGGCTAGGCTTAACGTAGCCAGACTAAAATAAAGCATTTTGATATGGTACCTCTAGTTTGTCTTCTCTGGCCTTGTGGCCTTTGGGCAATTTCCTGAACTCAGCCGTGAGGCGGAGGCATTCTCGAATGTTTTCAGGAGAAACAAAATCGGCAGCAACTTTGGTACATGACTGGAAAGTTGAAAATAGTTGGTTACTTGATGAACTTAGTCATCTGGTTGTCATGGAAAATAAAACTAGTTGAGAATTCTTACTTTGAGATTACGCACTTGGTGAGGGCATCCTGCTGGAATGAAAACTGCCTCTCCAAGTTTTTGCTCGAAGGCCGAAGGTTCAACCCCTAAAATATTAAACATCCACATTTTGAGTTTATTTAAGAAAATGTCCTTTCCTGTCCTTAAAACAAAGTTAAACAGCAAGGTAAATTACTAACCGTATTCTTCCTTTAGTTTCCTCTTGTGCTCCAAAGTTAAGTAGAAGGTTTGGTCATGGATTGGGTGAAAAAACTGATCATCGGGACAACAGTAAGTGTGCCTAAATTCCTTAGCGTGCTTTAAAAGATATTCCTCCAACTTGGGTACATCTTCTCTTCTAAAGATGTCCCACAAGGCACCTCCAGTCGTCTCTGTATCATCAGATGTTTTCTCCTCCCTTCTGATCTCACTAGACATCTTCATAGGATATTCATTGCCCTCACGCTCTAGGTGCTCTCTTTCATCTTGAACTCTATGCTTCTGTTTCAAAATTTCAATTGCAGACTACTGCTTATCACTTACAGCCATCTCTGATGTGTGTGTCAAAATATTTATCTGAGCAATTCAAATTTCGACAACATCAGCTTGCCATAAAATAAGCACGAAAAAGTAACTATTGCAATCTAATTGTAGGTATTGGGAAAAGTAACAACTCCTACTAAGGTGAGATTAAACATAAAACTAGATTGTAGCATGCGGATATGCACAAACTCTTGATCATTCTTTGTTTTACTCGAAATGTGACAATCAGAGGCGAATTTGGGATTTTATATATATATATATATATATATATATATATATATATATTGTTGGATATTACAAGGATTTGCAGGAAACAGAAATTACAAGTAACTGCTAAAGTAAGAATTGAAATTACAATTCAACTAGAAATCTGAAAATTACAAAGATGAACTAGAAAAACTGAAAAACTGTTTTGTTTGCTTGCTGAGTCGAGTGTGGCACTCTGTCCTTAAGACAATATTGCCCCGTATGTATCATTTATACGTCCTGGACAATTCGTCTCCCAAGATAAAACAGCAATGGAACACTTGAGCAAAGGAAACTCAAGAGCTACCTTGAAGAATATTGAGCAAGAAATGATGTAAGGAAGATGTAGGAAGAAAACTGTTTTGCTTGTGTATTTTCGTGTATATATCAAGTATATTTTCTGTGCTTCTCAACAATGGTGTAGGGGGTGTTTATATAGGTGAGGGAGGGTTGTTTAACTGCCTCCATAACAGCCATTATTGGCCAAATAATGGCCATTATGGAGGTAGTAAAGTCACCAAAATAAATGGTGAAAAGACCAACGGATTTGGCCATTATAGGAGGTCGAAAATTCTGTCTTTCGGAAAACTTCAGGGACCAAACTGTACATCTGAAAGAATTCTGGTCCAAACTGTACTTCTGAAACTTCTGGGATCAAACCGAGAACCCGGAACCGGACCGGACGGGCGGCGGCGGCGCGCGTGTGGTCTTTCCTCGAACCGAAGCACATCTAGGTCCTCCCTCCTTTAAACACATGGGATACCCCTTGGGGTCCCAAACCCCAAACCAATTTCGAGTCTTATATACACAACAATTCTTTCTTCCTCTACCGATGAGGGAGAATTGAACACAACACCACACTTTCCATGCTTCAAACACCTCACTTCGTGAACCAATATCTCTTTCATTTCTCAATGAAATTTGACGATTCTTGGACCTACGGTTATCTACGTACTTAGTACATCATGCATGTGTGAAGAACCGGATTCTCCAACATACGTAACACTAGTGTTTAAGCCGTTAAAGTTGGTCGGTCGCAACTCCCGCCAAAGGCTAATTTCCAACATATATATATGTATGTATGTACATGGTCTGTGGAAAAGCTATTGAATTCTCGTGAACCCGCAAATCATACTCTAAATCTGCCACTGGCCGGTGACAATTATATAAGGTGAGATTAAACATAAAACTAGATTGTAGCATGCGGATCAGCATGAACTCCTGAACATTCTTTAGTTTACCTGAAGTGTGACATTAATTGTCAAACTTATTATATAGGACCAGCCATGAAGTTTATGAGTCTTACTAGACAACATAAGGCAGAAATGGCTAAATGTGGTGCTATATTTTGGAATTAATTGTTAGCTTTAGCTCCCATTTTGGAATCTTCATACAGTTGAGACACCTTCTTGTCAACAATTCGGTTCTACCTTTTGGAAGTGATGAAATATACTCTAAATTGTGATTTAAAGTATTAACCAGTGCTACTCACAAGTCAACACGGACTGACCACGTGATATTACATAACATACATATATTAGGCGGTGGCAGTGACAAGAGAAT
The DNA here is from genome assembly GCA_029783415.1 of Anisodus acutangulus. Taxonomy (NCBI): domain Eukaryota; kingdom Viridiplantae; phylum Streptophyta; class Magnoliopsida; order Solanales; family Solanaceae; genus Anisodus; species Anisodus acutangulus. Next base: position 37,409,363 of record CM056499.1, on the reverse strand, counting down.
AAAGTGAAGAATTCAAATAGACAAACTAAAATTGTCCTGTTGAAATCATACCGCATCTGACATATCACAGTGAAGCTTTGTCACCAAATCTCCTCTTCCAAGTTCCTCGGTGACACCATATGCAATGTATGTCTTTGGACCCAAATCAGGTTTTAAGACACCATCCGGTAACTTAACAGCAAGATTCAGAATGCCTATCCTTGGATCTGTGTACTCTTGGAACGGCAATGTGCACTGATGAACTCATCACAGTGCCGAGGCAAGAGATCCTCAAACTTGTCAGACGGTGGCCAGTCTTTAAGTTTGAGCATTTCAGGCCAGAGGTTTTCGTATCTTCTGCCTTCTGTACAACCTTCTGCAAAAGTTTTATATAATTTAACGTTTAGCACAATGGCAGATAGTCATATTTTAATAACACCGTGAAGTTATTCAAGAAGCAATTGCTTTAATATGAAGAAAAAGCTTTTTTTAACAAAAGGATACTAGTAGCAAAAGATCTCAATTCGGAAACATGCTTATTACCAAATGAAAAGGGAATGGAAGGATGAATAACTGGAATGTGGTGAGTACTAAGTCTGTTGATAAGGTACTGTTGAAAATATAATCAAATATTGAAGTGTGTGACCATCTGATCTAAAAGCTTAAGCTGTTAGATAGAATACATTTTTAATATTTGATTATATTTTCAACTTACTGAAGTGTGTGATCATCTGATCTAAAAGCTTAAGTTGTTAGATAGAACACACTTTTAATATTTGATTATATTTTCAACAAGCCCCCTCACGTGCTGGCCTGATTTTTTTCATGGTCCAAGCACGTGAAAATTCTTTTTGAGAGTGGGTGACGGTGAGATTCGATCCCAGAACATTTGGCCTGCTCTGATACCATATTGAAGTGTGTGACCATCTGATCTAAAAGTTTAAGCTGTTAGATAGAACACACTTTTAATATTTGATTATATTTTCAACAGGTAGAAAAGACAGGAAATGAGAAAGAACCTGACAACCAGCCAGACAGTCGATAGCCTTTACTTCTGACATACTTGTAAGGATCTTTGAATCAGTGCTCTCACATAATTCACGCCACATAACCATTGGTTCCCAGCATGTTCGAGAACATTTCGTACAATTACCGGTTCACCCTTGGCCCAGTGTCTGCGGAAGTATAAAAGTGCATCGTCCTCCATCATCCTTTGCAGTAGTGGAATACAAGCAGTTATCATCGGAACCAACTCTAGAAGCCGCCCTGTGTAACAGTTCAGGGTTATCTTTCTACAAGTTGGCTGAGAAATCATCTGGGAGAAATTGCATTGAATCAAAATTCTTTCAGCTTTTGCTTCCAAGGTTGAGATCCAGTTTTTTTTAGGTAGCAGATGCTTGAGCTCTAAAACACAATTTCCACATCCACCCATTTCTACAGGAGTACACATGATATTACCATCATAATTAGCAACCCAAGTTATTGGTTTGTTCTGGTCCTGTGGAATTTCCATATTATGAAAACTTTCAGGCAGTGGATCTCCACCGTGCATATAATCATGACCTCTATTTGAATATTGGAAAACTGCTTCATAGCTATTTCCTGGAAACTTGCCTTCCCGAAGCTCTTGGCAACAACTTAGACATAGCTTGTATGAGCAATCTGGGCAGCTTCGATGAAGATCGACTATTGAAGTTGAACAATTGTTGCTGCTCCAAGGCCAAGAAAATCAATAAGCATAGAACATCCAAAATTAAGGTCTGCAAACATAACGTTTCATAATAGCTGAAAGAACAAAAGAGAAAGAGAGAAGATAAATTACCAGTAAACTCGCTCATCATTGTAACAAAGTGATTGTTTAATTTCAACCGAAGATGAAGATACTCATGTGATAAAAACTGTATCAATGTAACAATTCGTCGGACTCAATGTCTTGTTTCTTAAACTTAGATACATACCACGAATAGAAGACTCCGTATCTATCTCCTGAATTTGTTCCTGATGAAATTTTTTCAGAAAGGGAAGGAGTGTGATAATCAAATAGTGCAAATGCTCAATCTTTTCACCATCAGTTAGATCCCTTCTTGATGTCTTCAAGGAAAGAAATATTCAGCAGTAATTAGAAAACAAAAGCAACAAGCTAATTTTGTTTAATTAAAGGAAAAGACAAACCTTAAGCATGCCACTTGAGTGTAAGCACAAGTTGCAGTTACATTTTCCACGACAATATGGACAAATCTATGAGACTTCCTCTTCTTCCAATTCAGGATACCTGTTCATCACCAAAAATAAATACCAGGAAGCTTAAAATGATGTTAAAATTCCATTCAACGCTAAAAGGGAATCTCTAAGCATTTGGACAATCACCAAGATAAGAGATGCACATTAGAGGTTTACTATTCCCTGATGCACTGGATACAGTAAAATTTCTCTTTACACTTCCTACAAGGAACAACAATTCTTATGTCACTTCTTCTACATTGATGACAAGTTACCTGCATGGGATAAAATAACAAAGTGTCATTGTCTGAAATAAATAAGAAAAAAGAGAAGAAATGTCATTTAAAGTAAAAGATGAATAAAAAGAGCTTGACCTTCATCTTTTTGGATCTATCTATTCCACTTCTTGAAATTGCCGAACCAGAGGACGATGAGGAGGAAGGCAATGAACTACAAGCAGATAACTTCCCTGAATTATTTATTGTATCTTTTACACTATCTTTTGGTTTTGACTCATGTGAAACATCACTCCTCTGCCTTCTTGTGTTACTTGGTATATAATGTTCATCACTTTTTGGCAAAACCTCATACTCCTCGGTATAATCTTCCCACTCACCAACAAGGTTGTTAGAATAGGAGTAGGAATAGGATTTGTATATAGTATCCTACATGGAAAAAGATTGAGATGTAATATCTATAATTAAGGCTCAATGTAATAATGTAGATACAACAATTTAATAATATATTTTCTCCCATAATTTCTCACATGGTATCAAAGCATTGGTGAGAAATCCAGGAAAGAAAATTAAGTCAAATTCCAGCGACTTTAAAGGGCTGCCTGCGTCCATCTCAGTTTCTGTGGGAGTTGTGCAAAATCCAACACCCGCTGAAATTGTTGAGACATTAAATGAAATAAATGTTGAATATTTTTGTATTACCAAAAATGTCTCCGGCCAGAAGTATATTTCAGAGAAAGATGTGGCCTAAAGTGTGATACAAAAATATCCACGGTATTATATGAAGATAATGATGCATGCATAGCCCAATTAAAGGGAGGATTTATAAAAAGAGACATAACAAAACACATTTCACCAAATTTATTCTTCACATGTGATCTCCAGAAGAAGTGACAATCTTGTAGATTTGTTCTCTAAATCTTTGCCAACTTCAACTTTTGAGAAGATAGTATCCAAGATTGAAATGCGAAGCATCTAAATCGTGGTCTTCATCAGGAGGAGTAACATACACGTTGTACTCTTTTTCCCTTAAACAAAGTTTTGTCCCATTGAATTTTCCTGGTAACATTTTAATGAGGCAGCTTGTAACGCGTATTACTAGATGTGTACTCTTTTTCCTTCACTTGGATTTTTTTCACTGAATTTTTTCGAGTAAGATTTTAACGAGGCATATTATCTATTGATGAACATCCAAGGGGAGTGTTATAAATACATTGTATTATGGATGTCCATTTAAATACTCCCGCAATTGAATAAGGTTGCAATTGGATAAGGTTGCAACTGGATAAGCTTGCAATCAAGCAGGCAACTTGCCAACAACTTCTTTTCTTCTATAAATAGAAAATCAAATCAGTTCATTTGTACATCAGTTCGAAGTTGAATAATTTATCAGTCTCTCTCTATATACTCGTATCTGATATATATACTTTATAGTCTTTATTTTATAACCATCGCTAATTTATATACACTTTCTGATGTGAAGATAAATACAAGTTAGTCATGTGAGCGAGTCTGTATTTGCAATAACTAAATGCAATTTGAAAAATAAATTTGATTACCTGTCCTAACTTTTATCTTATATATACAATTAAATATTTGATTATTAATTACGCCCTCTATTTTAAAAAAAGTGGTGTTTTAAGCTTTTAATTTTGTTTCAAAATAGGTGGTGCTTTAGAATTTCAAGAAAAAATTGATCTTATTCTTTCAAAATTACCCTTAATTACATAATCAAGAATCATTGAATAACTTTTGTTCTTCTAGAAAGAGGTAAAATTTGATTAGCGGTAAGTTAGTAGAAACACTCCTAATTTTCTAGAAGTGAATAATTTTGATAGATTATGGAAATAATCTTTGATTATGTCCATAATCTTTGTGAATAATTTGTATTTGGAATGTAAATATTCTGATTTAGAATACCATAATTGTAGCCTAAACTTTAGTCTTGTAAACATGTATATATTATTACATTCAATGAATGAAAATATCACGAAAAATATTTCCTTCATGGTATTAAAAGTCAAAAAAATTAACTCTAGCCTAAGACCTAACCCTAAGTCGGCTGAACCCATTTTTTCAGAACCCTAGCTCCGACCGCCACCCACCTCTTTTGAAACCCTACCTCCTCATCTCTTTCTCCTCCTATTTTCTTGTTTCTCTCGGGTAACAATGGCCTACCAAAATAAATTTCATCCCGCTCTTGCCGTAAATAACGTCAAGAACTTCATTCCGGTGATTCTTGAGATGGAAAAAGAGAAATATTCATCTTGGACGGAGTTATTCAAAATCCATTGCCGCGCATACCAAGTCATTGATCATATTCTTCCTCCAAAGCCTCAATCGGGTGTTATGGAAAAAGACAAGTCCACCGATATTGACATGGATCTTTGGTCTCGCTTGCATACTATAGTCCTTCAATGGATTTACGACACAATATCAAACGATCTTTTGCACACCATATTGGAACCGGATTCGATGGCTCAACAAGCATGGGAGCACTTGCAAAATATCTTTCAAGATAACAAGAATTCGCATGCGGTTTATCTAGAAAACCAATTCACCAATGTGAATGTGGATGATTTTCCAAACGTCTCCGCCTATTGTCAAGAGTTTAAAATACTTGTCGATCAACTATCCAATGTTGGTGCACCGGTGTCGAATAAAAGGTTAGTTCTTCAATTAATTGCGGGTGTTAATAAACAATATGATGGTGTTACTACGTTCATTCAACAAAGTAATCCGCTGCCACCATTTTATGAGGCTCATTCGAGATTGATTCTCGAAGAAAACCGAAAACTAAAACAAGCAATGACGGCGACCAATAATATCGGTACCGCCCTCCTTTCCACCAACACGTATACCGATGATTTTGACCCTCAAATTTTTGGTTCAGGCAGTGGTCAAAATCACAACAACTATGGACAAAAACAGGGTCAACATCGCAACAATAAAAAAGGAAAAAATAATAGTAGAAGGGGACGAGGTCGTGGTGGCGAAAATCAGTTTGGTGGTGGCAGTAATCGCGGACAGCAGGGGAAGAACAGGCCCCCTAGCAGCCGCAAAATCACCAAAACAACGGGCAGTGAGGGCAGTACCCGCCATGGGACTGGACACCACAACAGTGGGCAGCCCCGACATGCCCGTACACCACAACATCATGGGCCCGACTACCACCACCCACCCGATAGCCCGGGGTACTTGGCAGCCGTCCACAACAAGCATATGCAACCCATGGACCATCTTCTTTGAGTTATGTTTCAACAGACATTGAGCAAGCCCTCTCACATGATGGCATCTCAAGGTACTCTCTTGTCTTATTTTAATATGAGTAGTAATAAAAATATTGTGGTTGCCAGTGGACAAAAAATTCTAATTCGTGGTATTGGACAATCAAACCTTCCCCTCCTTACCCACCTTTACATTTAAATAATGTCATACATGCACCCAAACTTATTAAAAACTTGATATATGTGCGTCGTTTCACCACTGACAATAATGTTTCTGTTGAGTTTGATCCGTTTGGATTTTCTGTAAAGGACATTCGGATGGGGATGCCACTAATGAGATGTGCTAGCACTGGGGATTTGTATCTCATCACTACCACCACCAACAACCAAGCCACCTCTCCGTCAACTTTTGCTGCTCTTTCTCCTACTTTATAACATAATCGTTTGGGACACCTGGTTGCACCTGTGTTAAACTCCCTTAGAATAAATAAGTTTATTGATTGTAAATAATCTTCGTGTTCTCATGTTTGCCAGTCTTGCGTTTTTGGGAAACATATTAAATTACCTTTCTCTTTATCTACTTCGAATACCATTATGCCATTTGATATCATGCATAGTGACTTATGGACATCTCCGATTTTAAGTTCAGCAGGTCATAAGTACTGCATGCTTATTTTGAATGATTACTCTAATTTTCTATGGACATTTCCCATTGGGAAAAAATTGCAGGTTCACACTATTTTCATGCAATGTAGTGCTTTTATCCAAACCCAATTTGAGAAGTCTTCTAAGTGCTTCCAATGTGACAATGGAATGAAATTCATAAATGACAAATTTAAGGATTTTTGTCACAAAAATGGTATGGTATTTTGTCTCTCTTGTCCACACACTTCTCCTCAAAATGAGAAAGCCAAATAAAAAATATGAGCAATAAATAATTTAATTCGCTCACTTCTTGCTCATTCGTCCATACCACCATCATTTTGGCATCATGCTCTTCAAATGGCCACATACCTCTTAAACATTCTCCCTAGCAAGTTACTTTCAAACCTCTACCCCACTCAAATTCTTTATCATTGGGTTCCCTCCTACACACATTTGAGAGTTTTCGGGCATTTATCTTATCCTTTCTTTCCTTCCATAACAATAAACAAACTTCAATCCCGTTCCACTCCATGTGTATTTTTTGGATACCTACAAAATCATCGGGGCTATAAGTGTTATGATATGTCTAATGGAAAAATTTTCATCTCTCGTCACGTTAAACCCAATTCCCGTTTGCCACCATACACACGTCTTCCCCGCCCTCGTATGATTTTTGGACACTGGACTACATCCCCTCTTGCATTATCACTTAAACAGTCCAGATGCTCATGCCCAAATACGGAAGCCCACTGCTCCCTCTCCCTCGGTCCAGTTAAACAACCCAACTATTCCAGCCCAAGCGAGGGAGCCCACTACCCCCTCTCCAGCGGTCCAGTGGAATTCCCATACTTACCTGCGGCCCACCCAAAAAATTCCCAAAACTTTTTCAGTTGGACCGAGCTCTTCTTCGACCGAGACTGGGTCCATTAACTGCTAGGCCACAAACTCAGCCCACACCAACCCGACAGTCCCACTTCCCCAACAGCCCCTTTCGGGTTAGGCCCCAACCCTGTTCATCGAAACCCGTAGCATGCATGGGATTTTTCCGCCTAAGCGTCATTTTAATCTGACGTCATCGATCTAACTATCCCCGATTCCCCGTAACCCAAAAGCTGCCCTATCGAACCCGAATTGGAAGGCCGCCATGTTAGATGAAATTGACGTTCTTATTAAAAATAAGACGTGGGAGTTGGTGCCCCGTCTTTCTAATGTAAACATAATTCATTTTATGTGGATTTTTTGTCATAAAAGGAAATCTGATGGTTCCTTTGAGAGGTACAAAGCCCGTCTTGTTGGTGATGACAGGTCTCAACAGGTTGGTGTGGATTGTGATGAAACCTTTAGCCCAGTTATTAAACCGGTGACTATCTGGACGGTTCTCAGTTTTGCTCTGTCAAAATCATGGTTCATTCATCAGTTGGATATAAAGAATCTGTTTCTCCACGGTTACATATAGGAAACAATTTACATGCACCAACCTTTGGTATTTCGAGATCCTATTCATCCAGATTATGTTTGCTTGTTGAAGAAGTCTTTATATGGTCTCGAACACCCCGAGCATGGTATAACATGTTTGCTAAGTTTATTTCCACACTGGGCTTCTCACATAGCAAATTCGATCTGTTTATTTATCAGAAAGGGAATTCCATGACATATATTCTTCTCTATGTTGATGACATCATCCTCACAACATCCTCTGATTCTCTTCGTCAGTCTATTATGTCTCGCCTTGCATCTAAATTTGCTATGAAGGATTTGGGTCCCTTGAACTATTTTTTGGGCATTGCTGTAACTCAACATGCAACTGATCTATTTTTTTGTCAAAGAAAATATGCCAAGGAGATAATTGACAGAGCCGACATGTCTTCATGCAAGCCGTCACCTATACTAGTGGATACAAAGACTAAGTTAAGTAACTCTTCGGGGTCTCCATACGGTAATCCGACACACTACCGCAGTTTAGCAGGGGCATTGCAATATCTCATTTTTACGAGACCTGATATATCACATGTTGTTCAACAGGTATGTTTACATATGCATGACCCGAAAGAGGAACATATGGGTGCTCTCAAACTATTTATGCGGTATATTCAGGGTACTCTTGATTTTGGCTTACATCTTTATAAGTCAGTCATTTCTGGTCTCACTTCTTATACCGATGCTGATTGGGATGGATACCCAGATACCAGACGCTCCACCTCTGATTATTCTGTATTTCTCAGAGACAATTTGATCTCGTGGTCATCAAAGCGCCAACCCACGTTATCTCGGTCTAGTGCTGAAGCCAAATATAGAGGGGTTGTGAATGTTGTCTCTGAATCGTGTTGCCTCAGTAATCTTCTATTGGAGCTCAATTGTCCAATCAAAAAGGCAACTGTCGTTTATTGTGATAACGTGAGTGCGATATATCTATCCGGGAACCCCGTACAACATTAACACACTAAACATATTGAGGTGAATATTTTATTTGTCTGTGAGGAGGTTGCACGTGGACAAGTTCGTGTTCTCCATGTCCCGTCCCGCTATCAGATTGTTGATATATTCACAAAAGGTCTTTTGCGTATACTCTTTGATTATGTCCATAATCTTTGTGAATAATTTATATTTGAAATGTAAATATTCTGATTTAAAATACCATAATTGTAGCCTAACTTTAGTCTTGTAAACATGTATATATTATTACATTCAAGGAATGAAAAGATTACGAAAAATATTTCTTCAAATTTCTTAAAGGGTGTATCCAAATTAAAAACACCATTTATTTTGAAACGGGGAGTAGAGATAGAGGATTGATCATTGAACAACCAAGTCTTTGTTAATGCAATAAATTACTACGTATTTCATTTGATGCATGTGTGGCATATTATCCATCCACCAACCAACACATTGCAACAAACTGACGATGAAACTTTCTATCTTCCGAAAAAACGCCAGTTCTAGGTCCTAACTGTTCTTGATCAGCTAAGTGATGTCCTACTCATATTTATTAGTATTAGTCTGGACTTCTGGTCACTATCAAGAGTTGTAAATAGATGGATAAGATCCCTTCTTAGAGGTCTCGATTCGAATTTTGAAAATGAAACAAAAATCTTGATTAGGAGTATTTCCGTCTTAAAGAACCTTATGCACTGTAAATTCAGATTAATCAAAATCCGAAGCGGACCTTGGATTTCCGAGTGGGAATCCAAAAAAAAATTATTGGCCAGGTTTACGAATGCACCGGTAGCTACCGGGGTTACGAATCCACTGGTTTCATATATTTAATTGTGATGAAGACATGGAGGAACAAAACTTAATTCGGTGAGTGCTTGAATGTGATCTTTGGCTGTGTCTCCCTTTATTTCGTATATATATATATATATATATATATATATATATATATATATATATATATATATATATATATATATATATATATATATATATATATATATATATAAAAGGCGTAAAAAGTAAACCTTAGTTGGACAGTATATAAAAGTATATTATTGGTACAATTATATTTAGACAAAATATCAACCACGATATTGACTTTTCAGAAGATGTGTTGCATCGGTAGTGACCCTCACTACTAAAAAATCACTATTTTCTTATTAAATTTCCTACTAAAAAATATTCAGTTGCTATTTTCCACTTAATGTTAGTGGCAAAAACTTAAATATTAGTGTTTTCACACGAAAAAATTAAGAAGTTTCCAGCATTTCAATGGGAACCTGTTTTTCCACCACGCGTTTTCCCAGTGAGCTGGTTCAGTCGGAATGAGGTAGAAAAATTATATTTTATAACACAAGTTTTCCACTGAATGTCAGTGAGAGAAACCTCTATTTCCCGTAGTGCTCCAAGATCATCAAGCAATGACCTGCATTTAGCAAGAATACGTGAGTAGTTATCATATACTCTCTATTGAGCATAGAACATTTAATTAGGAGTACTCAAATTCAATTTGCAGAGATAGGATGTTCAATTCTTTGACCAGTCGAAAACCATGTACTAAAGCAAGCAGTTTCGTTTGAATACTTGAAGTACTAGTAAGAACGTGAAGACAACCAACTCTCTAGTGGATAACTTTAATGCAAGTAACAAGGATATTGTTCAACAATGCAAGCTTGATGGTATTCATAATTTGAATTCTTTAGTGGATGACAGTGTCTTCTAAACACTAAAGTCAAAGAAGAACAAAAAACATGATGATTGTTTTTCATCACTATTTTATATCTCATATATTTATCTGAAGAGGATATTTGTTTCCTCTATTTTATGTTTAGTGAAGTTAGGATGATGCCCTAGTTTACTTCACCTTTGTTTCTCAAAATAATGTAACACATTAAAAAAAAAATGGTTCTGGAGCAAACAGACCAAACAAGACCAAACAAGAAACCCCAATTTCACATAAACAAATTGAATCATCAACAATTTCACATAAACAAATTGAGCAAACAGACCAAACAAGAAACCCCAATTTTCTTTTTAACTGAGATCGATAAAAAAAATACCTTCCCCTACAAAGCTGTGTAGAAGATATATCCTCGTATCAACAACCAACAACTGCTAAAAATATGAACATACTCAAGTGTAAAACTTCTAATGCTAACCTATAGAAACCAGAGTTCTTTACAGTCTTTTGTACTTTCAACTCGTCAATGAACTTCAACGCCAACAGTCCCAACATAAGCTGGTGCAACTAGCTCAAATATGCCGTGTTGAGGTGCTCTCTGTACCACAGTCAACATCCTGAGCTGTTTAATGTTCATGAATAACTGCATCAGGAAGTGATGGAGATGAGCCAGCACTGACTTTGCTGGGCACTGGTGTATTCATTCTTGACTGGCGTTTGGTGGGGACAAGCACACTATCAGTCTCCAGTTTCATCATGAAGTCCTCATCGTCATCCTCGTCTTCGTCTTTGAAAATAGGATGCACATAAGCATTTTGAAGGTAGCCCTTCAGATTAAGGTTCGGTTCCCTTGCTTGTTCCAGAGTATCTCTCATCCTTGCTTCCTGAAATCGAGAAGAAGAAAACATTAGTCGTAGAGAAGTAGAAGCCTTTGAGTTAAACTTAAATCTAATTTCAACATGAGTTTATTGTTTTATGCACTGAATGTGAAAAATTCTTTATAGAATCATGTCACTAAGGTAATTATTACAAGTAAATCTATATGCTAAGCATCAATTGATAACCGGGAAAAGATGATATCTAACCTACTTATCACAAGTTAAACTACATTGGTAGTGTAAAATAAAATTGTATTGTCAGTGTATATAACTTAAATCCTTTCAAAAATATTATAACTGGACCTCTCTTTAGTGATATCTATCTAGCAGCAGCATTCCACGTCAATGTAATTCATAAAGGAAACAAGAAAAAGAAAAGATACTAAGCACATGGACCTCGAGCTCTGTATACTTGCTAATATCTCTAAAGGCTTTGGCACAAGAATTTATAACCTTCAACCTTACCTTTTTGAAGAAAAACGAAATAGAAACGCCACCAACATTTTCAAGAAAAATGAGCTAAAACTACTATAACAGTGAAAACTCTTATTCGCAAGCTGTGCTTCTACACACCTGTATCGGATATTTGGTGAAAGCTGGCTCATAACGACCTTTCAAGAATAAGTGAAATGAGATGGTCAGTACTGGAAGGGCAATCAGGAAAGGTGCTGACTGAGCAGCATGTTTTGTACTTAGCAAGCCCAGTAGAGATAACTGAGAGAAGCACAGAGCGAAAATTATACGTCCATGAACATCTGGCCAGAATGCTGCTGCACTTTCGTACTCCTGATTGTATACATTTATAATCTGCGCAGTCTCAGGAAAAGAATCCATCAGAAAAAGCTAATTGTAACATGCAAACATGTCTAGATAGTAACATATGCAACTAGCAGACTAAAATAAATTTTACTAGGAAATGTGAAATTGGTCATTGAAAAATTCTCACGCATCAGCAAATTCATCTACAATCCAACATATTCTCCTCATCTTCATGCAGAACAATGATCATATACAGAAATTAAGTACATGAACATACCACAGAAATAGCAAATGAGATGGAAGACACTACCATAATAATAAGCCTGTGGTGGTATACTTGTTAATTACATTACTAACATTGAATAACTAAAGGGTCATTATATGTTATATCAAGGATAGCTGATCAGCTTCATGCTACATGCATCTCCGCCAGTACAAGTTTTCATATTCCCTTCGTCTGAATAAAATGTCGGAAGACTAACCAGTTAACGAATACCCCAGTTAATGCAGTGTTGCATGTATCCAAGATACAACCATCAAAATGGCTTTCATATGAACACATCATATCCTTGAACCCATGAAATTCCATATCTGATCCCAACAGCAAAGCTGATGCAATCCCTAGCATGTCATCTAAGTAGGTGTCGGGCATCCGAAACTATTTCAAAGGACATCAACTACGTCTTGACACTATATTCGCTAAATGTACAATAAAGTGCCTTATGAGATACTTATTATGAGTAAATTCTCATGTGCACATGAAGTTCTAGCAATGTCAGCAAGTTTGTAATACTTAAAAACCATCTGATGTAATAAAGCACCATATGTTCTATAGACTAAACGAAGTGAAAGACACAAACATAAAAAGAAAGAGAGAAGATGAACCTGATGACGATATACTACATATGCCAGGCCAAAGAAGACTAATATGAATGGAAGCAGAAACGGTGTGACCACAGCATAGACAAGCCCCAATAAGAAATATAATTGTATTTGCGGTTCTCCTGTGTTGAAACCAACGCTTCCAGGATCCATTGCCTCTTCTCTATCTTTTTCAGTTTTTACCAAGAAAAAGTTCTTCAAGTGATAAAATATTAGCGGCTTCAGCCTTAGGATCTCTCCAGCAATACCAGCCCACCCGTCAACCATTATGTAGGTTATGAAGAAGGATGCTTTCATAGGAACTGCGACACCAATTGTTTTAGGGATTCTGCAAAAAATATAGGGAATTTTAGTGCAAAATGCATAGGGTAAAAGGATATGGACTATCAAAGAATTGTCAAAGAATGGAAAGCTTGTAAAACACTATAAAAACACAGTATAGTGTAATAGAAGAATCAGCACATAAAGAACCAATCACATATTGGCTGGAATTAATAGGACAAGCATCGACATATAGATGCATTTCCTCACATCAAGGCTGACAAGATAAGACCATTATAAAACATGCGACAATTAACTCTCTAAGAAAACCTTCCGGACTTGTCAAACACATATCAGTATTCAACACGCATACTTAAGTCCATGTAACGGTACTGTGTCGCGGAGCGTCTATCGGAAGGTCTGCATACATCCTACCCTCCCCTGACTCCACTTGTGGGATTACACTGGGTATGTTGTTGTTGTTGTTGTACTTAAGTCCATGTAACATCTAGAGCTAGAAATTTAACTGGATTTCAGGCATGGCAGGCTGAACCACGAACAATCTCATAATTAGAGTGGGTTTTAGGATGGTCTACATGAGCATTTTCACAAATAGAATGAGGCCATTTGTCACGAGGAAGCCTAGCCTATATGAGTTGTTTCCTTCTCTTTTTCTTCTAATAGGTATCTATTGTTTTGTTTTAACACCCAACTTCACCAGGACTAGAAAACTGGTCCCCCAAATAACATTTTTCCAAGTCCCTACTGAGCTTCCCAGACACTGATATGCCTCTGGTTGAGGAACCACGTCCTTCCAGAGTGACTATCACTTCTGATCCCCTAAAACATTTTTCCAAGTCCCTACTGAGCTTCCCAGACACTGCTATGCCTCTGTTGAGGAACCACGTCCTTCCAAAGTGACCATCACTTCTGATCCATCACGCTATAAATCTAGGGCTTTTGTTTGTGTACTCTAATTTGACTCATTGGAGTGGACATTCTGGAAAGCTAACATTTGACCTAGGAGATTGCCAAGTTTCGGATCAATAAAAGAATGACCGTGCTCAGTAGTTTCTCTATAGTTATACACATCGCTCAGGGTATGTGAAAACAAGGTCTCAGAGGCATCAGGCTCAACTCCATATGTATGCCCAAACACGTTGCTTTACTATTCTGAATAACTGATTAGAGCAGAAATGAAAGAGTATATCTCTATGTGGACATCGTTATACCTGCATCAGGTAGAACAATGTCCACGTAGAGAAACACTCTTTAGGTGGCCATTGTTCTACCTGCCTCAGAGCAGGCTCTAACTGCATTTCCAAAATTTACTTTCGATCAGGAAGAGCTCAACAAGGTCGAGACCAAGATGATGGATATTCCAAGGAAGATATTGATTCACAAGTTAAAGAAATGACCAAGGCAAATCTAGTAACATATTTTCACTAAAACAACGTACTGGTTTGCTGACTGATTGAGAAACGAATTTAGTTGTTCAAATGCAGCTCCTGCAATTATGTTCCCGAGGAACACATTCACAATAGTGAAGATGTAGTATTTAGATGCAGATTTCCTCTCTAGAGCTGAAATGCTTAGCCAGCCTTCAAATTTGGACATTATCATCAATATAGTTGGCAGAAATATGAGAAAGATCTTCAAAGCTATCCCAGGTAGAAACCCTTGGATGAACGACTTGATGAAAGGTCTGCATGATAGGTAAGCAGAATTATTAGCATAAAAGAGTAACCAAAAATATAAAAATAAAACGAGCTACATTTGAGGTAAGCTGGTGCACAACTGCTACAATCACGATTCACACAATTACCAACTCAGAAAACAGTCCATTCCTTAGTACAAAGATCTTTAAGGGAGAAGAAAACAAACAAACAAAAAGAACTTGGAAGAGCCACTAGAAGAGTCAAAATAGCATATTTGTCATGCCAATTCAGCATTACAAGGAAATAAAAAATCCATGGAATACGCAATAATTGTTATTCCCAATTTTGTAATTCTTCCAAGTAGCGAATATCATATTTAGGTTGCATGCTTTTGTCAAGAATCTCTTTTGCGAGCGATGACATAACAACAAAAGCGATTAAGTATCTCAGGGAGTGACGTGACACAAATCAGACAAAGCTAAACTAACTATGCACTATTCACACAATTGTCAAACAAGTTACAGTAAGTACTCACAAATATCAAACCACTAGATTTCGTTTTTGAAATTGTTGTCACGAAGAGACTTGAAATACATGAACTAAGGTTCAGCTGTATGTGTATAGGCTTTTGTTTTCTGAAAATAGGATTGTAGATGGTCAGCATCTGCTTGTTTTGTACTGAACAATTTTTGAAATGGAATTGAACTGTTTACCCATAAAAAAAAAATTAAAAAAAAAAAAAAGAAGATGAACTAAGGTATATCACCACCATCAAGGATCATGAGTACAACAAATACTAAGAACGAGATATGGTGCCGACTTCAGAACAAGTATATAATGTGGTACTTACACATCAATGATAACATTTAGAAATGATGCTCTCTTCCTAATCCCCTCAATGCTGGCTAGGGTTTGGACAAATGCAATTGGGATCATGAAGAAGAATGTCAGGAAAAAGAAGATAACAGCAATTATGAGCTTCCTAATTGTCAAAGAAACATAGGGGATCGCCAAGTTTTTCCAAAATACATCACGCGGCTCTGGAGCCCACTCTGTTAACCACAAGGTTGGATTTCTGGATTGCTGTGTTTGTGCACAAACAGCGGCACCCCACCGCGTTTTGAAGGAGACAAATGCTGCAGGCATGATGGACTTTGGGTCTTTTCGTACCCTTTGTTTCTCTTCAGCTATCTACAAGTAAAGTCAGAAACGCATTAGTAGAATTAGAGCTGATTTTTAGAGAACAGCATTAACCAAAAAGAGAAAAAAGGAACAACAGAAAAAAGATAAGAAAACGAGAATGAGCCTCATTTGTGAATGTAGCAAGGTCAGGTAAATGGTTGATGAAAAGGAAAGTTATGTCCAATAGGATATCTTTTTCTAGTAAATAGGATTTTTTTCCAGTGGAGATCCTTTTGATTTCCAATATAAAGAAATATAACCTATCAATGTTTAGTGGTGCTGAAAGTAATTCATTCAGTACTATCCATGACACACTCTACCTCTGATCTAAGAAGGATTGCGAGGTCAATAACATGCCGATTGAAAATCTGTCAACTTATTAAGGGAGATTAAAGTGTGGTATTTACCTCTTTTGACAATCTTTCAATTTCAGCAGTCTGATGGTCAATTGCATCGACTTTTTCTCCAAAGCAGCCAAGGAAACCAGTCTGCAAATTTGAAAAAAGAATGCACTGAAACAACTTACTCCTTTAAAGGTAGACAAAACTTTGTTAAAAAAGTCCTGATTGAACTACCTCAGAACAAATTTTATGATATTAGAAGTTAGAAATAACAATCTGTAGGATTAGGGACATGTCCATACCTTCATCATAGGCCGTTTTGATTGATCCCTAGAGTACTTAAGTTGGTAATAGTCAAGCCAATTTTGCTTACTCTTCTTCTCCTTCACCAATTTTGCTAGCTTGTTGGCATCATAAACACCCTATAATAGAATCCAACTAAGTGAATAAAGACGAAATAGTATATCAACATAAATTAAAAAAAAAACACAGATTAAGAATTTACATATAATAAGAAAATTTTAATCCATCCTCAGTATTCAGCATGCCCTTTAAGATGACTGACAAACTTTCAGGAGGTTTCACACATAAAAGTCCTTAGTGGATGATTCAAATTTCTATTCCTTGCCTTAAAGTTATATTCAGATCTTTGCATTCTACCATGTTATTTTGTCACATCATAACTTATTAAAAACTCCATTTTAGGTCCTAATGCCTCTGGTTGTCATAAATGGCACACAGAGCAAAAAATATTCAATAGCACTCATAGCCAGAGGCGGATCCAGGATTTAAACTTTAGGGGTTCAACCTTTTTAAGATTCTTAGTTGAACCCATTGTATTTTAAAAGTTATGGGTTCATATCTACTACTCATTACAAATTTAATAAATTTTTATACACGAATTTATGCTCCGCGTTGAAAGTTAGGGGTTCAAAAACCCCCACCTTTAATGCTACATACGCCCCTGCTCATAGCGTAGCCTCTTCCCTTGCAGAACTAATTGCCTTCCCTATGCTAGGCCACAAGTCCTTAATTCATTCCCTTCCTACTGCAGTAATAAGTTACAATTATGAAGATTTTGACATGTAATTCTCCAACTAGCAGCCCAAAGTTCTGAGGGCTTCAACAAGGAGCACATTTCATTATTTCAACAATGAAGAATATAGAACTTTCTCAAATGTTTGAACACCTAAACAGCAAGAGATACGTGTCTTTTTTATCAGTAAAACAGCATGAGACACTTGAATTCCAGCAAGTTCAAACCTGATGCATGAGATAATGATCTTGATGGTTAAGGAGCACATTTCATTATTTCAACAATGAAGAATATAGAACTTTCTCAAATGTTTGAACACCTAAACAGCATGAGATACATGTCTTTTTTATCAGTAAAACAGCATGAGACACTTGAATTCCAGCAAGTTCAAACCTGATGCATGAGATAATGATCTTGATGGTTAACCAGGAAAAAATGCTCCACACATTCACTAACTGATTCATCGGCATCAGGCGGAACATTCCTAACAAGGACCTGTAACAATCAAATTTTAGTGCAAGAAGTAATGTAGATAAAAGTTGCAGCCACATTTTGTTCAAGATAGTAAGCACAAAGAATCCAGACGTCAATAGGAAATGAGGTCTATTCATTCTAGGTACACTGGTCTATTGTTTACCCATAATGAGAATGTAGATACTTTTTTTTTGATGAAGTAAGTTCATTGCTGGCATCAAGTGGATGCATAGTGGTTACAAAAGTAGAGTAGCAAAAGGAACTTATCATCTCCAGTACATATCTAGTTAAGAGCTAAGGAGTTGATAAAGTTCATGATGTTAATGAGAATGTAGATACTTGTAGATATGTTCCTCAAAGAAAGTTCTCAGAAGGACCATTTATGTGTCAAAATCTAAGAATGCTACTATGCTTAGCTATCTACAGAAGGAAAAAAGATTACACAAGTAAAATCGGTGTAAATACACATTTTCTATATGCAATGTAAAACTTTAATTGAAACCCCCATATGCAAGTACACTTATTCTATACTGCCTTCTAACAAATAACCCTGACGCTATCAATTCTCTTAACAAGGATTTGACTAAGATAATCACAAAGCCCACATAATTAGCACCATCAAGGGGGGGAATGGAAATTATGAGATCCTCTGCTGTAGAGCTGCCTTTCTACTGCTTAATCAAATGGATCATACACATAATACACCAACATGTTTCTCGCCACCTCATAATTCAAAGAGGTAAAAGACTAACTGTAAAGTTGCCTTCTGTAAACTGCTTTCAGAAAGCTCAGAAGATCTTTGTCCACACATCAGCTAAATTAAACAAAGCATGCAGCTTGGGCATATCAAATGGACAAAAGAGCTAAAAAGAAATTAAAACTTTCAGTTCTAATTCTGTCTATAGCTATCACTGAATTTTTTCCAACTTATTGAGTATACGATAGCAAAGGATTTCTAAATATGTTAACTGCTTAAAGTGGGGGAAATTGCAGGGATGCTACAACTTAGCTGCCAATATATTGCTTCAAACTATCAAATGCATAAAGGAGAATTACAAAGAATTTTCAAGAAGAACCAAAATGTTTCAGTCCATCTTGATAGAGACCTAAAAGTTAGAAGGTGTAAAAGATGAAGTTGCCATCTGTTCACTGCCTTCCAGAAATCCATAAGATCTTTGTCCATAGATTACCCAAATCATGCAAAGATGAAGATTGAGATTTCCAATTTCAAAAATAAACAAGAAGCTGAAACTATAGAAACTTTGACTACTCTCTTTGAACAGTAAAGGAGAAATACCATGTCAGCTTCAATCTCTGTATATCAACTTTCTGAAAACATTATGCATTTGAAGGGAACATTGCTTCAATGATTAATTGATTATACACTCTTTCCAGAGACTAAAGTTGTTAACACGGAAGAATTTTAGATGTTCAATTTCGAAAAGTAAGGTGACATACTGTATATTGGTCGGGGCGACGTTTTTCAGAGGCAACAAACTGCAACCTCATGGCCGCAACTTTCGCATACTCAGTTTTTAAGACAAAGCAGGTCCAAAATGTGAAGGCATAGGCCATAACAATATGAGTCCAAAACCTGCAAAAATCCAGGTCAAGATGAATTACAAGATGGAGTTTAAAAGGCAAACCAAAACGTATTGCCATTTTACTAGTAGACAACATCTCCAAACCTGAGTGATCCAAGTGGAACATTTGAAACAGAAAGCTTATCAATGTCGCTATAAGTAAAGTTGGATTTTGTCAGAGTGCTATTTGTCCAATTTACAGGTACCAGGATAGCCCATGCAAGCAATGTTATAGGAACAAATATTTTCAGCCTGCAGAAATCAAGAAGCAGTAATCATCATTGACCGCCCAATTTCTCACAATAGACAAAAAGCCATCAAACGCATTACACTTTAGTAGGGAAAAAAGGAGCTATAAAGCATACAACATTCAAATCATGCTGATTCTTTATCCTGTTTCTGTTGTAACCTCAATTGGGACTGAGGCATAGTTGACTGATTGAATGTTAGACACCTAAATCCCCTTTCTTTATAAGGCCTCCTTGTCCTTTCTTTTAAGAAGACAAAAAAATACTATTTTGAAAACGTGACTTGCCTATTTATCTTGATTTACAGTATAAGCTTAGCCAGCAGTCAATTAAAAAGATGAGGATAATCCAGTATGTTCGATTTTTTTCTTCTCTTAACCCCCTGTTGAATGTGGTCGCCTGGTCTTGTTATGACGACAAATATGTTGTTTTTCATTTTATGGTTACTGTTTGAGTCTATCCTATTACTGATACAATCAAATGATCAATAGAAATACAGTCATCACATTAACTTAAAATAAAAGGATAAATAATGACCAATCCTTCCAAAATCAGTTTGTTTCCTACAGTCAATCCTGATATTTTCATATGGATGCACCGTGTATCATTCCTATCTGAAATGAATCCTATTAACATGACAAAGCGAAATAAAAAGGTAATAATACAATTTACATGTTAATCGATATGGTTGACCAAAAAAAATACCAACATGATTGACAGCGTGGTTACTATAACAATTGCACAGATATTCTTTATGACTCCAAAAGTGATATCAATAATTAGAAAGACATACCCTAGCAAGTATATCCGCAAATAAACAGCAGAGTCCAACCCTGCATGGTCAATAAGCTCAGGTTCAGGCATTTTCAGTGCATCTGGTATCCAGTTCAGAAACCTTATATATGCCCTCCAATCAACATTAACGAATTTCGTGACGAATGCCCCAGAGTGGGTGGGACTGTGTCTCAACCCCTTAAGATACCATTTGGGGAAATAAACTCTGTCATTGAATGGTTGAAGCCGCAGAATTGCAAATGCCACAAGAAAGATCAACGCAGATATAATATTAATCGCTGCTGAAAGGCCTATATCTCCAAGTGTCGCCATCTAGTGCCTGTAAAGAGAAGGTCAATGTCACAGTGAAGGATAATTAAGCCCCACAAGAGAGAATAATCACAGTAAATACAGGCTGCTGCAAGTTTAACTTTTAACATCTCAAATAGAGAACCTCACACTATGAAACACAATTTCTGAAGTTTCTGCTTGTCAACACAGTAACACCAAACAAATTTATAGTATCAAACATCTAGGGTCTAAGATAAATACTTCCTTTCCACTTTTCGTTACAAATATGTTCTATAACAATATTCACATGTTGTATATACCAACTTACTGTTTTAAAGAAAGTTTCAGTTGTATTACTTTTGACTTCAAAATTACCAGCATGCTCGAGAAGACGAGCTTCACAAGTATACAGTCAATTGCGAAGCAACCAATAAACTATACATACACATATACATCAATACCATAGGAGTAATTGATAAGAGAACTAAGGGAAAATACAATTGATCATCTCTATTTCTTTAACTAAGAGAATCTGTCGGAAAAAGGCAATCAAAAAGAAGAAATTAAAGGTCTTTTTAACAGTCTAACACCAACACGAGTGAGGTCTGGAGAGGTAGAATGTATGCTCCCTACCTTGGCAGGTTGAATTCACAAAAATATCAACACAATTTAGAGTTACTACTACACTTGAATTAAGCAAAAGTAAAGCCTAAATTAAGAACTTAAATTCATCAACAGAAACCCTTATCAAGCACAAAACTAAACAAAATAAAAATACAGAAACAACATCATACTATATTGTGAGTTGTGACAATTCCGATCTATAAGAGAGTTAAAAGTTACTTCAGAGCTCCATAAAAGCAAAGAGTTGTCACTTTTACCCCTTTCTTTTTCCTACTTTAACTAAACTCCAACCCAAATTAACCAAAGCCACAATTATGTAATGTACCTTTCTTTGCACTATTTTGGATAATAAGAATATTTATTCACCATAAATGGAAAATTCTGTAAGAAAGGAAAGGGGGCAAGTTATTTTTTCCTAACAAGCCTATACATATAGCCACAATTTTGGCCCAGAAGTCCAAGTAAATGTGTTGCGATGAAAGCAAAAGTTTTTATTTTCAATGGGTGTGATTTGTGAGTGATGTTAACGTTTTTATGTGGTAACCAAATCGATCTTCTTCAATTGTCTGGATTAAATTAAATAAATATTAAATGCTGGAAAAAAATTATTAATTATTTATAGAGTTGTGAAATTGTGAAGTTAATGTCGGCAAAGGACCCACGTGGTATATAACGGCTACTTCTAGCGGGACCCAGTTATGTCTTATGTTAAGTTGAGCCCCCTTAATGTTTTGAATTTTTTTATTGTTTTCGTGAAAAAAAACTTAACTATTTTTTTTCACCTTGTAATTGAATTTGATGCAATTATTAAGACAGTAAATACACAATCTAATAGTTATGCAGTATAGTAATTACCAAAATCAATTTATTTGCAGTGTAATTACAAACATAATATTTGTTGCACTAATTACACTGTTGAATGTGTTTAACTTTCTAAATAGTAAATAAATAATAATAAAGTGAATATGAATAAGAGAGATGCTAACATCTTTTCTTTACTTACGTTGAAAAAATATATATTATTTTTATAATCAATATATGGATGCATTTAGTATCTTTTATTGGGTTTATTAAAATATATTTTTCGTAAAAGCAATAGCAATGAAATTATTTTTCCATGCTATTAGAGCTCTTAACTTTGATAGTTGATACTAGAAGTACAATATGTCGTCTTATTAGGTCCTTTTTCTTCTCTTTGTCATTAACCTCCGGTTGGAAATTTACTAATGTAGGATTGAGTTTATCTCATCTTTAATGACTTAAATACGTGGGCCCCGCATGTCGGAAACATCATTTCTTTGCACATGCCTAATATACTAAGTGAGTAGATGATGTTAGTGTCAAGTATCGTCAAATTTCGTTAAGAAATGAAAGAGATATTAATACACAAAGTGAGGTGTTTGAGACATGAAAAGATAGAGTGTTTTGACCAAAAATGACAAATCTCCCTCGTTAGTAGAAGATGAAAGGATCGTGCAATATATAAACTCTAAGTTTGAGTAAGAATTTGGGACCCCAAGGAGTAACTCATGTGTTTAGAAGGGAAAGGACCTAGGTGAGCTTGGGTTCGGGGCTAAGCCCCACACGTGCGCTCCGCCCGCCCGGGCTTGGGTCCTTGCTTTCTTTCGAAACTTTTTTTTTATCCTTAAAATATTAACTATTTACATTTCAGTCCCTGAAGTTTTTCGAAACGTTACAACGGCTATATCTTCTCCAAAAGACATTAGCCAACAGACATGACTATTCAATAGAACAGAACGTTGTTTCCCTTTCTGCTCTTATAAATTGAACATTTCTGTTCAAATAAAAAAGAGACTATACACAACACAAAAATTCTTCTCTTATGTTTTGTTTCTGCACGAAAAACAGAGAACAGAAAAATGAATTTTCTATTCTGTTTCAGAACAAAGAACAGAAAACACGAATTTTCTATTCTGGTTCTGCACGGAAACATAGAACATAAATTCTCTCCTTCTTCAGCAATATGTTCTTATTTATTTTCTTCGCTATAATCAATCGTATTTGCTTTGTACAGTTGATTAGTTGTTGTTTTATCTTGGGAGACTATTGTTCATCACCGTAAAAACATCTATACAGGGCAATTTTGTCTTAACAGATCTCTCGACTCAGCCTTCTTACTGTTTAACCTTTCAGATACACTTAACATCAATTTTTACTTGCACCTTCTCCCACTTATCCTTCCTTGCTGCCTGGAAAAAATGTTGTCTTTCATAATGTTAACCTTTATTTTTATTTTTATTTTGTTTTTATTCTTCCTTATCCTTGGAAGTGTAATATTTAAAGGCGCGAATATAACGGCAGTGCTAGATGCATGACCTAACTGAATAAGATAATGCTTCTTTTTTTTCTAATCTGTTTATCTGCTGATTACGATATTTTTTAATATAAAACTTCAAATAAGAGCTTATGCATGTGTTATATGGAAAATGTAGAAGAAGCTTATGTGATATGTTATTATTTCTATTTTTTTTTGGGTCAAGCATACGTAAGTGATATGTTAATTACCTCAGAAAAGTACGATGTATTTACCCTAAAAAAACATTTAATGAGCCTTCATTCTTTGTACGTGGTCAAATTTCAAGATTGGATATTTATCTGTTCTAGATATACAACCAGCAAAGTTTTTTTTTCTCCTCCTCTTTTCTGGTGTACTTGATATGCTGATTAAGGGTAGCTAAGTGCTCAACCGTGTTAAAATGATTAAGGGTAGCTAAGTGCTCAACCGTGGCTAGCCGATCGGCTTTAGGAAGGACACGGATGACGGCGTTTGGACATATCTGTCAGGATTTGTCATGAGACATAAGACCGTATGGCAGTTGATCATCACGGGTGTCACTTCCTTGTTTACTAACTAAGGGACTACCCGGAGATCAAGTGTTCTGCCTGTCTAGGGGAATGGGCTTAAAACCCAAAATATACGGACCAATACAGTGGTAACCCAACCTTACTAACTGGAGATCCCAGTAATTTGGTTCAATGGGAAAACTAAGTCAGTAAAGGTTCGGTTGATCGCTTGATGGAAGCATGAGCACTTCGGATAGTGATTTACGAAAGAAACACCAAATCCAAAGCCGTTCCCGCGATAGACTTTAAGTGCTATCTGCAGTGTGGGTAAAGGTTAAGTTTTCAAAACCTGTAATGCTCCTCAACAGTTGAGGTTAGGTTTTTGGGAAACTTTTAATGGTTCCTAACAATTGTGAAGTGGGGTATAGCAGGATACCTTGTAAGAGACCACCTATTTAAGTGCGAGGACGAGCCGCCTCAAAATGAACGCACTTAAGAATCCAAGACGTTGTCCATGGCCAAAACGGACAAAACATTACGAAGAAGAGAGTAAGGGAATTTGTTGTGTTGGTATCATTGTCTTGGCTTACACTAAACACTGACGGTTCAAGACATCACGTTCACCGCGCAAGTAAGTCCGATGGTATTCAACTATGGAAGGTTCAAAGCTGAGGCTACCTCTCCTTATGCAACATCGGTCCGCTGAAATATTGCTGGAAATGAAAAGACACCATGTGAGTGCGCCAAAATCTCTTTCAAGAGGGGATTGTTGGAAATTTGCCTTTGGCGGGAGTTGCGACCGACCAACTTTAACGGCTTAAACACTAGTGTTACCTATGTTGGAGAATCCGGTTCTTCACACATGCATGATCTACTAAGTACGTAGATAACCGTAGGGCCAAGAATCGTCAAATTTCATTGAGAAATGAAAGAGATATTGGTCCACGAAGTAAGGTGTTTGAAGTATGGAAAGTGTGGTATTGTGTTCAATTCTCCCTCATCGGTAGAGGAAGAAAAAATTGTTGTGTATATAAGACTCGAAATTGGTTTGGGGTTTGGGACCCCAAGGGATATCCCATGTGTTTAAAGGAAGGAGGACCTAGATGTGCTTCGGTTCAAGGAAAGACTACACGCGCGCCGACGCCGCCTGTCCGGTCCGGTTCCGGGTTCTCGGGTCACGGGTCACGGGCTGTGGGCCTTCTGATATTATCTTTTTGGGCCAGAGAACTTTGCCAGAAGTACAGTTTGATCCCAGAAGTTTCAGATGTACAGTTCGGACCAGAATTCTTTCAGATATATAGTTTGGTCCCTGAAGTTTCAAGATGTACAGTTTGGTCCCTGAAGTTTCCAGAACGTCAGAATTTGGACAGTCAAAGCAGAAACGCTAAGCACTCAATTCAGCCATTTATTTTGGCTGAATTACTCCTCCTATAATGGCCAAATCCGTTGGTCTTTCACCATTTATGTTGGTGACTTTACTACCTCCATAATGGCCATTATTTGGCTATTATGGAGGCAGTTTTCATCCCCTCCATCACCTATATAAACACTCCCTTACACCATTGTTGAGCACTAAAAACATACATACATGATACACGAAAATACAGAAAAATACACAAGCAAAACAGTTTCTTCCTACACCTTCCAAGGCATCATTTCGTTACTCAATATTCTTCACTGTAGCTCTTGAGTTTCCTTTGCTCAAGTGTTCCACTGCTGTTTTATCTTGGGAGACAAATTGTCCAGGACGTATAAATGATACATACGGGGCAATATTGTCTTAAGGACAGAGTGCCACACTCGACTCAGCAAAACTAGTTTCCATTTTTCCGTCTTCAACAAAATTGTAATTTCAGTTTTGTGGTTATATTATAATTTTCAGATTACTAGTTGAATTATTGAATCTTTGTTTATCCTTTCGAATACTTGTAATAGTCATATACTTCCCGTACTGCTTTATAAAGTACCATAAAGCAAAAATACCCAACAGTTATCATATTTTTTCTTAATCAATAATCATCCAACATACGAAAACCAATTATTTCATACTATTTTCATTGATTCGATATTCAAAGTAGGTAAAATTCATTAAAGGAAAATTAAACATTTTCTGTAGAAACTTTTTTATTACCCAAATTCGAATTTGAGACCTAAATTGCATCCATCGCAACATACTATTCAATAGTAGGTTGAGGTTATTAGATCATCAAATTTCAAGGCTCTTAATAAATTTTTTAAGAGAAAAAGTCAGTAAAATCACGTTAAATTTCTTATACGTAATTTTATTTTACATTTTAATAATAGATTATTTTCATAGATTGCGGGACTGAATTGAAACTAAAGTGGATTGATGAGATTGATAAATAAAATATTATTAAACAATTGCAGTTGAATATACAATGCTCGTGGATTCTTGTTGGTGAACGGTGTGGCAGTTGGTGTTTTGACTATACTTTTATTTCTTGGAGTATTGTTTTTTCTTTTTTTTTAAAAAAAGATAAATAAAGCGACAGACAGAACCATGGTTCTCTTCGCGTCAATTCAGTGTTGTACCCGTGGTTAGTCATAAAGAGGATGCCAAAAATGTAAAGTTTCAATTATTCTACCTTTTTCTCTAAGGAAAATATTCCACTACTCTGCTTGGAGCCGCTAATATGACGACTTCCTATTTGTTGTTCCCATTATTTAAGGAAACTAAATACATTTTTAGTTTCAAAATATTTCTCTTACTTTTCTCTTTGATTTGTTTCAAAGTGGTTGTTTCTTTCCTTTTTTGATAATATTTAATTCTAACTTTTCACATCATATTTAAAACCACAAGATTAAAAGACATTTTGATATATTTTTTATATCTTTAATTTAATATCATAAAATTAAAAATCTTCTTTACTTACTTAAACTCTATGTTAAATCAAAATCAGACAAACATTTTGAAATAGACGTAGTAAACAATCTATTTTTGGCATTGAAAATTCGCATGTTTTAATCTTAAGGTTAACAATCGTGTTTGTAATCCAATTATGATTTTTTTAATTATAAAAGAATTGTGTAACAGAATGAATCACAAGCATGATTAAGTGGTTATTGACTATTGTAATGAACCCTTTAGATAGCTTGTAATTGGAGATTTCTACACTAGTCAGTAATTTTCTTTAAAAAATAG
Organism: Anisodus acutangulus; assembly: GCA_029783415.1. NCBI lineage: Eukaryota > Viridiplantae > Streptophyta > Magnoliopsida > Solanales > Solanaceae > Anisodus > Anisodus acutangulus. The sequence goes on along the minus strand of CM056499.1, from coordinate 37,381,983 downwards.
TCGAAACAAATGAAATTAAGAGAAGACAAAATTTTGAAAGGTTCAAAATTACTCCATGTGTATTGTGTAGTATATGAGTCCTTGAGTTGGTCCATGTGTAGTTTTCTCTAATTATATTGTTGCTCACTAATTAGTAGGGGCAGATTATTTGTATAAAATAATTATAATACTATTCGGTTCCCCCCGAAATATGAACACTCAATTTAGAGCAAATGTAATGAGAAATTAGTTATAATATCATTGAACTTAATCGAGTTTTAGGTCTTCATTGGCCTTGAGTCCAAGACATGCCATTGATTTAATTTAGAATTTTGTTTTTGTATTCGTTCTCCTTTTTTTTTTTTTTGGTTGCCTATCTATAATTGCGGTCCTTGTAAAATAAGAATAAGAACTCATTAAAATTGCTTTATGTTGAAGACAGACATTCTTGAGTTTAATTAATGAATATTAAGCAACAAGCTTGCATGGTCAGCAAAATCATTATGGTCTTCAGCTAGCATCATGTTTCCACTGCTTTCTCAATTTAATTATAACTTTATTGCAATTTGTGAAGAAAAAAAATCAGAGGAAAAGGAAAAACACTATCAATATTGGACGACTCCAGCTTAATCCTTCTGTATTGCCTTTCCCTTTTCTCATGAAAATTGAATTAATAAATCTTTTTCCAATTAGCTTGAGGGAGAAGACAGATTGAACTTTTAACTTCTTTAAGCATCCAAAAAAGTAGTATTCCCTTGTAGATCTTTTTCTTTCTCCACCCTTTCTTTTCAATCACATATTATAAATTATTTTTTACTTTTTCTTTATCTAAGTTTTATTCTGTCACACATCATTATACCATTCTACGAGTCTCAAAATCTTATCACGTTAATGTTCGCGATAAATTTTATTAGCATAAAATAAATAATAGCAATCACAAAATAAATATGAGAGAAATATTTTATTGATATTTTTGTGAGTACAACAATGTATGTATGAGGGTGCCAAGACCCGAGTTAGGATAGTGAGAGATGGCTCTGAACACTTTCCGGTAGTGATGGAGTTACATCAGGGATCGACCCTTATCTCGTTTCTATTTGCCCTAGTAATGGACGAATTGGCACGACATATTCAAGAGGAGGCTTGTGGTGTATGTTATTTGCAGATGACATAGTTTTGATTGACGATACGTGCAGCGGAGTCAACGATAGGTTGAAAGTTTGGAGAACGACCTTAGAGTCTAAGGTTTCAAGCTGAGGAGGACTAAGACAGAGTATATGGAGTGAAAGTTTAGTGATGTGACACAAGAGACAGACGTGGAAGTGAAGATTGAGGCACAAGCTATGCACAAAGGAGGAAGGTTCAAGTATCTTGGTTCAATAATACAAGGTGACGGGGAGATTGAGAGGATGTCGCGCACTGTATTGGAGCAGGGTGGATGAAATGGAGGCTCGCCTCTGGGATGCTTTGTGTTAAGAATGTGTCACCTAGACTAAAAGGTAAGTTCTACAGAGTAGTGGTTAGACTAGCATTGGTGTATGGGATAGAATGATGGCCAGTCAAAAACGTTCATGTACAGAAGATGAAGATGACAAAGATGAAGATGCTCAGATAGATGTGTGGTCATACTAGGAGAGATATGATTAGAAGTGAAGTTATACGGGACAAGGTCGGAGTGGCCTCATGGAGGACAAGATGAGAGGAGTGAGACTGAGATGGTTCAGCCATATGACGAGGAGATGTGAGGATGCGCCATTTAGAAGGTGCGAGAGATTGGCGATAGCAGGATTTAAGAGAGGTAGAGGTAGGCCGAAGAAGAATTAGGGAGAGGTGATTAAATAGTACATGGCACAGCTTCAGCTGACTGAGGACATAACCTTAGATAGAAAGATTTGGAGGTCGAGAATTAGGATAGAAAGTTATTAGGTTGTTGAGTTTTGTCGCATTGTGTGTGAGAAGGGTAGTGGGCTAGCCTCTTCATCTCATGTTCTCCCTTTCTATGTAGTATTACTTAGGTTCCACGTAGATCCATACTCTTACTTGTATATTACTATGTGTTTCTTCATTGGTTTAGTACCGTGATATTTTGTTATGTTATTTTTCTTGAATTTATGCATTGACTATTTTTCTTTTGAGCCGATGGTCTATGAGAAACAACATCTCTATCCTACAAATGTAGAAGTAAGGTCTGTGTACATACTACCCTCCTCAGATCCCACTTGTGGGAATACACTGGTATGTTGTTGTTGTTGTACAACTCTGTATGTATCCCTTTATTCTAATCTATGTGTTGTTCGCCTTGATTTGAGGGCCAATGTAGCGTCTTTCTCGAATGAAAGATGAACTTCTTTTGATGTGTTGAATCTTGAAAGAACTTTGAGCAACACTTTGGATTGTTCCTGAGGAAAGACGTCTCTCGAACTCTCCTTCTTGTTGAAGACCTTTGGAGAACACTTATGTAGATGTCGTTGCTCTCCTTTGCCTCTAGTCAAGATGCTATGCAAATTTCAAGATGTATTCAAAAGGGGCTATGTGATCCCTTTATATAGGTGCAAGCTAGAGCTTGGAGGTATTTTGGTCCCAAGTAATTCTAGCGGATCTTGGGCTAGAAAGACATGGGTTGGGCTCGTTTTGGAGAGGTCCAATTAGTGGACTAACCCAAATGTAATTTGGATTTCATTCAAGTCATGAAAATTTGACTTAAATAATTAATCCTACTTTATTAATCAAAATTTGACTTGGTCAACATGTCAATAACTTAGAATTTAATCCAAAATTTATATGAATTAATTCAATTCAAATGTTGATGTCTACCGTAACAATTTACATAAAAAGATACATGCAAGTAGAATATATTTTTCTTTGAAAAAATATTTGTAAACATATACTATCAAAATTGTCGACAAATCAATTAATTAGGAGATAGTAACTGTCGGACGAGTAGAGTGAAAATAGTTTGAATTGGAATGACAGATCTTTTACAGTTTTACTTGGATGGAGTAGTTGGTTTTGCCAATTAAGAAAACTTTATTATCTCAAAAGGCCCACAAGGGAATGGAGACATAAAGGCGGAATTGATCGAATTAGTTGGGGCAGGAAGGTGATTGAAGGTCCCATGCTAATACAACAGAAATGGGCATTTCAGAATCACTATGAAGGGAAAAACAACAATTTTTTCTCTAGTTTTTATTGGCCTTCCGGATTTCCTTTCAGATATTTTTTTTTTGTTGACGAAGAAACCCGCAGCCGCTACTCTCTCGAAAGTCAAGACAGATAAACCCCTGATCGACGCAATAAATGCAAACCACGCCGTCGATTAACCACACTTTGGCAAGCCATGTGTGACAGACTAACCAAGAAGGTTTATGCAGGATCGAACTCGTGGACTCATGTCCCGCGCTTCATCAAGCTACACCAACTTGGCTACCCTTGCGGGTTTCCTTTCAGATATTTGTAACAATAACAACAACATATCTAATAAAATTCCATAATATGAGATCCGTAAATGTAAAAATATTTCGAAATCTACTACTAATATATAAGTGGGGATAGCACACAGGTCATGATAAACATATTTACTTGGTGGGGCTGCTGTCTTTAGGGGTAAATTAGTCATTTCCTCACTTAGCTTTATTACCTCGCTTTAGGGTAAAACATATCGACTTCGCGATAAGTTCCTACCGGTTAATGAACACGTGGAATTTTTTTGGGTGAAACATCTCCTAGCGTTCTTTGTTCTTCCTGCGCTCTGTTAATTGTTCTTCATGTCCTCTGTAAAGTGTAAACTAAGGTAAACACCAGAGTTTATTCTTTCCCTTTTTATGAATATGAGGTGTTGCTCAATCGTCTCTTGATATAGTACGACCAAAATTCATATTCAAGTTATACTTTTGATAATTATGCGTTGTCAAAATTTTACTGGATATATTATTGCTGCTTATTGATTAATTAACAACACAAAATTGTTTTTAGTTCACCTAATTCCTTAAGACTTCTTCAATTATCTTATCTCACCTCTCTTTTTATTTTCTCGTTTTTATTTTTGCAGTCGAGGAGGTTTATGCCATAAACTTTATGGTAGGGAATAGGAATAAAGAAAATAAAAAGGCATCAATAATCGAACTTTAGTACTTAAACATTTTCATTTTAATTTTCATAGAAATAGTTGTTGAAAATTTACTAATGTGAAATTAAGTTTATCCCATTATTTATGACTCGAATAATTGGAGCCCCGCACGTTGAAAACGTCGTTTCCACACAAGTGCACTCGTAGTGCTAAGTATCATAAATTTCGTTAGTGAAAGAGATATTAGTACGTAAGTAAATGTTTGAGACATAGAATAATGGACGGTTATTGACTAAATAACAAGTGTTCCACGTCGGTAAACGAAGGAAGGATTGTGCAAAGTGTAAGATGGTACGGGTCGGGAAGGGCCGCGACACCGAAAAGGGTCGTGGCGGCACCCGAACGGAGCTGGGGCGCCGGAGCGCCGAGGTACCCGTGGCGCCAGTGTGGTAGAGCCGCGGCGCTTCACTGGCAATAAGTGCGACGAAAATTCAAAAGTTTGGCCGATTATGGAGAGGTTTTGGAGCATTAAAATGATATTTTTTTCTCCATAAATCATCCATTATTTGGCTGCATTAATTGGTGAATTAAAGGGTCATTACATGACATTTTAAATGGCTATTACATGGGCACTTGAAGAGGTCATTCTTACACTACTATAAATTGATGTCCTTAGCTCAATTCTACACCCACTCTTCAAGAACAACAATTCTAAAATTCTTGTTGCAAATCATTTCCTCTTACCAATCTTTTGTTATTTGTTTTCTTCGCTAGAATCACTTGTATTTGCTTTGCACAAATGATAGTTTGTTGTTTTATCTCGGGAGACTATTGCCCACTAACGTAAAAGCATATATACGGAGAAATATTGTCTTAAAGACAGAGTGGCATCACTCGACTCAGCACAGTTGTAACACTTTCAGATTTAGTGTCTCTTGATTTCATGTTATCAAGATTCAAAGAACTTTCTGCAATTGGTATGAAGATTCAAGACTGATTCAATAACTCAACAAACTTGTTGTCACAATTCTTATTTACTACAAGCTTGTTGCTATTGTAATCTTTATTGTTTATCCTTTCGAAGCACTTGTAATAGTTATTTACTATTCTCGTACTATTTTATTTCTAACAATTTTAAGACAAGATTGTATTAGTGTTCAAAAGATGTCGGTCAACAGTTGTGTGACCAAACCTAGCTATGGTTGTGATTTTCTGGTTGAAGACAGTTCCATTAACAGTTCTGTTGACAGTAACATTGTTTATGTCAACAAACTAGACAATAGTTCTGATGCTGAGGTTCAGAGCGCTTATCTTGATCATGGTGTTGACGGTCAAGGTGTTGATGGTGTCATCGCTCCCGAGAGTGGTGGAAACAAGCGCCCACGAGAGGCTGAGGATGTCATCTGGGACAAGAGGAGAAGACTGAAGATGTTGTTCTATCTTGTAGTAAAAGGCCTATATCTGTTTCAGACAAAGGATCCGAATTATGGTAAGGAGGAAATGGACCCTCAGTCTGACTGAAGTGGGCCAAAATTCAAAAGGTCTAAGTTAATTATCATTCCTTGTCTATAATGTGTTTAGATAATATTTGATTAAAAGTGTGTAAAGTATGTTCGCACATACGAATGAGAAATATCCACTAACTGTGAGAAAACTATTACCACTCTTAAGTAAGTGTCAGGAATTGTCTGGGCACCAATCTCAAGGGAAGAAGACTAAAATACAATGGCTTATCTTAAGATGTTGCACCTGTCACACTATCTGAATGAAGATCCTTCATTTGATAGGATGGTATTGAACACTCAGTCGTACAAAGCCTACGGGCGACTGGAGTGGGCCAGAGTTTTCAGGTCTTAAATGATCTAAGGCCAAAAGAAAGACAGAAAAGAAATTGGACACTCATTCTGCAAAAGCAACTGGAGTGGGCCAGAGTATCTATATCATATATGATCCGGTTACGCCCTAACCACGGGCAAGAGGTTGTTCATATGAAGCAACGCCACCTCTAAAGTAGAAGGGGTTGGAGAGGTTGTCCTTAAAAAGGACTTCAGGGAATGAGATCACTCTAAAAGGAGGTGATACATGTCCCAAACTTGGTTTCAGAGACGATGTTGGTCAAGCTGGTTTGAGACTAGTCCAACATGTCTGTAATAACTAAGAATGGTACAATATGTCTGTATCCAAATGAATGATATATTTGTAATCCGTGCATCTATGTCATCATAGATTAAGACACGTTAAATAGAAAGTCATTCAAAAACTAAGTTGAGATTGTTGCCTTCTGTCGACATAAACCCTCAAAATGAATATGAGGTGGGCGAAGAGGAAAAATTACCTTTCCATTCCGTCAAAGGAATAACGAAAGAAGCACCGCTCCTCTAGAACTTAGTCACACCTACATGGGTGATTTGAAGATTGTACAAAATAGAGGGGGGAGACAAGTACTTTGTGACCTTCATTGACGATGGTACAACGTATTGCATCCTTTGTTTGTTGAAAAGCAAAGATGAAGCTGTTGAAGCGGATAACCGCTACAAAGCAGAAGTTGAAAATCAACTAAGCCTACGGATTGAGGAATTCATAGTGATAGAGGGGGAGAATGTGAAGTATCATTTATCAAACGACTGCTCCTTACTCACCTCAGTCTAACGGTGTTAGCCAAGCGCAAAACCATCGCCCAAAATATGTAGGGCAAAGCGATCCTTACTGCTAATGCGATTCTCAACAGAACTCCACATAAGGATAATGATAACCCTCCATGTGAAACATGGAAAAGATCCCACCTACAAATGTTGTGATATGGGGTGGCTTGGTAGAAGTTGGAATACCGAAACATGTCAAGTTGGACCCAAGACTGTAGATTTCATATCCACTGGATCTACAAATAACAGTAGTGCTTATCGCCTCTTAGTGTTAAAGAACGCTGAATTCGTTGAAGACATATTTCCTTGAGAGGAAAATAAATAATTGCTCAAGGTTAATAAGAACCCGCGAGTGCCTGATTATCCGGAACCAGACGTTCTAGATCTACAGGACTCGAAAATTGTAGACTATCCGAAACTTAATGTTCCAGATCTACAGAACTTAGGGATTCTAGATATTGAACCGAGACAGGGCAAAGAGGGGACAAAGACTTGGTCCAGGCCTTCTAGCTTGTATGGTTGAAAATGAATCATGGACAATTAACAAAGAATTATCATCTCCAGAAGGGCTGCTTTGGAAAGAAGCTACAGATTCCATTGGATAGAACCATACTTGTGTAATAGTTGACCTTCTTCCGGGAAAAGAACCTTTGGGTTGTAAAAGTGGACACTCAAATTGAGTACAAAGTAGATGGATCTACTGACGAGTATAAGGCCTCGGCTACTTGGACATGTGCTCCCATATGAATAGCTTAACATCCAGGGCCATTGCAGTCTTGCTTGACATGGATGTTGAGACAACCTTCCTAACCGAAGAGTTGGAAGGGGAGGATTAGATTGGTTTGTTGGACTGTTGGGCTTCTTCCAGAACTTTCTTTTTGGTCCATGAAATGTTTACATTTTGGTCCTGAAAGTTTCAGATGAAACAGAAATAATGAATCTAACAACAAAAACATTGACTCTGAAGTTAGAAAGCCAACAGTCTGAAAGTGAAGTCATATTGAAACAAAGTTTCGATATGAAAGATATGGGCATCACAGATGATATCTTAGAAATTGAGATTTTCAAGACATCTAACAGACTGGTCTAATTCCAAACTTATTTGTGAGGTATTTGACAGTCTCGTTGAAGTCACCAATGGATACGGATCATAGAATTTATTGGAATCATAGTTCACCTGTATACCAGGAGCGATATGCGCATGTCACATGTATTTCAATGTATTTTACACACTATAACCGACTTGGTATCATCTTACAAAGTAGATCAGTTGAACTAAGGTTTACTCGTGATTCTGGAAATGATCGCTAGAAGACGTTAAATCGGATATGACGATATCTGAAATATTCACTTATCTACGGATTGGTATTCTGGATGTCCAGCGGTTCTGGGAGAACACAATGATGCAAACTGGACATCGGACTTGAAGAACACCAAAGCCACAAATGGATGTGTATGGTGTGTCTTTGAAAATTCTCTAAGCAAACTTGTATCGGTCGATTCATGATGGAACCAGAGTTTATCGCTTTGGATAAAGCATGAAAAGAAGTTGAGTAACTTCACGACTTCTTAGAGGATGTCCCTTATTGGGAGAAACCCCGTGCCTTCGTCAGTTATACACTGTGACTAGCCAGTCGGCTTCAGGGAGGGCACAGATGACGGTGTCTGGATATATTAGTCAGAGACATAAGACCGTTGGGCAGTTGATCATCACATGTGTCACTTCCTTGATTACTAATTAAATGATATAGCGGACCCTTTAACTAAGGGATTACCCGAAGATCAAGAGTTCTGCCTGTCTAGGGAAATGAGCTTAAAACCCAAACAATACGAACCTTAGCGGTGGTAACCCAACCATATTGACTGGAGATCCAAATAATTTGGTTCAATGGAAAAACTAAGTTATAAAAGGTTCAGTTGAGTGCTTTGGTGGAAGCAAGAGCACTTCAGATTATGATTTCTGTAAAGAAACGTAAATCCAAAGTCGTTCCCGCGATAGACGTTAAGTGCTACATGCATGGTGGGAAAAGGTTAAGTTTCAAAACCTTTGATGATGCTCAACAGTTGAGGTTAAGGTTTGAGAAACTTTTAATGATTCCCAATGCTTGTGAAGCGGGTATAGCAGGATATCTTGTAGGAAATCGCCTATTTAAGTGCAAGGACAGGCCGCCTCAAATGAACGCACTTAAGAATCCAAGTGTGTCCACGACCACAACGGACAAAATAATAAGAAGAAATGAATAAAATGAAGGTATTGTGTTAGTACCGTTGTCTTGACTTACATTAAACACTGACGGTTCAAGACATCACGTTCACCGCGCAGTAAGTCCGATGGTATTCAATTAGGGAAGGTTCAAAGCGGAAGCTACCTCTCCTGATGCAATATCTTTTCGCTGAAAGATTGCTAAAAGTAGGCACCTTGTGTGTGCGCTAAAATCTCTTTCAAGAGGGGATTATTGAAAATTTACTAATGTGGAATTAAGTTTATCCCATTATTTATGACTCGAATAATTGGAGCCCCGCACGTCGAAAAACGTCATTTTCACACACGTGCACTCGTAGTGCCAAGTATCGTAAATTTCGTTAGTAAAAGAGATATTGGTACGTAACTAAATGTTTGAGACATAGAATAATTGACGGTTATTGGCTAAATAACAAGTGTTCCACGTCGGTAAACGAAGGAATGCTTGTGCAAAGTGTAAGATGGTACGGGTCGGGAAGGGCCGCGGCACCGAAAAGGGCCGCGACGCCACCCGGACGGAGCCGGAGCACCGAGGTACCTCCGGCTAGTTCTCTGGAGCTGAGGCGCTGCGATGCCAGCGTGGCAGAGCCGCGACGCTTCACTGGCTATAAGTGCGACGGAAGTCCAAAAGTTTGGCTGATTATGGAGAGATGTTGGAGCATTAAAATGACAGTTTCCTCCATAAATTAGTCATTATTTGGTTGCATTAATTGGTGAATTAAAGGGACATTAAATGACATTTAAAGAGACATTACATGACATTTAAATGGCCATTACATGAGCACTTGAAGATGTCATTCTTACATTACTATAAATTGAGGCATTTGACTCAATTCTACACACATTTTTAAGAATAACAATTCTGAAATTCTTGTTGCAAATACTCTCCTCTTAGCAATCTTTTGCTATTTGTTTTTTCGCTAGAATCACTTGTGTTTGCTTTGCACAAATGATAGTTTGCTGTTTTATCTTAGGAGACTATTACCCGCTAACGTAAAATCATATATATGGAGCAATCTTGTCTTAAAAACAGAGTGTCATCACTCGACTCAGTACAATTGTAACACTTTCAGATTTAGTGTCTCTTGATTTCAGGTTATCAAGATTCAAAGAGCTTTCTACAATTGGTATAAAGATTCAAGACTGATTCAATAACTCAATAAACGTGTTGATAATTCTTATTTACTATAAGTTTGTTGCTATTGTAATTTTTTTTGTTATTCTTTCGAAATATTTGTAATAATTATTTACTATTCTCGTAATATTTTATTTCTAACAATAGTGTACTTTATTCTTTTGGCTGTTTATGACTTTATGGTCAGCATGTCAGTATGTCCATCAAATCACTTTATGGTCAGCATGTCAGTATGTCCATCAAACCATGTGCTATATTTTGTCAATTATTGGATATAATACACATGTTAGTAAAGTTTTTCGCTGATTTGCAAGATAACTATAAGTATTTCCTGTTCTCCGTTTGACGTATAAATTACAAGTTCGAGACGTGTAATGAATTATTGATATTTGTGTCACAGTAAATTGCATACATCATATCTCAGATCTCACGTAGTGCTGAAATTTTCGATGGTTATTCCATTTTTGGATATCTATTCAGTAAATGATTTTTTTTCTTGTAATTTGTGAATTTTTTAGATTATAATTTAAAAATTCCTATTGAGAAAATTAAAATTTTTATGAGAATATTAGACTGCGGTCTAAAAGTTTGTAAATTGTAACGAACATTAGATAATATAATAATTTGTCCATAAGATTGAGTAATATATGAGAATATATTAGATCCGAATTTAATGTTGTTCGGAAGGATAATTTTGAAAGTAACTTTTAAAAATAGGAATAAATTCTAAATGATGGCCTAAAAAACAGTTGCATAAATCAGCACGTGCTCAACTCTTTCGGAGCTCTACATAAACACAGAATGATTCATGCACCGAGTCATTCTCCATTAATCTTATTAAATTCAGTTTACTATTTCGTTTGTCCCAAAAAGAATGACTCATTTTTTTTAAGTCTGTCTAAAAAAGAATGACATATTTTTTTATTTAACAATAATTTAACTTTAAACTTTATCTTTTACGCAAAATAAGATGATTTATAACCACACAAATATCTTTGTCTATTAGATCATAAGATTCAAAAAAATTCTTTTATTTTTTAAAATGTGTGTCAAATGAAAGTACAACACATAAATTGAGACAGAATAAATATTAAGAATATTAATAATAATAATAATAATGGATAAAATATTAAAATCTGAACTATAATTTATTTCTACTTTCTAGTAGTCTTACTCTGTTTATTTGTCATCTATCCTTTATAAGGACGTGGAGACTTTGACAGCTTGCGGAAAACACCTGTGTCCTTATCTTTGTCCATAAAAAGACATGTAATAGAGGAGCAAAATATCTAACACTCCCCCCCCCCCCCCCGCTTCCCAACCCCTAAAAAAAGAAAGAAGCAAAACACTTCAATACCTACCTATTAAATATAGCGAAAGTCCTATGTGTCATATGGTTGATGTAAATGTAAACAAATGTACAAGTGTTACTTCTGTAAACTTCTGGTTCAAATTTCCCTATGGAGAGTAACAGAATAAACTCCAAATTGGAATTTGTTACCTTCCAGACATGAGATAGGCAAGGCCCTGGTTCTCATAAAAGCACCAATGTTCCAATCTGCAGTTGAGGATGATATTGTCATTAAAGCTACTACTATTGACCTCATACTTGGCCTCAATTGTGGATTTTCATTTGTGCAAGCCTTGGCAAGAAGAACCACCTGCAAGTTGAAAAAAATCCAATTACTTACATTATAGCGAAAAAGAAAACACGCTTTCCTCTTAACAGTAATCAATCAATTTACTTATTACACGTCAATCTCAAATTAGTTGAAGTCGACTATATAAATCTCTTTAAATGGGAGCCTTGGAGTAACTGATAAAGTTGATGTCATGTGATCAGTAGGTCATGGGTTCAAGCTGTGGAAACAACCTCTGGCAGAAATGCAAGGTAAAACTGCGTACAACAGACCTTTGTGGTCTGGTTCTTTCCCGAACCCCGCGCATAGCAGGAGCTTAGTGCACCAGACTGCCCTTTTTCGACTATATGAATCCCGTAACATTGATGCACTTGTAAAAATCTTCTTATCTTACCTTCCAGACTGAATCCAGGGGATAATCATCACCTAGTTTTGGATCAACCAATTTGGATATCCCTTCTATAGGATCAACCTCATCAAGAACACCCTCAAACTGCAAATTGTTCCCAATAAATAGTTAATTAGACTCTTTTAGTGGTTTAGAGATGAGAATTAAATTGGTGAGTGAAGAAAAGATTCAAAGATACCAATGTAACAAGCCCCATTGATTCAGTAGCAATTTCACTAGCCTTGATAATAGCTTGTTTAGCAGATATTAATTCATAAAGCACCACTCCAAAAGCATATACATCAATTTTGGGAGAAACATCACCAAACTGACCATACCTGCACATAATGGAAGTAGGAAAAAACTGATAATTTGATCTTGTTCAGAGATAAAGAATAAATACTAATACCATATTAAAATAAATTCTAACTCTGGGGCCATGTAACCAAAAGTACCAACGACACCAGTGTTCATCGAGCCACCTTCAGCTTCTATCAGTTTTGTAAGTCCAAAGTCAGCAACCTGATAGGCAAAAGATTACTTTCAAATGAATTGAGTATTACACATGGGTTTTGATTTCAAAGTTCTAGTATTGGAACTCTCGTACCTTTGCACGAAAGTTTTTGTCGATCAAAATGTTGGCTGATTTAATGTCGCGATGGATGTAAACAGGAACAGTGTGTTCATGAATGTACTCTAGGCCTCTAGCTGCATCCAGAGCAATTTGCACCCTGGTAGACCATGGCAATAGTGCCTTACCTGGAAATGAAAAGTATAAGATGGATATGGAAGTGTGGGAGATTCGAAAATTTGATTAAGACATGAATTTTTCTTGCAATGAGAAGAACTGAACTTACCTAAACCGCACAAGTGTTGGCTTAGGTTTCCATTTTCAACGTATTCGTATACTAAGAACAAAGATCCTTCAATGCAATATCCTATCAAACGTACCTGCAATGGTTTCAACATGTGAAATATTGCCTCATTTCTCTAATGATGTAAGAGGCTATTGGATTCTTCATCCACTAAATCTCAAGTATGGCAGAACTAAATCACCAATCCTGACTTTCACAATGAGAAGTATCACATTATCAAGATAAGTGGCTCAGACCACTGAATGGATTGGCATATTAAGTAATACAAAATCTGGAAAGTAAAGTTTGAAAAAGGGAAATGTTCACCAATTTTTTTAAAAATGCATTACAAGTAAGTTAAAATATCGCCGAAGTTTGTAAAGTTAACCGTCCAGTATAGACATTTTTTAACATGGACTCAAAGCAGGTGCCAAAGAGGTTATAATAAAAGAAGAACAGATAGTATATCAGTACGAGTAATGAGTTTACCAAGTTCAAGTGATGAACATGTGTCAAAACCTTCAGTTCAGCAAGGAACTCTTTTGTTGCTTGCATATCCATCTTCTTGATAGCAGCTTTCTGAATTTTATTGAGACAAAGCAGATTAGAATATAGAAAAACCCAAAGTACTACTTTTGGTTATGAAAAAAGAAATTCCTGTTGAACCAAGACAATTCTGTGAATAATAAAGCAGTTAGAACTAAGTTGATGATCAATCTGAGTATCTGAATAAGCTAATCATTTCAATCTAACAAGAATAACAACGAACCTCGCCTCTTAACTCTCCATAGAAAACAGATGCAAAACCACCTTGGCCAATCTTGTAGGCTGTGCTGAAGTTGTCACTGGCATTAGCAAGTTCATCATATGAAAATTTCACAGGTTTATCCACAGTGATCCTCGGGGGCTCTGGAGAAGCGCTCTTATTAAGAGAACCCCTTTTTGAAGAATTCTCAAAATTTGCATTACCTGAGTCATTCAAAGAAAATTAAAAGGTCTGTATCTAGTTAAACTTATTCTAAAGGATGAACTACACATTGCTTTCATAGAACAGTTAGTTGACATACAGTTTGATGGGTAATTAAGTATACAACAGTAGATTGAAAGCCATAAAAATTACCAGGAACATGCTTATTACTACTATTTTTGTAAGGTTCCAAGTGAAGAAACGAATCCTCCTCCGTTTTCCTGCCTCTATAAAAGGTAAAATACAGGCAAACCGCTACAAGGGCTACTACAAAAACTGCTGCAATCGATATGCCAGCTATTGCTCCACCCAAGATTCCTGTCAATAACACAGTTTTTAGTAGATTACAATCACATCAAAGCTATTTCGATACCTCAGACTTGATAAGTTGAAAAAGATGCCACTGTAGCAGTAAAATAAGGCCAACCTGTTGGGCTGTGAAAAGCAAGAAACCACAATTAGCTAAAAATATTATAGCATTCAAGAAATAATCAAGAACTCATTGGGGTAGGAGAATACCTTGTAGAAGTCCTTAATGGTGGATAAGTTCCATTTTGATCTGCAATATAATACAAGATTAGCCAGCACTCAGCGTTTAACAGATATTAAAGCGACTGTTAAATATACACAATATACACCCAATAAACATGTGTATATTAAATCTCGGTTTTGGTTGTTTATGTAAAGTAATTTATGATAAATATTTAGTATCCTAGTTTAGATAATATTGTAATATAATTAGTAGTGTATTACCATAATTAGTGTATTACCATAATTAGTGTATTACCATAAATGTATAGAATAAGGTTTTTAGAATAGAATAGGAATAAGATTCTCCTATTTTGTAATTTGTATATATAGTCTTTCAAGTAATGAAAATAATCAAGAGGATTATTTCTTTCATGGTATCAAGAGACTAGGTCTAAACAAAAGTTTTCTCTCCCAACTTTTGTACCCTCTCTCGGCCGAGACCCCCCCCTCGGGTTTTCTCTCCCAAATTTCGTCTTCCGCTCTAAAAAATCTCTCTTAAATTTCCCCTCCTTCTTTGTTCTTTCAATATGTCTAAAAACAATTATCATCCTGCCCTCATGGTTTCTAACGTCAAGAACAATATCCCTATTGTACTTGAAATGGAAAACGTCCAATATGCGACGTGGGCAGAATTGTTTAAAATTCACGCTATCTCCCATCAAGTTATCCATCACATAATTCCTCCCGCTACACCTCTTCCCGCGGAGGATCCCCAGTTATGGATTACGCTTGATACTACCGTTCTCCAGTGGATCTATTCCACTATTTCGGTTGACCTTTTACAGACGATTATTGAGCCGGATACCACGGCAATGGCTACCTGGAATAGATTGCGTGACATATTCCAAGATAACCAACATTCACGTGCCGTCACACTCGAACAGGAATTCTCTCTAGTTCGCACGGAGGACTTTCCAAACGTATCGGCATATTGCAAGAAACTCAAGGAGTTGACGGATCAACTCCGTAATGTTGGCGCACCTATAACAAATAATCGTCTGGTTCTACAATTGGTTGCCGGCCTTTCGGAGGCCTATAATGGCGTTGGAACTCTCCTTCGTCAAAGCAACCCTCTTCCCGCCTTCTATCAAGCTCGCTCCATGCTTACTTTGGAAGAAGTCGGTTTGGCTAAAAAGGCGGCTACCGGAGCAAGCCCCGTCGTCATGATGGCGTCCTCCCCAAGTTCTTCAGGTTTTATTGATAATTCGGGCCAAAACCGTACTCATGGTGGCGGCAAGGCAAAAATAATCGTAAGAATAATAATAAAAACCGCGGGGGCAAACGCGGCGGTTCCGTGGTCAGCAAGCAGGCAGTGGGCCCCGTCCAGTGAACAGTGGCCCACCACCCTACTGGTCTCAGCAGTGGGGCCCATGGCAGTGGGGCTGGGGCAGTGGGCCAGCCCGCCCTACGTTCAGCGGTTCCCAGCCTGACGGTGGGTTGGCGGCCTTGCAGGCCCAATAATCAGCAGTGGCGGCCGCCATCGCCCGATAACGCAATGCGACCAGCGGCTACGATGCGGTGCAACCGATCCTGGAATACTTGGGCCCCGATCTCCGCAAGCTCACCACGCAGCAGGCCCCACTCAGACAGATATCGAGGCCGCGATGTACACATTGGGTTTGACTCAACCGGACCCAAATTGGTATATGGACACTTGTGCCACTACTCACATGACTGTTTATAAATATAGAATGCAAATCCTATTTAGTGCTTCTGCATAGCTTACTCTAAAAACTCATTGGAATTCGACTAATTGTACTTAAAATATTCAAAGAATACGAGTATAGATGCCTTAGTAAAGAAATGAATTACCTTTTCCAGGAATAAAAACTAAACGATTTCCCTTGCTGAAATTTGCTTCAGGATTATAGTCCTCCAACAACTTCTGTGGTAGATTAAATTCATTGGCTACTGTAACCAAATTCTCGTGAGGGCGAAGATTATAAGTTATAAATAGTCCATAATCTTTTGACACATGACTATTCCCACAAGAGCAGTTCACAATAACATTTACTATTGCATTTACAGGAACATTGTTAGGATCATAACTGTTTAACTCCTGCAACTTTTCAACTGTTGTAAGGTTCGAATAATAAAGCCAGTTGATTCTTCGATAAGTAGTACTAGCCTTGATCTGCACACTAAACTGATGGCCCATGAATTTCCCATTAACACAGCCACATGAGAAGGGAACATTAACTCTGCTTTTGTATTGAATTTGATCCGCATCGGTTATCTGAGGATTATAACTAAGAATATCCTTGATGGTGGTTGAAAAAGAATTAGATATGAAAGTGAGGTTGTACCTTTCCATACATAAAATGAAGCTAATGCATCACAATCATTAGTACACTGGGATTTAGCCCCCACCAACAAAATGTTTAACACTAAAATGCCTAAAACTAACTCAATGCTTCTATTTTCTTGAAAAATCATTTGAATTAGCTTGAGATTTTTTAACTCTTTTAGAATGTTGATGGAAGTTGCTGGTGAGGATGGCAAAAAAATGCTAATGGGTGTATTAAGGTTGTGTTAGTTGACAGCTTCTTCTTAACATTTTTCAACATGTCCTATAGTCCAAGAGACGAAAAGAGCTAGCTTTGAATTTTGCATTACTTTGTGGTAGACAAGAATTTTAGAGCAAAAGGTTGTTATGGGCACTTAGAAAGAATAAATAACTATATTTTTGGGTTCCATTAGTTGACCTTTCAGTCAACGCTTTATTTGCCTCTTATACACTTGGCTTTTAGCGTGGTCGACGTTGAAACATGCCAAATCCTTAGGGGCCTGCGATCTCCATATCCTTCTCTTTTTTTTCTTGTTTAGGTAATTTTGGTAGGATTTAAGTTATATGACACTATGGAAGAAATTTTAAGCTATTAGCAAAGTTTGACCAGTTATATTATTTTTGTATAATTTCTAGGTACCATACCATGCTTCTTATAAAGACATGTTTGTTGTTGTAGGTCGACTATTCTAGATGATTCAAAAAATTCATAAATCTTAAACTTATTTTTAGTAATGTTAGTCAATCAACTAAGGCTCAAACCTAAATTAGTTAATATCGAATATATGAAATTTTTATATCTCATCATGAACCTTTTGTTCATTCAACAATACCCACGGACAATGTCAGAGCTAAAAGGAAAGAAAAGAGATTCAATTAAATATCTTTCGTTCATAAATTATACTTTGTAGCTTCATGATATTATGATTACTTTTAAAGCTGGTACTCACCTAACGAAAGACTTGTCCTTTATCTTGACTTTAGAATCAAACATACAACGCTCGCATAGATGCAGTTAAATTTTGGTGACATTAACATATACATTAAAACATAGTAAGAAGTTTAACACTTCATGCCTTCAAAAGTCAAGATCGCATCAACGTTGGCATGCCAAGAGATAAAACAACCTGGATCAAGTATAATATTATGAACATTTCAAAGTTTTAGGAATTGATCAGATTTATTTTGTTGCTTGCCAGAGGGGTATAATGACACAATCATTTGGGTTTACTTCTTGTATCTTCTATATTATCATGTTAATAAAAAACACAAAGATTTTTACCCGGCGGGTTCAAAGGGAAGGAGAAACGTGCAATGTTGATAACCTACTTATGTTACTAAAGGAATATGTTTTTTTATGCTTATTAATGAATACTTTTTAATATATATAAGGTTACAAGAATATTTACTTTGATACAAATTAGGTAATTAATTAACCTAATTACAAAAGGATTATAATTCTACCTAAAATAAGAATATTGGGAAATATAGATTACACCCCCACAGTCGAAGCTGGAGGTTCACGAACACTGAGACTGGCTCGAAAATCATCAAATAGTATGCGCGGAAGTCCTTTGGTGAAGATGACGACAATCTGATATCTGGAAGGAACATGAAGGACACGAACTTGACCACGAGTCACTTTTTCGCGAACAAAATGAATGTACATCTCAATGTGTTTAGTGCGCTGATGTTGGATGGGATTGCCGGAAAGATATATCGCACTAATATTATTCCAGTAGACCAGTGTTGCCTTTTGAATCGGGCAGTGAAACTCAAGTAGAAGGTTATGGATCCAACAAGATTCAGAAACGACGTTGACGACACCTCTGTACTCTGCTTCTGCACTGGATCAGGATAGTGTAGGTTGCCTTTTGAAAGACCAAGACAATAGGTTATCTCCGAGGAAAACGCAATAACCAGACGTGGAGCGTCAGGTGTCAGGACATCCACCCAGTCAGCATCAAAATAAACAGTGAGACCAGTGAGTGAAGACATGTATAGATGTAATCCGAAGTGAAGTGTACCTTGGACGTATCGTAAAACACGTTTGAGGGAATGCACGTGTGCTTCCGTCGGACTGTGCATGTGCAAGCAGATTTGTTGCACGACATATGATATGTCTTGTCTAGTGAATGTGAGGCACTGCAAGGCCCCATCCAGGCTACGATAGTGAGTCGGGTCTGAATATGAAGGGCTGGAATCAGCGCTGAGCTTGAAAATGATGTATACAGACGTGTGGGATGGTTTGCAAGATGTTATGCCTGCACGGTCAAGGATCTCTTCGGCATACTTCTTCTGATATAGAAATAGGCCGCCAAAATGTCGAGTGACAGAGATGCCCAAGAAATAACTCAAGGGCCCCAGATCTTTCATAGCAAACTCAGAGGAAAGGAAAGACATAATGGACCGGCTGAGAGCATAAGATGATGTGGTGAGGATGGTGTCATCAACATATAATAATAATAATAGGTAAGCCATGTCTGTACCCTTGTTGTAGATGAAAATGGAATGATCGGATCTGCAACAGATCATTAGATATCGTGTCGTATATCCACTGGAGGACGGCTGCGTCCAAACAAGACTAGAGTGCATCATCAGAAGTCAAAGCCGATGGTATGTCTGTGGATTTCGACGTGGGAGGGATGATGTGGTCGATAACTTCGTAAACACGACAATGGATCTTAAAAAGCTCCGCCCACGAGGAGTATTGACCCTTTTTCATCTCAAGAGTCACATGGATGAAGTTTTAAATGTTGTTTACGACAAGTGCATGATGAAATTTGATTTTGTCAGCCATGGAAGAGGAAATTTAGGAGGAAGATGGAGGGAGAATGGCCAGAAAAACTAGGTTCCGTCGGGGGAAAAGAGGAAGTGGGCGGCCGAGAGAGGTCGGCGGCTAGGGTTCCGACGTGAAAAAAAAAGTGGCAGCCGAGAAGGTGTATCGGCGGCTAGGGTAGGGTTTGTAGTTTTAGGCTACTGATAATGATTTACAATATATAGAATGTTACAAGAATATTTACTATGATACAAACTAGGTAATTAATTAACTTAATTATAAAATGATTATAATCCTATCTAAAATAGGAGATATACAATTAATGAAAGACTATTGAAAAATATTCTATTAGTTACAACTTACAACTGGAAATCTTTCAATAAATTATACATACTGAATATAAAAAATTGAAATTCAGTCAAAGAATGGAAAATGGCTATGAATCAGGAAATAATTGTATTGGCATAGAAAACCAGTAGGTGGTAATCGTTAGGACTTGGGAATGATGTTCAGATTATTTCAGAGATATTGGCCTAGTTGGTAAGCTATCTGTAAATGTTTCATTTTGGATTCAAAAGTGAGGTTATTTGCCCCATGAAGACTCATATTCGCTAGGGCTCCAGAGGATACTCTCTTAATCAAGCCAACCACCTATGAGTCGCAGGTAGACTGTAAACTGAAGGCCCGCGATTCGTGTAGGATAGAGGGGGACCATAGTTGATCCCTTGGGATAGGGGTAATACAGAAAAGGTTGTACAAATGTGACCAAGTTCTACTATCCAAACCTCATCAGCTTGGAAAACTTAACCTTTACAAAACAAAGAAAAAGAACTAAAAGTAAAAGATAAAAAGAAAAAGAAAAAAAAGAAGGTTAAATACTCATGAGTATATATAAACATATAATACTTCCAAGCACATTAGTCCTTGAGAATACTTGAAATAACACCAGCTGATATTGCTACCTTCCAGACATGAGATGGACAAGGCCTTGGTTTTCATAAAAGGAGCCAATATCCCAATCTTCAGTTGAAGATGATAAAGTCATTAAAGCAACAACAATTGACCTCATGCTAGGTCTCAACTGAGGGTTTTCATGTGTGCAAGCCTTGGCAAGCTGAGCTACCTGCAATTCAAATTACCAACTAATTTACATGAGCGAAAAACCTTCATTTTTTTCACAAGAATAACAATGACACTTTACCTTGCAGACTGAATCTAGCGGATAGTCATCTCCGAGTTTGGGATCAACCACTTTGCATAACCCTTCTCTAGCACTACTCTGGTGAAGAACATCCTCAAACTGCAAAATAAAACAGAATCCTCATAGTGGTTTAGAGGCTGGACTATTTAGGTAAAACAAGATGGTGACAAGGCATACCAATGCAACAAGTCCCTTTGATTCAGTTATAACTTCATTTGTCTTGACAATAGCTTCTTTAGCAGATATTAGCTCATAAAGCACTACTCCAAAAGCATAGACATCAACTTTAGGGGAAACATCACCATACTGAGCATACCTGTTTGCAAGGCCCATTTAAACAGGAACTACGAGATATAATAAAAAGGGAAGTCCCATGCACAAACAAATCAGAAAATTTCCTATCGACAACTGTGCTATGTGAACGACAGTGCTTAATATCAGTATTTTCCAGGTAATAGAACATGGCAACATAAGATCGCATAAATTTCCTTCATTGGTTCGTGTCTGAATCTGACATTTCATTGCACCTCGCCACTTCTTTGTAGAACAGAATTTATCACCAATGGTATTATTTCAGATAAGCAACCACGTCTTGACTCTGTTAGCAGCAATATCTTGAAAGATACAGTTTTTCCCAAAGGAAAATTTGAACAGGTTATGCAAGAAAGCATTGCCAACTCCTTCAACTTCACTATTCTGACATTGATCCAGACCTATGATAACATAAATTTATAAAACTACTCAACTTTCATGCCTACTCTCAGCTAATGTATATCCTGAATCAATCAATATGCTAAAACAACTGCATACAATAACCTGACAGACTGATCAAAAGAGAGGAAAAGGAAAGAAATATGGTGCTTTTGCATTTAATAGCTACTACGGAGGTTCTGAATACAATCTTAGTAACCGATAGATATTTTAGCAGATAGAAGTATTATTGATGACATCCTGCAGATATAATCATAACATTACAGAATCTGGAACACAAGTATAAAATACCACCCAATGCCCCACCAGGAATCAGACGCTTACTCTGGAGGCATGTAACCAAAAGTACCCACAAGACGTGTATGAAAAGAAGTACTTCCAACTTCAGTTAGCTTTGTAAGTCCAAAGTCTGCTACCTGCAAAAGATAAAGATCTTTCAATGCAATTATATGCCAAGCATTTGATCTTTGGTTTAAAAATCACAATTTTCACAACCTTTGCACGGAAGTCTTTGTCAATCAAAATATTAGCAGATTTAATATCACGGTGGATATATAAAGGAACAGTATGCTCATGGATGTATTCGAGTCCTCTAGCTGCATCAAGAGCAATTTGCACCCTGGTAGACCACGACAACAGATTCAGGCCTGAAAGTCAACGGTCGAGATGGATTTAGAAGAGTAAGAAAAATGCAGCACAGTGATTATAGTACATGGTTTACACAGCATTTCATATTATTACTTACCTGATCCACGCAAGTGTTCACCAAGGTTTCCATTTTCAATGTATTCATAGACTAAGAATAAAGACCCTTCAACACAATATCCAATTAAGCGTACCTGCAATGGGTTTTTAAAATAAAAATGTCATCTTGTGGTCTCAATAAAACAAGGATCTTTCAACCTTTTAAAATTAGCTGAGAAAGCTCTGTCCCTTGCTCAATTTTTCAAGGGAATGAAGAACGGACTGTTGCAACAAGCAGACATGAAATAAATGAACTATATTCTGATCATCACACATAAGATATATCGTGATGCAACCACCCAAAAGTTAGTCTGGTGATCTTCATATGTGATTTCCATTCTTTTTATATCTCTTAAACATGGAGAATACAAGAGTAGAAATCCAAATATAGTTGATTCCATATAGACTAAAGTCATTAGTTACTAGTACATCACCATATTTTAATATTTGATGGCATAGAGCCAAGGTATCTGGTATTTCTGCATATTGGTTAATACAGGATGTGACACATGAGCTCAACTGGAATGTTGATTAATAAGATTAAGAAAATCTTACATCTAGAAGGAAGTAGAAGCATATTTGAACTTAAACTTTGAACTAGCTGTCGCCTGTCAACTCTCACAGGAAACACGAGCACAAAGAAAGTATACCAATACAAGCTCTCATTATAAGAAGAACAAGCTTACCAAGTTCAAGTGATGAACATGCGTTAAGACTTTCAACTCAGCAAAGAACTCTTCTGATGCTTGCATATCCATTTTCTTTATTGCTGCTCTCTGCATTCAAGTCAGAAGAAGGCCTAAGCTAAAGAAATAGAGAAAGGCAAAACATACATTATCTTCTGATTTAAACGTGTTTTATTCAGTTGAATCATTGAACAAGTTTATGTTTCATTAAGTGAATATATCTAAGATTAGCAGCCTCCAACAACAACAACATACCCAGTGAAATCCCACAACGTGGGGTCTGGGGAGGGTAGAATGTATGCAGACCTTACCTCTACCTTGGTAGGTAGAGCGATTGTTTCCGAGAGACCCTCGGCTCAGGACAAGCAAAGCAAAAAACGGTCAGACCCGGTCAAAAAATTAAAGCAGTAAGCAGTAAGAAAATGCTGGTAGCAAACGCGAATACGTCATGATATCGCATCCTAAAAGAGAAGCAGTAACTAACGCAGATAAATGAGATAAACCAAGTACATTAAAGAATGCATAGCAGAAAAAATAAAACAAATGGTGGCCAACGGCCGGGTCCCGCTATTATTAAAAAAATTGGTATCGGGACTCGAAACGGGACGGGACCTGGGTTCGTCCCGCCCGGACCCGGCCCGCCCCAGTCCCGCCCGACCCCTCCCCTTTGCACAAAATAACCGTTGCACCAACGACCATTTTATATTTTGGCCGTTGTGCAACGACCATTTTATATTTTGGCCGTTGTGCAACGGCCATTTTTGGCCTCCCCCCTCCCCCAACCCCCCTTCCCCCAACCCCCCTACCCCCTTAATATTTATTTTTAACCCCTAAGTTATTATCTTTACACTTTAACCCAATTTCCCAACTATAAATACCTCATTTTCTCTTCATATTTCTCACAAATCTTCCTACAATCTCTCTCATCTCTCAATCTATCTCTCTACAAGTCTACATTGTCTACTAAATATTCCATTTTATTTATTCCCGAAGAAGTACCCACTAGGTGGAATTCTTTATACAAGCAACTACTTGTTGCTTATGACTATAAAAGACCTATAACTTTATTTTTTAACGCTTATAATCGAAATTCAAATGATATGGTTGTAGATAGAGATTGGAAAAATTTCCAAACTTATTGTATTTCTAGAGAAATTTTTTCAAACAACAAAAGAATTTTCCGGTATATATTATCCTACTATTTCAACTATGTTATTTTATATAGCTCTAATATTTTTATTACTTAATGAATATATGGAAAAACCAACTTATAAACAACCTATTAAAAAATGTTTATCAAATTAAAAAATATTTTATTCTTATTCCCGCTATTTATATTATTGGTGTTGTATTAAATCCGACTATTAAAATAGACGGATCTAAAGCACTTATTGAAACTATTTATGACTGTATAGCAGTACTACCACCTCCAACTCCCAAAAATTCAAATGACCCACTACCTATTGAAAAAACTAAAAAAGTGTTGTCTAGCATAGAAGACGAATGCAAAAAAGTATATACGCATTACCAACAAGAAAGTGCTAGCAACCAACTGGCTTCCATACCATCTTCTTCTTCTTCAACACAACCTCAAAAAAGACATGTTGTTTCTGCGGCTAGTATTGAAAGCCTTAAAAATAGAATGTGTGGTGGTAACACTACTAACCAAGTTAGCGAGTTGATGTTTTTGTTTTGCAGGGTACAATACCGTACCAAGCAGTTCTCAATGAAGATGGACATGAAGACTTGCTGAAATACTGGAGGGAGAATGAGAAGACCTTTCCGACACTTTCAATAATGGCCCGAGATGTTTTGAACATTCAAGCGTCATCAACAGCGTCTGAAAGCGCTTTTTCTGCTGGCAGATTTCAAATATGAGAGCACAGACACTCATTAGCGGGAGACAGCTTGGAGATTGCAGTATTATTCAGAGATTGGATACGAGCGGAGAAGGTGCGGTCAACCGGAGATCAACGAAGAAGAAGACGAAAACTACAACGACATCTTATTCGAAGGTGGTGGAAGCGACGTGGAGCAATTTGACCAACAAATATCAATTCCAACCGAACAACCACAGGAAATTATAAAGAAACTAGAAAAGGTTTTTTTCAAAATGTAATTTCTTTAATTGCAATTTTACTATGTCATTTGCAACTTTTGAACAACACTACAAAGTTGCAATTTTGACAATTGTATTTGTATTACAAAAAAATCATATTTCTATTAAATAATATAAGAGGCACAAAAACAGCATTGAGATGTTTTTATTACACTATTTTGTTCAATTATTGAGTTGTTTATATATATGTTATTTTTTAAAATTAAGTGTAAAAAAATAAAAAATCATAAACCCGATCCCGACCTGACCCCGTCCCGCCCCGATAATACCGGTACCCTTTTCCGACGGGACCGGAACTGGGACGGAACATCGGCAGAATACGCCAGTCCCGCCCTACCCCCGTCCCGCCGGGTACCGGTCCCGCCAGACCCGCCCCGCCCCGGACCCGTCCCGTTGGCCACCCTTAAATAAAACTAGAGAAGACTATAAAGCAATACTACGCCTATTCGTATGATATGCTAAGTATGCCTACAGTAATACCACCACAAGATTAGCAGCCTCCATGACCTATTAATATGTTGCTCTGGTTATACTTAAACAACTATATTTTAAAACTCATTCTACTTTGCATGTAAACCTAAGATGTCTTAGTAATCATAGATTGATTTTTTCATTCATAACTCAATATATTTAAGCTACACTATTAATAATAGTTACTACGCTCTTTGCTGTTATTCCTATACTGGTATTGTGAATGAGAAGACATTAACAAATCAAAGTAACTACCAACAAGTAGTGAGATTATTTAAGTGTTTGTTTCAAATACTATGACAAGAATTTCCACAAACCTCGCCTTTCAACATTCCATAAAAGACTGCTCCAAAGCCACCTTGACCAATCTTATTTTCCATGCTGAAGTTATTTGTCGCCTTAGCGAGTTCCTCATATGAAAATTCCACTGATTTATCCACTGTGATTCCCTTTGGCCTTGGAGAAATAACACCAAATAAAGGACCTGATTCTGTAATTTTCTCCAATGTTGGAGGACCTGATGCATTAAGGATTCCATTAAACCATACTGAATACCGGGCTTTGAAAACTGTGCTTCATCAATTGTTATTATTATGGTTTGGCAGGCACATTTTACGCTTTCAGCAAAATATGCAGAGGAAACGTATTTAAGGCTTAATTACAGTGAACATGATGATTATTAGTGGAAGAAAACTAGAAACATGAAACAGCAGAAACTCGCGCTGCATCACTAGTTAAGGCAATTTTGTCTGAATCTATCTATTCCAAGAAGCAACTATTATCCTTTTGTCGGGGAAAGGATACATTACTATAAAAGAAATTACTCACGGAAGTGCTCATTAAAATATTCATCAGATGACCCTTGGAGAAATGATTCCTCCTCTATTTTCTTGCTCCTATAAAATACAAAATAAAGGCAAACTGCAAGGACGGTAGCCCCAAAAATAGCTGCCACTGTTATTCCAGCAACGGCTCCACGTGAGAGTCCTGGGAAAAGGGCATAATTTAGTAAACCATGATAATACCAAATCAATTATCCTACTTCATATTTGTACTCATAAGTTGAAATATATCTCATCAGAGCAGCAAGCAAAATAGAGCCAACCTCTTGACCTGCAAAATAAAACCAGAGACAATCATATTAGATAAAACTATCATAGACAGATCAAAACTGAGGAGAAATCAAAATAATATTAAGTTTGGACAATACCTTGTCTTCAGGGGTGGAAAGTTTCCATGTGCATCTGTAATGACAGTTTGAAGGAAAAAAAGGTAAGAACAAAATATGCTAATTCAGCAGTTTGCCAAATTCAACAAATGAGAATTTCTAGTAGTTCCTACTTCCTAGAACATAATAAGGGACAGGAAATTAATGACTATAATTTTAAAGGAATGCATTAAATATCATCTACCATGGATTGCTGTCTCCAGATCAATTATTTCGAAGCTTTTGCAAAGAAACACAACTTACAAGTTACAATACCAATTCAGTGCCACCCTTATAATGTGGCTCTAATAGCACTTGTTTGCTTCTTTTTAAGGCCACATTTAATACTTACCTTTCGTGTTATTTTATTCTTATGAAGTATTGTCTGCTTTGGCCTGATAGGTCTCACAAATTTGTCTATTAAAAATCACACAAAACAAAGATAGATATTTTTGAACCACTTGTTCATAATTCGATTAAAGATACTATTGCTCTTCATCTCAGCTGGGATTCATGTTTTGTAGTCGATTGGTACTTTGAGGTGTTGGAAATTTACTAATGTGGGATTGAGTTTATCCCGTGTTTAATGACTGAAACACGAGGGCCCCGCATGTCGAAAACATCGCTTCTTCGCACATGCCTAATCTACTAAGTGAGTAGATAATGTTAGTGCCAAGTATCGTCAAATTTCGTTAAGGAATGAAAGAGCTATTGGTACACAAAGTAAGTTGTTTGAGACACGAAAAGATGGAGTATCTTTGACCAAAAATGACAAATCTCCCTCATTGGTAGAAGATGGAGAGTTTATGATATATATAAACTATAAGTTTGAGTAAGGGTTTAGGACCCAAGGAGTAACCCATGTGTTTAGAAGGGAGAGGACCTAGGTGAGCTTGGGTTCGGGGCTAAGCCCCACACGCACGGCCACCCACCCATCTAGTCCGAGCTCAAGCTTTCTTCTGAAACTTTCTTTTTAGTCCCTGAAATATTAACTATTTACATTTTGGTTCCTGAAGTTTTCGGAACATTACAACGGACTCCAACCGACGTGCCTGTCCAACTGAACAGAACGTTGAAGACACCAACAAACATGACTGTTTGCCTCCCTTTCTGCTCTTATAAATTGAACAGTTCTGTTCAAATTACTGAGCACGGATACACAGAACACACAACACAAAATCTTCTCTTCTGTTCAGAACATAGAGAAAACAGAGAATCATAAACTCAAACAAACAATCTGTTCCTATTCATTTTCTTCGCTAGAATCAACTGTATATGTTTTGTACAATTATTCATTTTCTTCGCTAGAATCAACTGTATATGCTTTGTACAGTTGATTAGTTGTTGTTTTATCTTGGGAGACTATTGCTCAATACCATAAAAGCATTTATACGGGACAATTTTGTCTTAAAGACAGAGAGTCATCTCTCAACACAGCGTTTCTTTTGTTTAACCTTTCGGATACACTTTACCCCAACTTTTTACCTACATGAGGTTCCTTCGATTAAAGTTCCCTCGTTTTTTTTAGTTTAAAAAGAACTTTGAGGTTCATGATAAGAAATGTTATATTGATAGTCGTTTGATTGTTGGTTAGAGTTATACATATATTAGTAATACATGAATTAGTTATGAAGAAATTTATGTATTATTTTATGCAGGATTTAGTTATTCATGTATTAGTTATTCCACATTTTGTCATGCATAAAATAATACATAGATTACCTCATAACTTATACATGTATTAGTTATGCAAGTTTCTAAAATGCAAACCAAACACCGTACTAATTTTATATATGAATAAATCACCTCATAACTAGTAGACTACTTCCCAACTCAAATACTCAAACAACAACAAAAAGAAAAGAAAAAAAACTAGTCACTCACCTCTTGCCGGCACAAACACTATACCCGACCCGGAACCAAAATCCAAACCCGGATTGAACTTCTCCAGCAACTTAGCCGGCACACCGGACGCCCCGGCCACTGTCGACAAGTTCTCTCCCAAACGAAGAGGGTACGTGGCGAACAACCCATAATCATCGGACACGTCTCCATCGCCACACGAGCAATTTACCGTCACATTGATCATGGCATAATCCGGTATGTTGATCGGGTCATAATTGTTGACCCGTTTGAGCCAATGCTCCGTTGTAAGATTTGCAAAGGCCATAGTGGCAACTCTTTTGTACGTATCACCAAAGACAGTTTTGTACACAAATGTATGTCCCAAAAAAACACCATTTAAGCAATCACAAGAAAATGGGACATTAATCCTCCTGTCACTAGTGATACTATATTGGCTCGTAATTTCCGGATTGTATTTAAGAATATCTGGGATTGTTAGGTTGAAAATTTGACTTACATAAGTTAAATTAGATCGTGGCCAAATATAGTACGAAGCTATAGCCATGTCACAACCATTTCCACATGACTTGGCTTCACCATTGAAAATGAAGAGAAAAAAACTAAGACTAAGGTGCAGAATAAGGCTTATGGTTTTTGCTCTAATGCTCATTATTATGAGAGGATTAAAGGAGAGAGAGAGAAGAAATGGGAGTAGTTATAGTCTAATTCTAATATGACATATGATATAACAAAATGTTGAAGGCATATTGTTTGTCATGCCGTCTTCGAAAATATATTACTACAATCTCGTTTTGTTCTTTTGCCATTTTGATGGGTCTTAATACTTCATGATTATTCTAACATTGTTGAAGAAAGTATATAAAATATCCAATTGCAAACTCTCTGACACCATATATTAATTACATTTTGGATTTCTAAATTTAAAATTCAGTTGGAGGCCTGTAGCGTGGGTTCGAACCTGATGAGAGTAATTTGATCTCTTCTGGGATAGGACGTTGTAGCTGATATCAGTTGCTCTGTTCTTAAACCCTGGTCATTCAGGCACATCCCGCAATTTACTGATAATAGTGCTGAGGGACCGAGATTACTATCTCCATGAATAGTATGGTGTAAGCCGGAAGTTGGATAAAAAATATATATGCATACTCACAAGAATGACAGTGACTCCTCTTTCTTTAATATTTCTTTCTTCCTTTTTTTTTTTAATTTAATCTATTTGTGTATGTTTGTGTGTCTATACATACATGTAAGCATACATATGAGTGATAGCTCTAGAATTAAAGGTTTTAGGTTCTTAGTTTAAGACAGTGAATTTTGAAATGTACATCTTACTCTACTTGTTTTTTATATATATATATATATATTTCAACTCTGAAATACTGATTTTGATCGAAGCTTATTGTTAAATCTACCTCACTTCACATGATAGAAAGTAATGGCAGACTCGTGATTCTAAGGTCATGGATGCTCACCTTTAGCGACAAATGACAATCGTTTAAATATGGCCAATCGCCATAAAAAGTTATTGTGTTCAAGTTAGGGAACCGAAAAGGAAGCTAAGGTCAGGACGTACGTAAATCAATGTCGAATTCAGAATTTTAAGCTTGTGGTTGCTGCTTCTTTTAATATAAAGTTACTACAAGTTGCATAGTATAAGTGCATAACTATTTAAATGTGTGTTGTAGTTTTAAAAAAGTTAATGAGAAAATAAAATTAATATTATTATTATAAAAAAAAACTCTTCATTTCTTAGGGAAAAAATGAATGAGCTTGAAGGATTTCTTAGCCAGCCAAAATTTAAATTTAAAAAGTACAATCGGAGGAGGAGGAATCACTAACTTGAGACCAAAATTAAAAGAAAAAGGCATAAATAAAGTAAAAGAAAAGGAATGAAGCATTTCTATTGGCAAAAAAGAGGGAAAATAACTTCAAAGCAGAAAAAAATGATTTGGGTCTGCAACAGCTGGGTATCGAACCTGGGCATCATTGATTGTACATCTTTCTCAAACAAGGAATTTCTAGGAGTCCTCCCAGTTGGCTAAAGGCGCAATAACTTTTGGTTTTGAATCCGGCTAAGATGTGAGCAAAGTTATCTTCTTTGGGCAATCTCCCCAACATATGCCTTAAACTAAGCGCCAGAACCGAAGCACCCAAACAGGCATTTTGGTCATTGGGTGCTGATTATTCAATATATTAACATTTTTAAAAGTTTCTAATATATATAATTTGTAACGGGCTTAAAGGGGGCTCGAGTACGGGTAAATTATACGTGGGTCCACCCCTGATAGAAGGTTTCTCTTATTTTAAGGCAATTCAATAATTTATAAAAGAAACCTATTTTACCAATACGCACAATACAACTTTGAATGAAAAAAGTTTAATTAAACTACTTAGACCGTGTACTCTTCTCCTAAGTGGCCGTTTGGTAGGAGGTATAGGATGAGATTATTAATTCCATAGGATTGAAATTATCTCATGTTTGATTGGTGGGATAACTCCTTTGGTATCCCGCTTAATCCATCTACATGGGATAAAAGGTGGGATAAATTATTTCGTATAGAAGGTGGAATAAGTTAACTCATCTTAACCCACTCAATCCAATCTAAATGGGATAATCCCTATATATTATGCTCTCCTGGACCAACATACCCAAAAAGTCGATATAGAGAGATAAATCCTTAGTTGATAACGTGGATTGTACTTTGACTTAAAGTTGGTGAGACGAAATATGTATTACTCTCCTGTCTCAAAATTGTTTGAAGGTTGATCAGTTTAGAGAGTTAAATAATTTTTTCTTATTATAATTTTTCTCATCCATTTTTATATATTGTGAATTATTAATTATGCAGACTTATAGTATTTCTTATATAATTTTCAAATATGTATATTTTATTATAAAATATTTAAAATTAAATAAAAAAATGTTGTTTGACTTTCAAACTGGTGGACGTTCAAACAAATTGGAACAAAAGAAGTAACATGAGAAGAATATGGATTGTGCATTGGATAGTGTGGGATCCACAATTCATCTTTGGAAGAGAACCAACAAAAATCTTAGTAGTAGTAGTTCCTTTTTACATTGAGATATTTATGCAATGGACTAGAGATTTTTCTTTCTATTTTTGTCCCTTATTTTCTAGGATTTTTTTCATTAGGACCACTGGCTAGTGAAAATCAAATCATTCAACATTTTAATACTCTGTGCTTACCAAACAAACAATCTAGCACAACTGGTATCAATGAAGTACTCCACAGCAATCGTATTTTCGCAGCACTCATTATTCCCCTCTACACTTCAAACAGAAATCAGAGCTTATCCATTCAAGCCATGGAAACAGAGAAGTTGTCAATCTACTCGTTTCCAGTGTCACAAGATGTATGTCCCTGGTGTGTAATCTGTATTACCTTTTCTTGTCCTGCAATTTTCAGATTTAAGTTTTCAGACTTGTCTACACTTTGATATAATGCGCGTACTTGCTATCTTTTACAGATACCATTTTTTTTTTCTGCTTAGATTTGACTTCTAATCTCCCATGGTTTTTACTAGGGGCACATAGCTAATAGGGAAAATACGTGTTTGGCAAACTCAGTAACTTTGGCTCAATCCAACCTGTTTATTTGTTGAGATATTCATTGAATATGAACATATAATAAACTTCAAATTTAGAACCCATAAACTTTAAATTTCAGATCCGCCTCTCGTTTATCCAATTTATTGACCGCTAGGATACACTTGGGGACTCAGATTTAAGATTCTATATATTTAGTATATAAGATATATGTTTGATTTATGCAGGATTTGGGACATCACCAGAATCCACAGCAGCCCAACATCTACACCACTTTTTCAACTTTATTGCTGTTAAAGTTGTTGCTGCACAGCTTCAGGTTCGTTTTCTCCTACTTAATTGGTGAACAGTTGTAGAAAAATGCATCTCATAAGAATGTCTGTATGCCACAATATAGATAAATTAATGTAGAACAATTTAGAGTTTAACTTCAATTCACAGACAATTAGATCACCTAAAAGATAACTACAGGTAAGTGACTATTAAAAGTAAGATTCGGAACCTGAAAAATAAGACAGGTTTTGTTACAACATGTGAAAATGCACTAACCGTAAAAAAACAAACACGCTTGCATTGTATAAGTTAAATCCTCTTACAATTAGTTACTCTGTATTAACTACAATTTCACATGGCAGAGCTACAATCCTGAGGCGTACGAGGAGCTGAGGGAGTTTCTGGATAAATACTCATTGAATGATGGGGATAAGTTTTGTGCAGATTTGATGAGGGAATCCCCAAGACATAAAAATCTAGGTACGTACATTGACTAATTCCAATTTTTCTTGCAATATTTAAACCAATATTTTTTCTCCAAGAGGTTTGTTCACTTTCCCTGTCAAAGAGTTAATATAATATAAAGTTCAGAGGATCTTTTCTTAGATATTCAAATTCAAAGACATCCCAAAAGAGTGCACATCCAAGTCTGAATGCCTGATTCTGTAATTAAAGAATTGCTACTTTATCAACTCTAGCTCAATTCTGATACAATATTGTGTTGTGTGACCAATGTCATCTAGCTAGCTAAAAGTTTAAATTGTATTTAAATCTTCGACGAAAGTTCTGACTTTTCTGATAATGATTACCTGAATCTGTGGGAACACTGGCTGGCTCCTTCTTCCAGCTTTGCGCATCTTAGAGGTTGGTTTACTCTCTAGCATTTCTTTCTTTTCCCTTGTTCATGAATTTAAATATGACATCATCCTGAATTATATGTCTTCATAAAAGGTTCGATCAGCATACTGTAAGGAAGATTTTGAATGGGATAACTTGAAGCGCCTAGCATCAAAGGTAAAAGATTATCTATTTATCTTATATCCACCGACAATGTAAACGAATTTTTTCATAATCGGTGCAATTCAATCTGTTGTACCAGGTTACTTGTGTATCTTTCAGGTTGTTAATTACATTGATCATTGGTTATCTACTTATCTTTAATTACAATTTACATGTATAGAAGTTAAACCAGAAGATTATTAGTTCTCCTTATCAATAAAACCTCTCTGCCACTTCTTTTTTCATTCTTACTTTTAGCTACTATCTTGGGATTTTGCAGATGGTGGATGATTCTAATAAAAAACTTATGAGGGATTATATCGTGGATACTAGCTGCATTGCAGATGGAAAGCAAATATGCAACTAGACAAACTTCTTAAAATTCTTGATCAGGACCTGGTGTATTATATGATACTATAACTTGTATTTAGAAGACACATTTCTAAGGTTTACGTTACTCCAAAATGAAGTGAACCAAAACCACAATATCCTTGTAGGTTCTTGATGAGGGGCGTATAAATTGTAATCAAACTGAAAATATAAATTTGTTATAGTTTACTTCTAATAGTCAATACGGATATGTGATGATTTTCAATGCTCCAAATTGTCAAAATAATCAATGAGTCAAGAGAATATACATGTGTTTTCACTTAACTTTATTGCCTGTATTTTTAGGCCTATAGCCTTCTAATGTGCAGTTTCTCTATTTAGCTGCAAAATTCAGCCAAGTCATGTGAGCAAATATATATGTGTAATCTTATCTATGTGTACATCTATCTGTCGATATGAATTAAGGAGGAGGTGTATATCAAACTGTTAAATCTCGGTAACAGAATTTGGAGAAGACTAAATCTTTCCAGTAAAAAACTATAATATACTAGCTCAATTTATATAGCTTTAAGCTTCTGATATATGTGAAGCTTGGACGTATTTTCCTGCAGATATAGCTAAGCACTATTATCGCTTTTGTCCAACCTGAAACATTTTGATACTTCTGAAACTTTTGCCATTGAATTCCCCCCAGAGTTTTGCAAAATTAAAGAACATTTGAGAAAAAAGGAAAGGAGATGGAATTTATATTTACCAAACAGTATATCCTTAAAATTAACATATATGTCTCTCAACTATAAATGTACAATTACATAAGATGTACTGTATATTTACCAAACTATAGATCCATCATTAACACATACTTAACGATGCATTTTGATAAATCATCATAAAACGATTAAGTAATTACTCCTATATAAGATGCCTAAAATTGAAAAAGGTTAATAAAGTCTTTAGCAGTAAATACTTAAATCATTTATCTATTTACATAATGCAAAATTCCCCATCAAAGAGTAATAATTTTTTTCCCCATAAATAGGATAGATTTACATTCTATCCTTAAACTCCCCTTTTTCCTTTGACCTTTGTTATTCCTTTTCTCAAAACCTAACAAAGCCGCATAGATTATTTTTTTCCTTCAAGAAACATGTCTCAACAATGTCCCTGTTCCTCTACTCATAACAATATTCAACATCAAACAAGTGGAAAATTTATAAATGAAGTGTGGACGCACGGGCTACGGCTCGAATGAGTGTGAATAATAACTACGTTCGTTGCACAATCCAAGTGCCACAATCGATTATTGACGATGATATGTATAGTGATGAAATTGATGATGAAGAAGAAATATATGTACAGGGGGGGGGGGGGGGGAATTAGAAAATAATAGTATTAACGAGTTGGTGGATCTTGACTTGTCTGAGTGTATGAAAACAAGAATCTATTATGCTATTGATGATGATGAGGAACAAGGGGCATGTGCAATATCAGAATGAAGATGTGGACATGAATTTCATGCAGATTGCATCAACAATTGGCTGATGAGGAGGAAGAATATTTGTCCGTCTTGTAGTGTTGAAGTTTTGGCCAAACAGATCTAGCTAGTACATTCTCAATGTTGTGACTTCAATTAATACAGTAGTGATCAGTATTAGTAGTATTGTTTTTGTAATGGTCATTGTTATCACAATTCACTTTTTTAGCAATGCGGGTACTAGTTGGCCAAGTAACTTTTTTATACTCCGTCCGTTCCATAATAAGTGGTTCACACACCCCTTTAGAAAGTGCTCACTCCTAGAAAATTAGGAGTGTTTTTACCAATTTACTCATAATCAATGCCTAGAAAAAAAATGTAGTTAATGAATGTTGATTATTTAAACAATGACAATTTTGGAAGAAAATGTAGTTTGAAACAAAGTTGACTTAATGATTTAATATTCTTATCTTACATAGTTCTAAATAACAAATTGACATACAAAAATCCCCAATTTTTTTTCAATTTTATAGTACACTGCAATTTCCAAACTTCTCGTCCCTGAAAAATGAACCTACTAACGAACTTTAATCTCATATAGAACGATACTCGATCGGACTTGCAAAGTGAAGCATAACTCTGCATAAAAGAATATGATATAAAAGATTATTTGTGGACATACTCCTAACCCTAGCAGTTTCAACACGTTTCATTAAAGCCTGATCTAAGCTTCAACATGTTCACTAGAAGTGGTATAGGCTTTTAGGCCCAACTTCCGTGGGCTGAAAAGCCCAAAACAAGCTGTTATTGGGTTGCACGGCAAGTGGATATCTCCTCTAGTTCCCCCACATTTGAGGGGCAAAAATTAAAGACCAGTACGAAATTGGGAAAAAGTGCAAATGACCCTGAATTTATTACATGTGTCTACTTAAATGTTTAATGGACCAGATTAATTCTATTTATTTAACACCTCTTGAGCCATCCAACTAAATATGTAAAAAATATCATATTCTGTATTTATATTAAAAAAATTGCTAAATATATAACTGCTAATTACTAACCTATGATGCCGCTATTCTAAAATTTAGAACTCATTAAATTTAAATTCTAACGCTGACTGTGATTAATCGATAAAACAGTCCATGATGTATGATATATATGAATACACTTTGGCCTTTTTCACTTCATGATGATTTGGTTGGTTTCGTTTTTTCTGTATGTGATTGCTTTTTCCCAGGTTGCAATGCATGTATTAATCATTTAGCCGTAATACTGTGGAACATGCCTATCTAATTGGTTTCACTTTTATTGTATATGATTGCTGTTTTTCAGGTGTCATATATGGAGTGCTTAGCGCATAATTATGCATGGAATCATTACAATTGTCTAAGCATGATGATTTATAGTATCATCCTTTTGTTAATTTATACTCCTACTATTTAATTTTTGGTAGTGAAATTGATCAACAAATGGCCCTACATCCACCAACCTAATTGAAACGTTTAACAACTCACAACCAAACAAAGAGGTTTGTCTTCTTCAACACCTCTTAACCTCTGGTTAGAGAATATGGTGAAGTTGACAAAACAAGGGATCATCAGTCACTGTTCTTATATAGAGATTAAATTGTGTGCACTGATAGATGGTGCGTAGATTTGTTACACTAACGGATATAATTATAGCATAATATATCTCGGCATTAATTTTCTGAATTTGACGTATTTTATTTAATGTATACCTAAATTATATTAGTCCTAATTACCCCTGTACTTGGCTATTCCATAGCTTTCACCCCTATGCAGACATGGCATGCAAAGAGAGTGGATACACTTTTTTTTGGTCGTGTTGAGGTTGATGAAAAATTAAAAAAAATCCTTCCAAGTAGAGTTATCATTAGTTGCCACAAGTCACGACTTATTTGTTCCAACTGTACTTCTTCTTAATTACTTCTTCATATATCCAACATATATATTTGTGTGTAGCCAAATAAAATAATTTAGCCTAAATAATGAAGTATCATATACAAATTTGGCATGAAAATATGACCCCAAAAAATTAATGAATTTAAAAGGGTATATATATATATATATATATATATATATTAAAAATGCCAGGTAGACAAAAAAATATCTACATGATAGTGAGTGCATTACACCTCCTTGAACTAAGGTTAAAGCTACCAAATAGCCAAACATATGATGAGGTAATTAGGACTAAAAATAATTAAAATGTACACTACATAATATATGTCAAAATATTATGTCTAAAATTAACCTACAATAATAGGTAAAACATCATGCCTATATGGTGATCAAGAAAATAGAGTAAGAATATGTAATAATAAGTTCATTGGAATTCTGTACATAAATATCAATGTATATAATTTGATAATGATCCTTTTTATTAGCGAATACGTGCTTTGTTGAAGCTTGGTATGGGATCGGCCTGTTGAATCATCGTTGCAAGTGTATCATATTCATCTTTCGGTAAACCCGCAACTAGTTGAAGTACCATCTTGATTTCTGAAACAGATGTCCCTACGTTGGAAAGTTGGTCGGTTATGAGTTTCAGTTGTTTACAGTATTCGGACATGTTGTATCAAGAGCCAAACCCTAATCCCTACTCTTCTCTTTTCCCTTCCTCTCGGCCGACACCACCCAAAAAGTTTTTTTTTCCCTCTCGGCCAATGACAACAATTTGCCACCATGTCTCGCCCTACTTCCCCCACCAATTCCGGTTCTTCCACTAGCACACTTGACAACCCCCCTCACCGTTCATCATCTTCTTTTCATCTGGCATTCGCCGTTACCAACATCAAGAATTTTATCCCTATAATTCTTGACCAAGAAGACTGTCAATATTCTATGTGGATAGAATTGTTCTATATTCATGCATGTGCGTACAATGTGCTCGACCATATTGATGATTTTGTTCCTCGTCCAACCGATGTTGCAGACTCGACCTGGGGTCGCCTTGACGCCATCGTCAAACAGTGGATCTACGGCACTATCTCTAAAGACTTGTTGTGTACTATCATGAAAATAGGTGCTACGACACATGAACTTTGGGTACGGTTAGAAGAAATTTTTCAGGATAATAAAAATACTCGGGCCGCGTATTTGGAAGAGCAGTTCAACAGTACGCGTCTCGAGAATTTTAACATGTCTGAATACTGTAAACAACTGAAACTCATAACCGACCAACTTTCCAACGTAGGGACATCTGTTTCAGAAACCAAGATGGTACTTCAACTAGTTGCGGGTTTACCGAAAGGTGAATATGATACACTTGCAACGATGATTCAACAGGCCGACCCCCTACCAAGCTTCAACAAATCACGTTCGCAACTTTTGTTGGAAGAGACCCGCCGTGCTAAATAAGAGGAGCACAATCACAAGGCAATAGTCGTTGACGGAATGGTACCAACGGCGGCCACAACCAACCAGCCATCACCGCAAGACCACCAACAGCAGCAGTCTCGCGGCGGAGGGTGTGGCGGAAGAGGTCGCGGTAACAACAATAAAGGGAAGGGTCGCGGCAAGGGCAACCGGAACCAGCAGTAGCTAGGCCTAACCCCTGCTCTCTATTTTCAGTGGGCTGGGCGACAAAGGCCCAATACCGAACTGGCCTCGCTTGCTCGCCTACCCAACTCAGGGCCCAGCCCAAAGACTCATGGTCACCAGGTGTTTTGGGCCACACCTCAGCCAACAGGCAGGCCCACCAGTCCACACAGCAGGCCCACCAGTCCACACAGCAGGCCCACCTGTCCTCGGCCACTCAACATCCGCAAGCCAGCAGCCTGGCCCCACTAATTTGGGTCAGGCCTTCAACACACTGAACCTTCAACAACCCGATGATAATTAGTACATGGACACCGGAGCCACATCTCATCTCACCCGGTCGTCAGGTAATTTATCTCAAATGCATTGGTTAAAATGTCCTCAATTTATTACTGTTGGCAATGGGCACCGCATTCCAATTGAAGGTTACGGTAACACACATACCAAACATCCCCACCCATATTTCTCCCTAAATCATGTCCTCTACACCCCTAACATCATTAAAAACTTAATCTCTGTTAGAAAATTCACTCGCAATAATTCTGTGTCTTTTGAATTTGACCCTTTTGATTTTTCTGTGAATGATCTCAATACGGGGAAAATTCTTAATCGTTGTAATAGTGTGGGATACCTCTACCCCTTCACTCAATCTTCCGCTGTTATACCACATTCACCCATCTCCCTTGCAGTTATCTCTCCGTCAACTTGGCATAACAGACTCGGACACACAGGAGACCATGTCTTTACTTTTCTTAGAACTAATAAGTGTATTTAATGTAATAATGGAAAACTTGCACAACACTGCTTTTCTTGCCCGCTCGGCAAACATACTCGTATTCCATTTATGTCATCCAACAGTGTTACTTTTTCTCCATTTGATATTGTTCATGCTGATTTGTGGACATCTCCGGTTGTTAGTTCCTTGGGTCACAAATTTTATGTAGTCTTCTTAGATGATTTTTCACACTTTATCTGGATTTACCCACTAAAATTCAAATCTGAAGTTTCTGCCAAGTTCCTTGATTTAAAAAATTCATTAAAACATTGTTTGAAAAATCCATAATATCTTTCCAATGTGATAATGGACTTGAATTTAATAACTCCGTATTTCACAATTTCTGCTCTAAACAAGGCATGGTTTTCCATTTTTCTTGTCCCTACACTTCATCCCAAAATGAAAAGCTGAACAAACTATACGCACCATCAATAACATGGTTCGTACCTTATTGTTTCATGCATGTCTTCCACCACCATTCTGGGTCTATGCTGTTAAAATGGTAGAGTACCTCCTTAATATTTTACCAACTAGCACTCTTCAAAATAAGACCCCAACTGAAATTCTATACCGTAGGTTCCCATCATATGATCATCTCCACATTTTTGGCTGCCTATGCTACCCCAACCTGACCTCCACTTCACCTCACAAACTCGCCCCACGCACCACGCCATGCATCTTCGTTAGTCTCTCTCCTACTCATCGGGGTTACATGTGCTATGACATAGTCACTCATAAAATTATTGTCTCACGTCACGTCACATTTGACGAAACGACCTTTCCGTTCTCAAACCTCCAAAAATTTCAAACCACGGATTACACCTTTCTCGATAAGCCGAGTCTATCCCCTATTCTCCAGTCGATGTGTCACTGGCAGCATACTGTTCTGATGGAGCCTGCACCAGCAGCTCCATCCCCACCACAGTCCAGCATCATCTCCACCCAACAACCTCCTAGCTCTCGGTCGAACACCCCACTAATCGACCCACCCGTGTCTCCTACCCAACCAGAACCACTGCTGCCTCCAGAACCCGCCAGCCAGCAGCCACAAAACCCAGACCAACCACCACTGCCTACCCACCGTATGGAGACTTGTGCACAACACTGGATTTTCAAACCTAAGGTCCATTTTAACCTCTCCACACAAACCATATCACTCATTCCAAAAAATCCAAAACTAGCCAAATTGGACCCTAATTGGAACGCGACCATGTGCGAAGAATTTAATATTTTAACCAAGCAGAACACTTGGGATTTGGTACCTAGACCGGACGGTGTGAATGTTATTCGGTGCATGTGGCTATTTCGTCACAAGTACAGAGACAGTGGTGACTCGGAGCGGTATAAGGCAAGACTGGTTGCTAATGACACTAATCAGCAGAAGGGTATTGATTTTGGTGAGACATTCAGTCCGGTTGTCAAATCGGCTATTATTCGGATTGTTCTCAGTATTGCTATGGGCATGCATTGGCCGATTCTCTCTTCACTTTTCATCGAGGTAGCAGCACTGCTTATTTGCTATTATATGTGGATGACATTGTCCTTACTGCCTCCTCTGATGGTTTGAAGAATGAAATCATTGCTCTACTCAAAATTGAATTTGATATGACTGACTTGGGCAAGCTGAGTTATTTCTTGGGTATATCCGTGACAAGATCTGCAGCTACTATGTTTAACTCTGATACATGAATAAATCCTATCTAAATTGTGTTCCCAAACACAAAAGTAATTCATTTACTCTCACAGTCATAACTGATAGAAGTTTATAGCAATCTTAGTTTTCCATATTCTAATTTTTAAGAAAAAAGTTAAACTATTTTACCTTATCGCTCCAATTGCTTCCCCTTTGGAAAGGACCGTGGAAAATGAAGGGCAAAAAGCGCCAAATGCCAATGCAAGAATTTATTTTGAAACAATTGTGTACTCAATATGTAAATAGATGGTTTTGTATTTTTAATATACTTCTCGCGTCCAATAAGTGTACACTTGTAGCTTTAATTGGACGGAAAATTCAATTGCTACAACTATCCCGATTTCATAGAAATAACCCACCCCTTAATTTATAATCCGTCCCGACCCACAAAATAATTTCATCCCCACCCAAATATACCCCTCTACAACCTAAAACTACATTCCATGAAATTAAAACATAGCTGAAATTAAGTGAAAGAAAGGGATATTTTGTGTGTCAATCAACTACTATATTGAGGATAATGTACACTATGACTCTTAACACTCCTCCGCACTTCCAAACCTCGTTAATTAGAGCGTGGACAATATAATTTGAGGGCCAACATCGACGAACAAATAATTTGAATGAGTCTGGCTCTGATACCATGTAAAGAATGGATCTTGGACCTAACTCAAGCCTAAAAGCTAGCTTATAGGGTGAGGATTGTCCAAGTTCATATAAAGAGTTCATGTTCCCATTTCATTTTCGATATGAGACTCTTAACATTATGCACTTCTAAAATTTTACATAATAATTAGACAAAATGTTACAATTAATATTAGAAATGATCCCTCTCATCTCACCCATGAATTTCCTCTCAAGGCTGAAGACGACCAAAATTAGGGTTTACAAGTGATTGACATCAGATATATCGAAGTCTTATATCTGCCGGACTCAACACGTGGAATCATAAGTGCCATAAAACAATAAAAATGATGGATCAAATAAGGACCGTCCGGTTGAGCACAAACACACAACTGCCAGCGGAAATGATAGATTAAAATAGAATCGTCCGATTGGGATTAAATGCACAACTGTAGGTAGAAGCTTCCAAGTCACATGACTAGCACATGGAAATCAAATATATTACAAATATTGTTACTAGTTTAGCCAATAGGAGGACACGGTTGTATAGGTTTTAGATTTTCTTTAATTCGTATATTCTTTATTCTTCTGTTAATGTGACAATTTCTTTATGAAGATTGGAGGTTCTTGAATCATCAATCTTGTTAAATTGTTCACATAAATCTTCCCAAACCACTTGTGCACTTTCTGCATACATAATGTTCCCAAGAAGATTTTTTGAAACAGGGTTCATTACCCATGAAAGCACAGTTGCGTTCACCCTATCCCAATGATTCCACATTGATTCTGGATATGTTTCTTTTATACAAGTACCATTAATAAGACCTATAGTTTGTTTCTTCCCACTAGAGCAATTTTCATTGACCTAAACCATATAGAAAAATTCTCTATTCCAACCAACTGAAATGAAATGATTTGTGTCCCACTAATATCAGAAGAATTCAAAATTAGTGGGTGATTATAATCAATTTCAGTGTTTTAGGGATTTTCTGGTGGAATTTGAGTAATATTATCAAGATTTGGAGCCTCGACTCCATTTGCATGGCTTAGATTCACATTAGAAGACATCTTGTTAGGTTGAATTTCGCGGAAGCAACAGAATTTGAAATCAAATTGATGAATCTGCATATATCTGCAAAATTCTTATACTCAGCTATTAATCTGTAATTTTCTACAGATATTTGAAGAAACAATGAACAACAGATTTTTGAATCCCTTTGCTCTGATACCATGTTGTTAATCAACTCAGAACTGAAAGATTTCATCCAAGTCTGTTTACTTAACCATGTTAACAGAAGGATGAACAAAGCAAAGTAAAAGAAGAGTAAATTGAAAGAGAAAGAAGAAGAGAGAGGTCGTATGAACAAGATGAGTAATTGAGAAGAATGATTTCATTAATTGTGTTAATTCAAAATGAAAAATACAAGGTGTATATATACACACCACACTTAGGCTGATTAATCAGCTCATTAACTCGACTAACAGTTAGTTATAA
The DNA here is from genome assembly GCA_029783415.1 of Anisodus acutangulus. Classification (NCBI taxonomy): domain Eukaryota; kingdom Viridiplantae; phylum Streptophyta; class Magnoliopsida; order Solanales; family Solanaceae; genus Anisodus; species Anisodus acutangulus. The sequence continues at coordinate 37,338,676 of CM056499.1, read as the reverse complement.
CTTCTAAACTAACTAACTAAGTTTTAGAAACTACACATTGACCCCTCAAGTCTTTAGTCACATTATTTAACAGAGATACACAAGAAAATTTTCTAAATTTCTACCGTTAACTCAATACGTTTTTTTTTTTTAAATTGTTCATCTTATTCAGTTATTGAAGTTCATGATCCATCAATATCTTAGCAATCGAAAATGACACAATGAAAATTAAAATTTAAAATATAGTTTCAGACAAAGAAATATCCACGACCACTGTGGATGCATAGCTTGAGTGGCAAATATAATAGAGATGTTATTTGATGTCAATTAGTCAACACACTTCAATAAATATATCACCATCAAACTCATTTGCCCAATAAAATTTTAATTATTTATAATGTTAGTTATATAACAATATTGAGTATACCAGCCAACTTAGTGGTCCTAACTCTCAATCAATATATCTTTGGTCCTAATTAATGTTCCGTTGACAACCTTCCAACATGAACTACTCTCCCAGAACAACTATCATTTAAAAAAAAAACTAAGTAGTCTAAGATTCTGTATCATTTCAAAGTATTTAATATAATGCCCAAGTGGTCATTAATCTGAAGAAAATAATAATTTAATTAATTAAAACAAAAGTAAATATATAGTTCTTTGTCCCTGTCAATCAAATTGCTTTGCTGTAAGATACAATCCACTTATTCGATAATAAAAATGATACAACCCCATGTGGTTGAGCTTTTTCCTTAACTACTCGCCTAAATGCTTATTAATTTGAAATTTTGATTAGTTAAAACTAACATAATTCTATGTCCCAATCAATGCAATGCTTTGTTGTAAGAAACCATTTCTCCATTATTTTGAAATAAATATATGGTAATAATATCACACGTTGTTGAACTGTTTGGCCATCTACCACTTTTTTACATTTTCAGCTAAATTAGATAAGATGTGATAAATAATAAGGGAAGGAGGACTTAATGATACGGCAATAATTGAATTTGATTGATACTATGATGGAACGTTACACCTGCTACCATAAAAAATTGGCCCTACTTGATTTATCACTTCCATTAATAGCAACTCAGAAACATAAGATTTAGTTTATCCAATATAATAGTTTCATATTTTGTTTCTAACCCTAGTGTTTACTTTTTATGTTTTTAATTCCCTTTGGTGGGCATCTTATTTTTTAAGTAATTCAAAGGAATACTTCTACGCTGAAAAAAAAATAAGTGAGGGAATAATAATGTGCTGGAATACATTGATAAATAAATCAAAGTGACTAGTTTCTAACAATTTTAATAGGCTTAATACCTAGATAGCTCATAAACTCAGACATAATTTATAATATACACAAGTGACACATATCAACTTATTCAAAGTGCATCTTTTAAACATATTTGTAGCTAAGACCATGTGCGTGAGGCCCAAATGCCAAATAAATAAATAATCCATGTAAGAAAATAGTACAACCACGTGGCATTTAATTTCCATGTAAGTAAATAAAATAAGCCAAAGCCATAGTACCCCTCATTTGTTAATTCCCCAAGATTTCTTCATTCTCTCAAACAAAACGAGCTGCTGCATCCTTTTCTTAGTTTAAGGTTTAAACAACATCCCTCTAATTCTAAAGTCAAAACCCATTAAGCATGTGTTTGATGATGCTTTTGTAGTGAAAAATGTGGTCTCTACAGGTCTTGTATCTGGTCCACAGGTTAGGGATAATGAATTAAAATCCATGGTTCCACCTAACTTTACTGTTGGTATAAATACTACTCAAAGAGTAGATGCTGCTGGAGATTTAGAGGCAGATATAGATGCAAATTCATTTGGTGTTGGTGCTGTAGAGAATGATCTAATTGATAGCGACAATGAAGACTTGAATTTTGGTGAAGATTTGGAGGACATATCTGATGAAGATGACAGTGATGTTGATGAAGAGTTAAGGGGCTTCAGAGAAAAACAAAGGCAAGAAAAGAGAGAAGAACAAAAAAAAAATTAAAGACAAATCTGAGGACTGTATGCATCTGAGGACAAGGAAACCAAAAATTTGTGGTGAGGACCTACTACCCAGCTCATAAGTGTTTAGAGAAGACAAAGAACAAGCTTTGCACAACAAAACTTATTGCTAAAAAATTAAAGAAGAGAATCATATCCCAGCATGACATTAGCGTTTACAAGATTCAAGAACACATAAAAAAAAGTGGGAGATCTTTATGTTATAGGGCGAAGATGAATGTAATTAGAGATTTTCTGGGTGATTGGAAACTTGAGTTCTCAAGGCTGGCTGATTGTGCAGACATGATTAAGCAAACAAATACTGGCTCTTCTTGTTGGATCAGGACAGATAATGAAACTGAGCCTGATAAAAATTTATTCAACTACTTGTATGTTTGCTTTGATGCAATGAAGAAAGGATGGTTACATGGATGTAGAAGAATCATGGGCTTTGATGGGTGTTTCTTAAAAGGGAGTTGTAAGGGAGAACTTTTAGTAGCAATTGGCAAAAATGAGAATCAACAAATGTTTCCTATTGCTTGGGTTGTGGTGGACAGGGAAACAAAGCATTCATGGAGTTGATTCATCAACTACTTAATTTCTGATCTAGAATTGGGTCAAGGAGATTGCTTGACTGTGATGTCTGATATGCAAAAGGTCAGTTTTTTTTTTCTCATTTCTCAGTTTTTTGAGTTTTCTTTTTTAATTTTTGGTAGTTCCATTTTTTCAGTTTTTGTTGTGAATAGTGAAGTGTGTGTAACAGGGGCTAATATAAATTATTTATGTGTAACAAGGGCTAATTCCAGATATTAAAGAGTTATTACCCAATTGCGAACAGAGAATGTATATGGTCCAACTGTTCCCAAAATTGGAGAGGAGATGAAAGAAGAAAACAATTCTGGAGGTGTTCTAAGGCTAGCTTCCCTGTAAAGCTTAAAGATGAAAGTGTAGCACTAGATAAATCGAGAAATGGAATAAGTAATGACTTATTTTCTTATAGGGACAAGGAGTACTGGTGTAAAGCTTATTTCAGGTATGATTCTAAATGTGATGTAGTGGAAAATAATATGTGTGAGACATTTAATTCTTGGATTGTAGGTCCAAGACATAAATCTATTATAAGTATGCTTGAAGAGATTAGGCACAAAATAATAATTAAAAATGTTGATATGAGGAAATTTCCTGATATTTGAATTTCAGACATAGCACCAATGATTAGGGTAGAACTGGAGAAATACAAGGACTTAGCTAGGAGCTGTAAAGTCCTATTTAATGGGGATGTTGGATATGAAATTCGTGATGGTGAGTATAGGCATATTGTTAACTTGCCAAATCGATCCTACACTTGTAGACTTTGGATGTTAAAGGGAATTCCATGTCCACATGCTATTTGTATTAGCATTAACTCTTCCCCAAATTGCTTTTGTCTCACATTGAAAAAACACATTTGTATCTCATGTAATAGACCCTATATAAAGGGTTTTACTTGCTTTTCTTTTACTTGCACTTTTAGCTCTCAAGAATAGTATTATTTTATTATCTTGCTATTGCTTTGTAAGAATTTATGTTATGAATAAAAGACTTTCATGAATTTTATCATGATATTAGAGCCAAGATCGCAAGTTAATATTTTTACATTCGTTCCTTCATTAAATTATTATTGTCTGTTTATTTTATTTAGCGCACTTAATTTTATTATCTTTAATTATTTATTATCATAATTAAAATGGAAGGATTAAAAGGTATGTTTAAGGGTAAGGGTAAGGGTGATTCTTCTAGTAGGGGCAACCAGGGCAAGGGTACTTCTTCTAGTCATCTTATTCCTACACAGAATGATTTTGTTGATACTCAACATTTTCCTACAATACCATTAGATTTAGACCAAAAGCTATTTTCTGAAACTCAAGAAGACTTTAATTTAGATGATGATCTAGATGATACACCCACTAATGTCGATGACAACACACCCACTAGAGCACCTTCAACTGAAATACCTCATATTCCCCCTAGTATGAGACGAGGTCCAGCAAAACGACCATTAAAATCAGATGCATGAACATTTTTTGATAGGGACGTAGAGAATCAAGTAGCTATATGTAAAATTTGTAAAAATGTTTTAAAATTTAAAACTGGAAAAGGTCACGGTGGGACGGGGGGTTTAATTAGACACGTAGTAAGTGCTCATCTAGCTAGGTATGCCCATTACCAGGCTTCAAAATCGGGTGCGCAAACGCCCGCTCCATCGGGACAAGGTTCACATCGACATCTTGTCTGGACCAAGTCTGGTCAAATTAACCCTATGACGGGGGGAATTGTAGGCCCTAAATACAATAAACATAGAGATAGGGAAGCAATATCAAAATTAGTTGCTGTGGAGGGTTTGCCTTTTTCATTTCCTTCATCTTCCGGTTTTATTCATTACATTAGAGATATATATAATCCTGCTTTTAACGATTTTCCTAGATCAACTGTTAAGAGGGATGTATTTAAATTCGCGCATGAATATCAACCGTATTTACGTTATTCATTATATCATTTTAATGGCAAAGTATCTATCACGTCTGATATAGGTCGTAGTACTAACGACCATGATTATTTAACTGTAACTTGTCATTGGATAGATTATAAATGGTCTATGCAAAAACATATTTTAGCGTATAGATATATAGATGATAGGCACACTAGTACTTTTATTGCAGATAATATTTATCAAGTGTGCCATTATTACGGAATAACCGATAAAATTATGACTATTACATTAGATAACGCTTCTTCTAACAATTACGCAATTACAATTTTAAAAAATAGTTTAACTCCATCTTTTTCAGATCATTTTCATATAAAATGTGTGTGCCATATATATAACTTAATTGTAAAGGATGGTCTATCACTTTTTGAAGACATTCTTAGTAAAATACAATTTGCTATAAACTTTATTTTTAAAAGTAATAAAGTACAACGTAGAAAAGAATATAAAAAAACTTGTCACGATTGTGGACTATCTTATAGAAAAATTCCACAAGAAGTATCCACTAGGTGGAATTCTTTATACGAGCAATTATTTGTTGCTTATGACTATAGAATACATATAACTTTATTTTTTAACTCTCATAATAAAAATCCAGCTGATATGATTTTAGATAGTGATTGGGTAAAAATTTCCGAACTTATTGTATTTTTAGAGAAATTTTTCAAGCAACAAAAAGAATTTTCCGGTATATATTATCCTACTATTTCAACTATGTTGTTTTATATAACTCGATATTTTTATTACTTAGTGAATATATAGAAAAACCAAATTATAAAGCGACTATTAAAAAAATATTTGTCAAAATAAAAAAATATTTTATTCATATTCCCACTATTTATATTATTGGTTCTGTATTAAATCCTACTATTAAAATAGACGGTACTAAATCACTAATTGAAACTATTTACGATTGTATAGAAGTACTACCACCTCCAAGTCTCAAAAATCTAAATCACCCACCACCTATTGAACAAACTAAAGAAGAAGTGTTGTCTAGCGTAGAACACCAATGCAAAAAAAATATATATATTTTATCAACAAGAAAATGCTAGTAACTTACCGGCTTCCATACCATCTTCAACACAACCTCACAAAAGACATGATGTTTCTGCGGCTAGTATTGAAAGCCTCGGAAATAGAATGTGCGGCCGTACCTCTACTACTAACCAAATTAGCGAGTTTGATATTTTTGTTTTGAAGGGTTCTGTACCGTATCAAGAAGTTATCAATGAAGATGGACATGAAGACTTGCTGAAATACTGGAGGGGGAATGAGAAGACCTTTCCGACACTTTCATTGATGGCCCGAGATGTTTTTAACATTCAAGCGTCATCAAATGCGTCTGAAAGCATTTTTTCTGCCGGCAGATATCAAATAGGAGACCACAGACACTCATTAGCCGGAGACAGCTTGGAAATTGTAGTATTATTCAGAGATTGGATACGAGCGGAGCGGAGAAGGTGCGGTCAATCGGAGATCAACGAAGAAAAAGATGAAAACTACAACGAAATCTTAACCGAAGGTAGTGGAAGCGACATGGATCAATTTGACCAACAAATACCAATTCCAACTGAAGAACCACAGGAAATCATCAAGCAATTAGAACAGGTTTTTTTGAGAATGTAATTTTTTAATTGCAATTTTATTATGTAATTTGCAACTTTGTGGGCAACTTTTGGATAACACCACAAAGTTGCAATTTAGATTTTAGACAATTGTATTTGTATTACAAAAAAATCATGTCTATTAAATAATATAAGAGGCACAAAAACAGCATTGGGATGTTTTTATTACACTATCTTATCTTGTTTATTGAGTTTTTTTATACATATGTTATTTAAAAAAAATAAAAGGAAAACCCGTCGGACCCCGACCCGACCCCACCCCGACCCGATACCGACGGCATCGGGATCGGGATCGGGATCGGGACGGGACTGGAGCAAGTCCCGCCAGACCCAACCCCGACCCCTTCGCCCGTCCCGCCCCGACCCCGACCCAGCCAGACTCGAGCCTGGCCCACTGGCCACCTCTAGTTTAAAATTCATAATGGCTAGATATGTTGATTTTTTGCAAACTATTGGTGTTCGGTTAGATAGAAAAAAATATTCCTATTGGAGTTATGTCATGGTAAATTTTCTGAAGGAAAAGGGGGCTTTGGGATTATATGTCTGGAAAAACCAAATGCCCTAAAATTGGAGATGAAAATTTTGATGAATTATTTAGAACTTGGGAGACCAATAATTCAAAGATTATTACTTGGATTAATAACTCTATTGAACAAAGAATTGGTGTTCAATTGGCTAAGTTCAAAACTGCTAAAGAGATTTGGGATTATCTGTCAAGATTGTTTGTGCAGAATAATTTTGCTGTTAAATATCATTTACAATATGAAATTCGTGCACTAGTTCAAAATGACTTGGGCATTCAAGATTATTTCTGTGCAATGACCACTTTATGGGATCAGTTAGCTATGACGGAATCTACTGAATTGCAAGCATGCGATGCTTATATTAAATGCAGAGATGAAGATCGTCTTGTTCAGCTATTGATGGGTCTTCGATCAGAATTTGAGAATTATCGTTCACGCTTGTTGCACCGCAAACCCTTACCATCTTTTGAAGATGTTGTAAATGAACTTATGGCTAAAGAAACATGTTTAAAGACTCTAAAAGGGGTACATAAGGCTTCTATTTTCGTACTGGCAGCTCATTCATCTACACCGGTCCTTGCAGCCCCTACACACCAGTATAGAATATCTATCATGGGTAATTGTAATTATTGCAAGAAACCAGGACACTGGAAGAATCAATGTCCTGAGCTACGGAAGACGTCAGGTTCTAAGCCTCCACATTCAGGACAAGGACAAAAGCCTTCTCAACAGAAGCCATATTCTGGGGGTCAATTCCAGAACTTGTATCCACCGACTCAGGCTGCCTTTGTGCCCTCTCTTGATCACCCAGCTTCAGGAGCCTCTGTGAGTCACAGTACTGATTTTGTAGCTGACCAATTTCAGAAGTTCCTCGCCTTCCAATAGTTTCAACAGAATTCTCAGTCTTATGCTCTTTCTGTTCCTTCCGGCTCATCACCATCTATTGGTTCAAGTATTATTTCGTCTTCTTGGATCTTGGACTCTGGAGCTGAAAATCATATGTCTCCTGATTCTTCCGTCTTTGTATCTATGTCTTCTGACCCTCCCCCCCCCCCCCTCTTCCACTTCTGTTGTGACTGTTGATGGCACACCTATGCCATTGACAAGCATTGACACTATTCATACATCCACTATATCATTACCTGATGTTTATTGCATTCCAAAATTACATATGAATTTTGCTTCTGCTGGTCAAATATGTGACTCTGAATGTTTTATTAGACTCTTCCCTAATTCTTGTTATGTGCAGGATCTAAAATCCAAAAGAGTGATTGGGACAGGGAGTAGAAAGGGGAGAGGTCTCTATGTTTTGGATGAGCTGCATCTTCCTACTCATGCAGCAGCTATACCTGTTAATATATCTTCTTTTCATTTAACACCTTTCTCTTCGAAGTTTTATTTGTGGCACTCTAGACTTGGTCATGTATCAAGTTCTCACCTGTGTTTTATGTGTAATACTGGTGTTCTTGGTGATTTATAATCCGATGATATTTCTGATTGTAGTGGATGTAAACTTGGAAAATTTTATGCTTTGCCTTTTAATCTTAGTACTTCTACTTCTTCTGGACCATTTGATCTAGTTCATTCAGATGTTTGGGGACCATCACCTATCCCTACTAAGGGAGGCTCCAGATATTATGTTTCCTTTATTGATGATTATACTCGCCATTATTGGGTTTATTTGTTGAAAAGACGCTCTGATTTTTTTCATACTTATGCCGAGTTTCAAGCCTATGTGAAAACTCAACATTCTGTCATTATTAAATGTTTTCGGGCTGATTTAAGAGGTGAATATACTAGTGATGATCTTTCTGGTATTTTCAAAGCTGATGGTACAATACATCAATCTTCTTGTACTGATACACCACAACAAAATGGGGTAGTCGAGAGAAAACATAGCCATATTGTTGAGACAGCTAGATCCATGCTTTTGTCTGCTAGTGTACCTAGTGAGTTTTGGGTAGAAGTTGTCCTTACATCTGTTTATCTTATTAATAGGATCCATACCTCTCATAATTCTGGAATTTCTCCGTATGCTAGACTATTTGGTCACACCCCACTATATTCTCATTTGAGAGTTTTTGGTTCTACATGTTTTGTTCTACGTCCACATGCAGAGCGTACAAAGTTATCTTCTTGTGTCGTCATTTGTGTTTTTCTTGGATATGAGGTTGAGCAAAAAGGTTATCGTTGTCATGATCCAATTTCTGGAAAATTGTATGTGTCTCGTAATGTTTCCTTTATTGAGCATGTTCCTTTTTTTTCCATCTCACCTACCTCACATGGCATGACAAAATCTGACCTTATTGTTATTGATCCCTTTGATGCTAATTGCCCGTCTGATTCTACATCTATATCATATGTTCCTTCTCATTCTTCTGGCAGGTCCCATGATATTGATACTCAGCCCCCTCATACACCTATTTCAGAACCTCTTGTGGTTGCAGATCCAGATCGACCTCGCTATCCTAAACGCACTCTGCGATCTACTCAGGTATATTATTTTAATTATTCTTGCTATGCTCCATCATTCGCTTCCTTTCTAGTTTCTATTAATTCTCTCTGTGAGCCTACCTCCTACTCTGAGGCAGCTCGTGATCTTCTTTGGCAAAAGGCTATGAATGAGGAACTGGCTGCTTTGAACAAAACTGGTACTTGGAATTTGGTTTCTCTACCGACTGGTAAGAAAACTATTGGTTCTCGATGGGTGTACAAGATTAAGACAAAGTCTGATGGTTCTATTGAGCGATATAAAGCTCGTTTGGTTGCAAAGGGTTTTGCTCAAGAATATGATATGGATTATGAAGAGACTTTTGCACCTGCTGCAAAGATGACATATGTCTGGGTTCTTATTGCAGTGGCCTCTGTTCGTCATTGGCTTTCACAAATGGATGTTAAAAATATTTCTTTGAATGGGGATCTTCAAGAAGAAGTCTACATGGTCCCTCCACCTGGTGTTTGACATAGTCCAGGACAAGTGTGCATGCTTAAGAAAGCTCTGTATGGTCTCAAACAAGCTCCAAGAGCTTGGTTCGACAAGTTCTCCACTGTTTTATCATCTCTTGGGTTTATTTCCAGCTTTCATGATTCGGCGTTATTTGTTAAATCATCTCATGCAGGTTGTATTTTTCTTTTGTTGTATGTTGATGACATGATCATTACAGGTGATGATATTGATGGTATTGCAAACCTAAAATCTACTTTATCTCGCCGTTTTGAGATGAAAGATTTAGGTCATCTACGTTACTTTTTAGGCATTGAGGTAGCTTATTCTGAGAAGGGATATATTTTCTCTCAGTCTAAGTACACTGCAGATATTCTTGAGCGGGCCCGTCTCACAGATACTCATATAGTTGACTCTCCTCTTGAGGTTAATGTTCGATATACACCTACTGAAGGGGATCCTCTTCCTGGTCCCACTTTATATCGTTCAGTTGTAGGGAGTCTAGTGTACCTCACCATTACTCACCCTGACATTGCATATGTTGTTCACATTGTCAGTCAGTTTATTTGCTCTCCTACATCTGTACATTGGGCTGCAGTTATGCGTATTCTTCGCTATCTTCGAGGAACGATTTATCAGAGTCTCTTGTTTCCATCGACCTCATCCTTGGAGCTTCGTGCATTTTCTGATGCAGATTGGGCTAGTGACCTAACTGATCAAAAATCAACTACTTGTTATTGTGTATTTTTAGGAGATTCACTCATCTCATGGAAAAGTAAGAAATAAGATGTGGTTTCTCGCTTTTCAACTGAGGCAGAGTATCGTGATATGGCTTCTACTACGTGTGAGATTGTATGGTTACGTCGGTTATTGGTTGATATGGGTGTCTCTCTTTCTTCACCAACACCGATGTATTGTGATAATAAGAGTTCTATTCAGATTGCGCACAACACAGTCTTTCATGAACGTACCAAGCATATTGAGATTGATTGTCATATTATTCGATATCATCCTCTATCCTTGCCATTTGTCTTATCTTCGATGCAACTTGCAGATTTCTTCACAAAGGCGCATACCTTAAAGCATCACCGGTTCTTTCTTGGCAAACTCTCGATGCTTCTGTCTACACCATCGCGAATTTGAGAGGATATATTAGCATTAACTCTTTCCCACATTGCTTTTGTCTCACATTGAAAAGGGCTTTACTTGCTTTTCTTTTACTTGCACTTTTAGCTCTCAAGAATAGTATTATTTTATTATCTTGCTATTGCTTTGTAAGAATTCATGTTATGAATAAAAGACTTTCATGAATTCTATCAATTTGTTCATTCTATCATAGTGGAGAAGAACCGGAGACTATGTGGAACATTGATATAGAAAAGACACCTTCTTGAAAGCTTATAGGTATTGCCTTCAACCAATGTCCAATATGAAAATGTGGCCTGAGACAAATAATCCTATAATAATTGCACCAGAAGTGAAACCAATGCAAGGCAAACCAAAGAGAGAGACAGAAGAAGAGAAAAGACTGAACCAAGAAAAAAATATGGTAAAGCTACCAAGGTTGGAGTAAAGATGACATGTTCAACTTGCAAACAAACAGGTCATAACGAGAAGGGATGCAAAACAAGGGTATTACTCAACTGCCTATTTTTATTTGAGTTTACATTATTTATTTACACTTTGATATTTTTCTTTTTGATATATGTAAAGAATCAGAGTGGTGTTCCAAGAGAGATGGGGCAATCTTCCACTAGTTTTGCACAACATAATGGTTCACAAGCAAGTTCAACTACTCCTATTGTTCCTATGGCCAGTAATCCATCTTCTATTTGTGAAGATACATCAAGAGTTGGAAGAAGTCAATCCAAAGCAGTTGTATCTATGCTTGGGAGAGAGAAAGGGAGAGGGAGAGGGAGAATGAGAGATGGTGGGATTCCTACTAGTTCTTCAGGACTTGTAGTAGGGAGGGGATAGAGGAAGAAGTGGTATTGGTGCTAATTCTAGTGTTGGTGTTGGTGCTACAAGATCAAAGGTGCAGGGTTATGATGTTTACAATGGCATACGTAATGGGACAACTATATTCAATATATGTAAATCTATATCTCTACACTACTACAACAACAACAACCTGCCCAATGGAATCCCACACTGTGGGGTCTGGGAGGGTAGATTGTACACGCCTCTACCTTGGTAGGTAGAGTGAATGTTTCCGAGAGACCCTCGGCTCAAGACAGGCACATGCACCAGCAAAAATAAGAGAAAACAGTCGGATCCGGTCAAGAAAGTCAAAGCAATATGAAATATGAATATCAATATGAAAATGTTGGTATCAAAAGCGAGTACACATAATGGAAAAAGAACAGTAACTAACACATAGCACATAGCAGCAGAAATTAAACTACCGGGGCCTATAAAGCAATATTACGCCTATTCGTATGATATGCTAAGCGAACCTACAGTAATAACATTACATATACATGTATTTTAGCGTAAGTAGGACTACTCTCGCTGACAGCACTCCACTGATATCCTCATGTACATGGTACAACAAGAAGAGAATTAGCAGAAATCGAAAGGTTTTTACCCAAAACTCCGCTCTGATACCTCCTAAAGCGAAGTAGGCATGCGCACGGGTAGAGAGTCTGCCTGAGTCGTGCGACCCCAGGTAACGCCTAGTTTAGTGTAGCACCTGGGTTCTGCCTTCTCCTTGCCGAGTTTTGCTTATGATCTCTCTCTGAGTCTCTAGTCCCTAATCTGTATCCTCCATAACTCCCTATCTAAGGTCATGTCCTCAATAAGTTGCACATGTGTCATATCCCATCTAATAACCTCTCCCCAATATTTCTTCGGCCTACCTCTACCCCTCTTGAACTTGTCCATAACCAACCCCTCACACCTCTGTACTTGGGCATTTGTGTCTCTCCTTTGCACATGCCCAAACCATTTCAACCGCGCTTTCCGCATCTTATCCTCCACCGAGGCCACTTCCACTCTGTCTCGAATAACATCATTTCTAGTTCTATCCCTCCTTGTATGCCCACACATCCATCTCAGCATCTTCATCTCAACCACTCTCATATTTTGGATGTGAGACGCCTTGACTGGCCAACACTCTGCCCCATACAACATAGTCCGTCTAACCACCACCCTATAAAACTTGCCTTTAAGTTTTGGTGGCACCTTTTTGTCGCACTAGACTCCAGATGCGAGCCTCCATTTCATCCACCCTGCCCCAATAAGATGTGTGACATCATCATCAATATCTCCATTCCCTTGGATAATAGACCTCATGTACTTAAAGCTTTCTTTCTTCGGAATGACCTGAGTACCAAGCCTCACCTCCTCGCATGTCTCAAGCTTGCTCCCATTGCTGAACTTGCACTTCAAGTATTATGTTTTAGTCCTACTCAGCCTAAACCCTTTAGACTCCAGGGTCCGTGTGCAAACCTCCAGCGTAGCGTTTACTTCAATGTGAGTCTCATCAATCAGGACTATTTCGTCTACGAATAACATACACCAGGGCACCTCCCCTTGAATTTGTCGCGTAAGTCCATCCATCACCAAGGGAAATAAGAATGGACTAAGAGTTGATCCCTGGTGTAGCCCCATCATTACTGGGAAGTGCTCCGAGTCTCCTCCTACTGTATGTACCCTGGTCTTGGCTCCATCATACATATCTTTTATCGCCCTTGTGTACGCCACAACTACATTATATACACTATTTTGGGATAATGATTCTAATTTAAATTTGCTTAAACATTGCAGCAAGGGATGCCAAGCGAAAGAGTTCTAACACCCGGGCTTCTGAAAAATGCAGCTGATACCAATATTGATCTTGGCTTTTGACCTCGTGGTCTTAAATGGAAAGCCAAGAAAGCTATCACCACTTCTCAAATTCAGCATCAGAGAAACATTATTGCAAGTGCCAGGAAAAAAATTAGAAAGTGTTGCTTCAATAAATGATAGAGTGACCTAGTGAAGAAAATGCAACTGTTTTTCCATATTTAAGAATCACTTTAGGAGTACTTGTTTAAATGAAGTGCTTTTAGCACAATGTGTTTTGCTTATTGGGATGTTATGTTTGAAAGAAATAATCCCCTTTCTTATTTTCATTAATTGAAAAGGTATATATACAAGTTACAAAATAGGAGAATCCTATTCCTATTATATTCCTAAAGTCTTATTCTACCATAATTCTAACTCTACAATTACGGCAAGTGTATAATCCTCATTTAGATAACAAATACACTACAATATACTACACATATATTTTCCTAATATACAATATTCTTACACTGCCTATTCCACTGGTTGTTACCGTGCTGGGCTCCTGGAAAGCCCACTGCCGAAATATAAAGCAACATTGCCCGTGATATACACTGTTGTATATTGGATGTATATCACAGATATATTGCTTTGTTTAACACACCCCGCAGTCATAGCGGGCGGTCTTCGAACGCTGAGACTGTCCCTAAAATCTTCAAAAAGGACCGTAGGTAGACCCTTCGTAAAGATGTCTGCAACTTGATAACGAGACGGGACATGGCATACGCGAACGTGACCCTTAGCAACCTTCTCACAGACAAAGTGAATGTCCATTTCGATATGCTTAGTGCGTCGGTGCTGAACCGGGTTACCTGAAAGGTAGATGGCACTAATGTTATCGCAATATACCAAGGTTGCCTTATGAATTGGATAATGAAGCTCCAACAGCAAATTACGTAGCCAACATGATTCAGAGACCACATTCGCTACCCATCGATATTCGGCCTCGGCACTTGAGCGTGATAGAGTTGCCTGACGCTTCGCCGACCAGAAGACCAAGTTGTTGCCAAGGAACATACAGTAGCCAGACGTCGAACGTCTGGTGTCGGGATATCCACCCCAATCAGCATCTGTGTATGAGACAAGTGTGGATGTAGATGAATGATACAAATGTAAACCATAGTCCAGTGTCCCCAGAATATACCGGATGATGCATTTGATTGCATTCATGTACTCAACTCTGGGATCATGCATGAATAAACACACCTGCTGAACAGCATACGTAATATCCGATCTGGTAAAAGTAAGATACTGAAGGGCCCCTGCAAGACTGCGATAGCGGGTCGGGTCCTCGTATGGTGCGCCGACCTCTGCACTAAGTTTGGGCTTTGTATCAACTGGAGTGGAAGTGGACTTACTTGGGCTTTGTAACCAAGTGGGGCATTAAAGTGGTTTGGAAGTTGATAAATGGGCCAGTAATATCTGGTCCGATTGGCCTCTTGAGAGGGGTCACACTGCTGGAAACTGGAAAGCCCACTGCCGAAATACAAAGCAACATTGCCCGTGATATACACTGATGTATATTAGGTGTATATCACGGGTATATTGTTTTGTTTAACAATGTTAATTTCTTCCGCTATTTAGTCTGGAAGCAGAAGCAACTCTTTTGAAGCTCATGTTTTGAGCTTTAATTGTAGCAAGTATTGCTCAATTTGAATCTTTATTATGTGTTTTGGTAGCTCTTTTTTTGAGCTTTTATTATGATTATCGATCTATCTACTTGAACACGCGCAATTCCGAATCCTTTCATATATATTTGATTGATACATTGAATTACATCATGGATGTACTAAATAAAAATTGCATACAAAATGCACCATTTCCATCCATATTACAGAACTACATCAAAATGGCCTAATAACATTATATTACATCCAACAGTCCTTATAATAGCAATACACAGTAAACTAAATTCAAGCTGTAGAGTTACATGATAAACCACCATATTAAGAGAAGAACACCTAGAACGAGTATACACTTCTTTAGATTCTTTATTTTGCGTTCTTTCGCTTCATACTCTTTGACTCGATTTAGTAAGCCCCAGATATCCCTCCTAGCTTGATCAGCCATTTGCTCATCATACCACGTAAAATAGTTGCATCCCGCCTAGTCTCAAAGCCATAGAAGATTAGCATCCAGAAATAGAGCAAACAAAAAATCTGAAATTAAATTAAAGGAAAACAAAGAAACATAAAATCAGTACTTACTCGTCCATATTCGCAGCCATAAAATCTTCGACCAGGGTTATTTGGAGACCAAGAAGTCTGCAATACTACTTTTTTCCTACAATGACAGAAAACATCTCTATTACCTAGTATCATCTTCAGCTTATTTGGAGATCAAGAAAGAGAGGTAAATTAAATTTCTTTACACTAATGTGAGAGAGAGGTTGAAGAAAGCATATGGGATGACCTCTGAAACTTATGGCTTCAATGGTGTTGTCAGCGATGAACAAGAATGGAACTAGGGCTTTTTTTTATCGTTGGGAAATAAAGAGAGTATAGAAGGCTATGAGGCTATCTAGGTATTAAGCCAGTTTAATATTTAATGAGGAAATGCATGCATTTTACTGTGTACGATTTAAGTCAAAATTATCAAAACACACATGGTTATATATATTCCTAAAAGATAGACCTAACTTGCCCTTAAAGAGATGTTTTGAAGGCCTAACTAGATATAGTAATATAAGAAAACATGATTATCTTGTTATAATCGAGGATCATTGGATCAATGAATGATCATAGAAGAATCTATTTTAATTATCGCAAGTTTTACAATTTCAGCAGTATACGTAATATATACAGTACTCTTTCATGCAGACCTATATTGCTAGAAAATAATAACAATAGAAACTTAAGAAAATATTGATCTGTTACGACTTCTTTTCGATCGTTGGTAATGTCTGCCCTTACAGTTGGTTAAATTGAAGTTAGAAAAATATTTTGGTACATCATATTATCATTGTGAACCTAACCACTAATTATTTCGCTGCTTGAAAGAGAATAACCCCATTATTTTTATTAATGAAGAGTTATATATACATGATATACAATATTTAAATATGAAAAATAAATTTACCTTTTCTTAATACGGGACTAATACCTTTTCCTAATACAATATTAATACCATAATTATACTTGTACAAGAATTCTACAAATGTGGTAATTTAACATTAATTTTCGGTCCAATGGTATACACGGTTTGGATAACATACGGTGAGAGTTCTTCATCCAAAAGATTATACGAACTAGACACGGAATTATACAATTTAGCAAACGGAAATTGAGTTTCATAAAAAATAACATGACAACTAACTATGAATTTATTCGAAGATAAATCAAAACATTTGTAACCACGATGATTAGACGGTAACCCAAAAATACACAAGCGGTAGAACGGGCTTGAAGTTTGTTAGTAGTAGTGGACGAAAAAAGTGGATAGCATAAACACCCAAACATCCTAAGATGAGAATACGAGGGGTCTTTATGATAAAGAATTTTAAAGGGTGATTGATATGCTAAACTTTTGCGAGGAAGTATGTTAAGAAGGTAAGTAGACATTTGTAAAACATTATGCCAAAAAGAAGGAGGTAATGAAGCATGGGCTAGTAAGGTTCGGACAATATTATTAATGGTACGAATTTTTCTTTCGGTCTTCCCATTTTGTGAGGACGTATGAGGACAAGAAAACCGAAAAGATGTGCCATGAGTGTCACAAAATTCCTGAAATGGCCCATTATCATATTCTCTACCATTATCACATTGAATGTTTTTAATTTTCCATTCAAATTAGGTACGGATGAATGCTCTAAATTTTAAGAAAGTGAAAAAAACTTGAGACTTTTTAGACAACGGAAAGGTCCACAAAAAATTAGAATAATCATCCAAGAATAATACATAATAACGATGGCCCAAAGAACTTAAAACGGAAGATGTCCATAAATCACTATGAATAATGTCAAAAGGCATCGTAGAATTAGAGGTTACAAAGGCTAATCTAACATATTTCACTAGCGGACAAGAAGAACAAATATGAGTACTACGCATACTCTTACAATCAATAAAATTATTATTTTTAAGAGAAGAAATAATAGATGTCTCCGGATGACCCAAACGAGCATGCCACAAGGAAGGAGCGAGAGCGACAAATGTTGACGGTGTGGATTGACTCGTGAAAATGGTGGTGGTGGTGATTGAATAAAGCTCTCCCCGACTATTACATCTTATTGGAGGTATCCCCATCGTGAAATCCTTCACAGAAATCCAAAAGGGTCAAAGTTAACAGAAATTCAATTATCAGTTGTGAATTTTTGGTCAAACACCAAATTTTTAATTAAGTGGGGGGCATGAAGGACATTTTGTAGGACTAGAGGTGGATGGGGGGGCAAATTTGTGTGACCATAACCACGAATTGGAATTGAATTGTCATTACCAATAATTATGCCATGATTTTTGCTCAAATTGAAATAAGACGAGAAATTACCTTGCGCGAACGTCATATGAGAAGTGGCTATGGTGTCCATGTACCAATTTGCGTTCGGGAGATTTAATCCAAGTGTATGCATCGCGTCCTCAATATACATATGTGTCGGACTAGAAAGCGGGCCCCTTGGCGAGAACTCTTGAGGCCAAGGCCCAAGCTGCCACCTGCTTGGGGGTAGTCTGAGGCGGGAATTGGGCCTCTGTTGGCTGGCCCAATTCGCCGGAACGCCTGGAAAACTTGGAAAGGCCATGTTGGGCCACTGACCACTAGCCTAGCAACCCCACAGCCATTGTGCATTGGCCCAAGGCTTCGGCCAGTGGTGTTGTGGCCCTGCTGGACCACTGCCACCACGTCCCCCACTACTCCGACCATCGCCACTGCCACTGCCACTGCCACTGCCGCGGTTCTTGCCATAATTTTTCCAATTTTGACCATTTTTGCCGCCACCGTTGTTACGGTTTTGGCTAGAATTATCTGAGAATAAGTGAGGGTCAGCGGACGTGACCATCATCATGACGGAATTAACTCCGGTAGCAGCCTTCTTAGCCAAGCCGACCTCTTCTAATGTGAGCATGGAACGGGCCTGATAGAACGGTGGAAGAGGATTACTTTGATGAAGAAGCGTCCCAACGTCATTATAAGCCTCGGATAAGCCTGCAACCATCTGAAGAACAAGACGGTCATTGGTGACGGCAGCACCAACGTTCTTGAGCTGATCCGCTAATTTCTTCAGCCTTTTACAGTAAGCTGAGACATTCGGAACATCCTCCATATTGACATTGGAAAATTCCTGCTCAAGAGTGACGAAACAAGAATTTTTGTTATCTTGGAATATATCACGCTCCCTATTCCAAGTTTCCATCGTTGTGGCGTCGAGTTCAATAATCGTCTGCAATAGGTCCGTAGAGATAGTGAAATATATCCACTGGAGGACTGTAGCATCAAGAGTCGTCCATAACACAGGGTCATCATCGGCGGTAGACACATTCTCATTGCTTGTATCTGAGTGGATGATGTGATGAAGGACTTGATGCGAGCATGCGTGAACTTTAAATAATTTTGCCCACGTCACGTATTGGTAGGGATGGCAACAGATCGGATCTGGACCGGATCCTACTAGATCTAGATCCAGATCCATTTTTCATACCTGAATCCAGATTCGTCGGTCCAAAAAAATCAGATCCAAATCCGGATCCATCCGATCCACGGATCGGATCTGGATCCACATGTAAAAAAATTTGTCTTGCTAAGAATGTAACCTTGCTAAGATTTTTTTTTAAACTGACAAACGATTTTTACTTAGCTAACAGTTTACTGTGTTTCAATTTTGAAATGTTCATATGAGATATTTTGTTCGTTGTCTCGTTTTGATTGTGAGCTATTAATTGAAAATATTGGACAATGACAATAGTTGTGGAAAATGCTGACTAGTATTTCCACAATGCATAACTTGCATGTGCTTGAAATCTTCACAAATAAAGTGAATATAATTTTAACTACTTGTCTATGGAGATGTTAGTCATTCACTAATATAACATTGAATTTATTATGGAAGTTACCTATTTATTTTTGGGTTTTTGAGTTAACGCGGGGATAAATTAAACTTGTTTTGAGAATTAAACTTGCAAGGACGTGCTTAGTAATTTTAAGAAAATACTTATAAAATTACATTCTAGGTTATGAATATATTTAATAAAAAAATGGATCCACTAGTCGGATCTGGACCAGATACGGATCTCAAATATAAGATCCAGATCCAGATCCAGATCCGATCCGTCAGAAATGGATCCGGGTCCGATCCGGATCCGTCGGGTCCAAATTTTGAGGATCCATATCCTATAAAACGGATCTGGATCCACCGGGTCCAGGATACATTGCCATCTCTACGTATTGGACGTTTTCCATCTCAAGAACGATAGGGATGTGGTTCTTGATGTTGGAGATGGTAAGGGACATGATGAAACGTGTTCTTTGATGTAGACATGATGAAAGAACAAGAGGAGAATGAGGGATTTGGAAGAAAATTTGGGAGAAAGTGGGATTTTGGTCGGAAACCGATGTCAGATTCCGAGAGTAGGGCCGGCGGAAGTGCAAAGTGGGAGAAGAAAATTTTTCCCTAGACTTCTGATACCACGAGCTACCTTTTCGCGAACAAAGTGAATATCCATCTTGATATATTTAGTACACTTATGTTGGACCGGATTTTCAAAGAGATAGATTGCACTAACATTATCACAGTAGACCAAGGTATCTTTCTGAATAGGAAAGTGAAGCTCTAACAGAAGATTACACAACCAAAATGATTCAGACACCACATTGGCTACCCCTCGATACTCGGTCTCCGCACTAGATCGCGATAAAGTAGCATGGTGTTGGCCGACCAAGAGACCAAGTTATCACCAAGAAACATAGAATAACCAGACGTCGAACGTCTGGTATCTGGACATCCACCCGAATCAGCATCTGTATAAGACACGAGAGTAGAGACGAATGAAGGATATAAATGCAATCTATAATCAAGTGTGCCCTGTAAGTATCGTATAATGCGTTAGAGCGCATGCATGTGCTCAATCCGCAGATCATGTATAAATAAACACACATGATGTACTGCATAAGTAATATATGGTCTCGTAAAAGTAAGATACTGAAGAGCCTCTATTATTTTCATTAATAAAGAGGTATATATACATGATATACAATATTTAATTATGAAAAATAAATATACTTTTTTCTAATACAAGATTAATACATTTTTCTAATACAATATTAATATCATAATTACACTTGTAAAAGAATTCCACAAATATGATAATTTAACATTAATTTTCGGTCCAATGATATACACAATTTCAACCGTGTATACCCTTCTATCACTGCTCTTTCTATTTAATGTCCTCTCGATAACGGGTCATACTTGGGCAGAGGCTTTTAGGTGAGTTATTCAACTTGCAGATAGATTCTTATTTACTGCCTAACAGTTGGGGAAATGACAATAACAACAATTCAACCAAGCTGCTTCGTAAAGGCAACTTCACAAGTTGTTGGAAAAATAAAAGTTATGAATTAAAATTGAACCAAATATGTTTTTGATGTGTGCGTGTAGGCTCAAATATGTTCTCGGTTAAGTTTTGTGTGAAATAAGGACATTTTGACCCAATAGAATAACGACAGGAGCATGTATGGTTGAACCAAACTATTAACGGATGACAAATATCATAAATTCACATACTTTAAGGATATTTTTTTATTATTATTTTCAGGTAAAAAGAATGAAGAGCAATTCTAACAAGAAAGTGACCTCTTATATATGACAAAAAATGAGCATGTTATTAGGTAGATTCTTTATTGTTGTCTTTTTTTTTCATTTAACATTTTTTTGTAAATCCAAAACCTCCAAAAAAGAAATTACCACAAAATATAATTTCAAATGCACCATAAAAGTGATTTTTTTGGGGGTGAGAAACACGAAAAACTTAACATGTAAGAACGTCTTTTAATATCGTGAACAAAAAGACATAACGTAGAAGGCAAAATTATTAAAAGATGGAATCTAAAAAGACTCACGAGATGGATATTATTGCTTTATATATAGTCTTAGAATGGAATCTAATTTGTTATGCTGCCTCTAATTTCAAGTCAACAAAGGGTTCCTCTCTCCTTCTACTTATGTAAATGTAAATATAAAAGGAGGGTTGTCTTGTATCTATATATAATATGTTTCTCCATGAAGAAACCAAGTCCATCAAACAACATGTTAAATCAAATTAGCTGAATGATATAAAAAGAATCTTAATATTTTTAGGTTAGTAGTTTTGGGAAACTTCACTTATGTATGTAAACATTTAGAGAACTCGAATCGAAATTAGGGAATAAAATTATTTTTGGTAAGAGATATTTTACTCTCGAATAATAAAGTGAATTTTTCAATGCAAATTTAAATTAATCAACCATGCACAGAATAAAAACCTAACTGAGAAAAAATATGTATAAAACATTATTAATTTCAGACTTAGATAGAGTAAAAATATCGTGATAAGGTGATCAGTGATACTATCATAAAAAGTAGAGAAGTAGCTAATAATTACGCTGAATCAATACTTCCATCAGAACAAATAGTTAAATATAGTATTCATTTAAAGTTGAAAACTGTTAAATATACACAATATACATGTGTGTATGGTGTATATTGAATCTCGGATTTGTGCCTATTAGGACTCTCGGATTTGAGCCTATTAGTCAATGTAATTTATGGTAAATATTTAGTATCCTAGTTTAGGTAAAGTTGTAATATAATTAGTAGTGTATTACCATAATTAGTGTATTACCATAAATGTATAGAATAAGGTTTTAGGAATAGAATAGGAATATGATTCTCCTATTATGTAACTTGTATATATAGCCTTTCAATTAATGAAAATAATCAAGGGGATTATTTTTTTCATGGTATCAAGAGTCTAGGTCAAACAAACAAATTTCTCTCAAATTTTTTTGTGATTCTCGGCCAAAGACCCCCCCCCCTCGGGTTTGCCATTTATTCTTCCGCTCTTCAAATCTCTCTTCCAAATCCCTCTATCACCTATTGTTCTTTCGTTATGTCTACGTCAAAGAACATGTTTCACCCAACCCTTGTTGTTTCTAACGTCAAGAATCATATCCCTTTAATTCTTGAAATAGAAAACGTCCAATACGCGACGTGGGCCGAGTTGTTCAAAATTCACACTCGTTCGCATCAAGTCATCCATCACATAATCCCCGCGGCTCCTAATGATACGGAGGTGCCTAAACGCGAGGATGATCCTAAGTTATGGACAACACTTGATGTCACCGTCCTTCAGTGGATTTATTCTAATATCTCCACTGACCTATTGCAAATTATTATTGAGCCAGACGCTACGGCGATGGCTGCATGGGATAGACTGCGTGACATATTCCAGGATAATCAAAATTCCAGAGCTGTTACTCTTGAACAGGATTTTTCCACGTCAGCATGGAAAATTTTCCGAACGTTTCAGCATATTGCAAAAGGTTGAAGGAATTGGCGGACCAACTCCGCAAAGTTGGCGCGCCAGTTAGTGAAGATCGTCTTGTTTTACAGATGGTTGTTGCCCTATCCGAGGCCTATAGTGGCATGGGAACTCTCCTTCGTCAAAGTAATCCTCTTCCAAGGTTCTATCAAGCCCGATCCATGCTTACCTTGGAAGAAGCCGATTTGGCTAAAAAGGCGTCTACTAATGCTAGTCCCGTGGTCATGTTTTGATTATCCTGGAATAAGTCACGCAGTCTATCCCATGCTGCCATCATCTTTTGCAGTCATATCTCCTTCCTTGTGGCATGCTCGTCTTGATCATCCGGGGTCCTCTATTTTGCCGGCTTTAGATAAAAATAGTTTTATTTCATGTAAGGGTACGAGTCGTACTCCAATTTGTCAATCTTGTTCTTTAGGAAAAATTGTTAAGTTGTCGTTTGTAGACTCAAAATCTCATACTTTAATGCCATTTGATATTATTCATAGCGACTTATGAACGTCTCATGTTCCTAGTTCTATGGGTCATCGATATTATGTTCTCTTTTTGGATGATTATTCTAAATTTCTATGGACGTTTTCAATAGTGAAGAAATCTCAAGTTTTTTCCATCTTCCTAAAATTTAGAGCATTCATTAGAACCCAATTCAACCGTGAAATAAAAAATATTCAGTGTGATAATGGAAAGGAGTATGACAATGGGGTGTTTCGGGAATTCTGTGCTACTAATGGGATAAATTTTTGTTTCTCTTGTCCTCATACATCTTCACAAAATGGGAAAGCCGAACGTAAAATTTGTTCCATAAATAACATTATCCGCTCTCTATTGATACATGCTTCCGTGCCCCCATATTTTTGGCATCATGCTCTTCAAATGGCTACATATCTACTTAACATAATTCCTTCCAAAGGTCTGACATATTCTTCCCCCCTTCAAATTTTATATAATAAAAATCCTTCTTATTCTCATCTTCGGGTTTTTTGGTGTTTATGTTATCCGTTATTTCCATCCACCACAATTAACAAACTTCAGGCCCGGTCTACTCCGTGTGTGTTTTTGGGTTTTCCATCTAATCATCGTGGCTACAAATGCTTTGATTTATCCTCCAATAAAATCATCATTAAGCGCCATGTAATTTTTGATGAATCCCAATTTCCATTTGCTAAAAATCATTATCCCGTGCCTAGTTCGTATAATTTTTTGGATGAACAAATATCCCCATATATTATTCTGCATTTTTCGGACATCTTCCGCACCCAAAATTCTCCAGCAGGCCCACTGCCCGCTGGTCCCACTGGCTCGTCATAATCCTCTCGGCGGTTTGTCATCGGGCGATTTGGCAATTGGGCAGTCGACCCAATCTTTGGAACTGGTCCAGTTTATGTTTTCGCCACTGGTACTGCTTCCCGAGTTGGGCCAGCAGGCCCACTCCCTACTGGCCAGTCCGTCCTTAGCCCAGCAAATTCCCGACATCCACTCAATTCTTCCTCGAGTCATAGACCGGTCACTCGTAGTCAGTGGGGTATTGTTACACCTAAAAGATATTTTAATTTACATTCTAATGTCTCTAAATCCCCCTTGCCCTGTAATCATGTGTTTGCCTTAAACGACCTAAATTGAAAAATTGCTATGACTGATGAATATAATGCTCTTATTGATAATAAGACGTGGGAGTTAGTGCCCCGTTCATCTGGTATTAATGTTATCAGGTCTATGTGGATTTTTGCTCATAAAGAGAATTCAGATGGTTCATTTGTTCGACATAAGGCGCGATTTGTGGGTGATGGTAAGACTCAGCATGTTGGTATAGATTGTGGGGAGACGTTTAGTCCAGTGGTCAAGCCGGCTACCATTCGCATTGTGCTTGTTGACACCCAATTTTGTCCCATCTTTTATGATTTTATTCGTAATTTTTAATATTTTTGACACTTTTAAAATAATTTTAAAATATAGGCATATATGTGTGTATCTTCATATTATTATTATTATTCGCATATTTTATATCATTTGCATTTTTTTCCGAAATGCTATATTATTTTATTCTCGCAAAATTGCATCGCATTTCCCTTTTTATTAAGCATTAAGCATTTACTTAAAATTATATTTTATTATTATCACGTTGTTATGTTATTTTAAATAATTCACATCTTTTACAAAATATATATATATATATATATAATATCTTTAATATTAAACCCCTTTTATATTTTTCAATTCCTAACCCATTTTTATTTCCTAACCCAATACAATTTCTACCCAACCTAAATTAAAACCCATTTTTCGTCCAAGCCCAAAACTCCCCAATTAAATTCCCTTATACCCAAACCCAAAACAATTTTCACCCATTTCACCAAAGCGCAACCCATAATCCATTTAATCTCCCCTCACCCAAAATAAATCAACACCACATTTTAATTCCCCCAATTCCCAAGCCCAACCGGCCGACCCACAATCCCCAACCCGTCTGCCCGTAACCCGCATGACCAGGCCAACACCCCGACCCGGTCGCCCCCTTTTTAACCCAAAATAAAACCCCCAAAATCAAAAAAAAAGAAGACCTAAAACCCTACCCCCTAACCCTCTCCAATCGCCGCCACCCTACCCCCCACGTCGCCGCCCCTACGCCTGACACCACCAATCGCCACACCGCCGCCTGACACCACCAACCCATACCCCCTAAAAACCCGTTCCAAAATCATTATTTTTGGGCCCTTTATTTCAAATTTGAGCTCGGTTTTTGGGAGAAATGGGGCTATAAAAACCCCTAGTGTTCTTCGAAAAAGGGGGAGGAAAGGAGAGAAAAAAAAAGAAAGAAAACCGAGATATTTTCGGAGGTCCGATTTGGGTATAAAATATTTTGGTTGTGTTCTTGGTTTCAAACATTTTTTCCTCCCTTGTTGTTCAAGAATTGAGTCCGAAAAGGTTTGTTCTCCATTTTTTTTTATTCTCTGATTTTGCATCACTGTTTCGGGTCGGGTCAACGACCGGTCAGATCGACCGGTTCGGGTATTGTTTTCAAATTCTTGCATTTCATATTTCTATATGTTGGTTATCTGAATTTGGTGAAATTATTCGATTCGGGTCGACATCTGGATTCGGGTCAGTCACCGACCGGTCAGTCGACCGGTCAGTATTGTTTTAAATTCTTGCATTTCATATTTCTATATGTTGGTTATCTGAATTTGGTGAAATTATTCGATTTCGGGTTGCATCTGGATTCGTCGGTCATCGACGGTCAGATCGACGGTTCGGGTATTGTTTTCGCATTCTTGCATTTCATATTTCTATATGTTGGTTATCTGAATTTGGTGAAATTATTCGATTTCGGGTTGCATACCGGATTCGGGTCAGCGACCGGTCGGGTCGACCCGATTCGGGTATTGTTTTGAAATTCTTGCATTTCATATTTCTATATGTTGGTTATCTGAATTTGGTGAAATTATTCGATTTCGGGTTGCATCTGGATTCGGGTCAGATCATCGACCGGGTCAGGTCGACCGGTTGGTATTGTTTTGAAATTCTTGCATTTCATATTTCTATATGTTGGTTATCTGAATTTGGTGAAATTATTCGATTTGGTCGCATCTGGATTCGGTCGTCAACGACCGGGTGGGAATTGACCGGTCAGATCGACCGGTTCGGGTATTGTTTTCGTAATTCTTGCATTTCATATTTCTATATGTTGGTTATCTGAATTTGGTGAAATTATTTGATTTGGATTTTGGATCACCGATTCGTCGAGTCAACGACCGGTCAGATCGACCGATTTGGGCATTATTTCGAATTCTTGCATTTCATATTTTTGTATATTGGTTATCTGAAAAGTGAAAAAAAAATCGATTCGGGTTGGCCTCGATTCGGGTCAGGTCAACGTTCGGTCGGGTCGACCGGTCGGATAATTTTCCAGTTTTTGCGTTTTTCATATCATTCTTTGTTATCAAAAACCTGAATTTTTGATTTCATTAGGCACCGTTCACTATTCGGGTCTATTTTTTGTAATTAATCCACTTTGTTCATTCAATTGCATCATCATTCATCGTTCACCGCTTATCGCTCACTGTTTCATCGCTTCTGCTTTAATTTAATTTCGCTGATTTGAACACGATACTACACTGGCCGATAAAAATATCCGTCGATTTTGAGGCCTACCACGATTGCAAAGACGGAAATATAACCACGGGCAAGGATGAAGACTTAAACCTTTTTCCAAGATCAACATGTTTAATAGGCAAGGTGAATTATATATTCGCAGCCACGACGTGATTATAAGTGATCTTTTCTATTTTACCCGAGAGACCAACACGTTTAGTAGGCGAGGCAATCAAAAATAAACTACATTAGTCATATGTATGCACCCACGACGTGATTGGAATGGTGTTTTCAAAATTTAAGTTCAGAGCCCTCCGCAATCAAAACATTCATTGTTTTGAATCGGGATATAAAGTTATTTGTATTTAAATGTTTCTAACCGTTTGTTTTTGACAGCTTGCAGGGATTAAAGTAAATAACGACGAATTATTCCTCGGAGTTTATTTATCTTATTTCTTTCTTTAATTCAGCTTTTATCCCGCTTTGTATTGTAATATTATTTATCGCACTTATGTAACTATTGAAATGCTTAGAATAGGCAAACTTAGGATTAATTCATAGGTTAGTTTCAAACTTAGAAATCCATCGCTAGTTTATTTATTTTAGGCTCGTCACGCGTATTCAAGATTTTCAAAACAACTTTTGTCATCTTTTATTCGCTTTATTAATCATTCCGAATAAGTTTATCTTTTGTTAATTTACAATTTCATGATTCCCAAAATTTTACTTCTTTGATAGTATAAATAATTTATTGTCACAAATGCATATTTTTCAAAACTTTACATGTATCTTTCTTTTTATGTTATCTGAATACGCACCTGTATAAAATGCATCATTTACTAATTATTTGCAAACATCTTTTAATCTATTATACTTGTAAAACATGCATTTTTCTAGTAATAATTAACCTGAATTTTACCGGATAACCGCAA
This sequence comes from Anisodus acutangulus, assembly GCA_029783415.1. NCBI lineage: Eukaryota > Viridiplantae > Streptophyta > Magnoliopsida > Solanales > Solanaceae > Anisodus > Anisodus acutangulus. The sequence continues at coordinate 37,310,712 of CM056499.1, read as the reverse complement.
GTTAGCGGATCTTAAAGGATGCCTAACCCCTTCCCTTTAGGATAATAAAGAACCCTTACCTAGAATCTCGCTAGTTTCGCAGACTTTAAAATTGGAGTTACATAGCAGCATTTAGTTTAAATATTTAGGTGTCCTAATTCACCGTAAACATAATTAGGTGGCGACTCCTCAATCATTTTACCCAGGAATCACCGAATACGTCCGTGCTCCGCTTTGACCCGAGCAGGTCAAAATAGGGCGCGACAGCATGGCGACTCCACTGGGGATTTTTCAGGTTCCTAACCATAGCAAATTCAGGTTAATTATAATTGTGCTTTACTTTCGCTCTTTTTGATGTAATGTTTTGATTTGTTTCCATTACGAAATTTTTTGTATGCATAACTGCTTTAATTTCTATTTTTTTTACTGCTTATCTTGAATTGGCATTTCGCTCATATTTCTTCCACTCTGGAAAATTGACACTATCACACACTACACGCGAGGTGTGTTTTGCGCACCCGCAAATTTCTTTCAATCTACCAAATTTTAGGAGAGTTGGCGTATGCGCGGAGTGTCCGGACCATCCGGTTGGCCGCGTAGCCTTCTCACTCGAGCAGTCCGCTCGGGAACCTTGAGTCTAGTCAGCCAAATCTTAGAAAATTTAAGATAGAGCTATACCACCCTTTATTTTAAGTCATGCATACATACACCTTAGGTGGGTCGATCCTTGGTATCGACTCCACAATTAAGAAATCCGCCAAAGATGTCTACGGGTCTCACAACCCAACGACCAATCATCATATTATGTGTAGCGTGATAAGGATAGACTAATCCAAGACTAATCATGACATTGTGAAATTGGAAAATGTACATTCATTTTGTCTCATTTCCGACAAAGCATTGTAGTTTAGCAGCTTGGATCAAATCTGTCGTAATCCCGCATATCTGGCGTTTAGGCCCACCTCCGGCATAAGGGAGGCCCCATGCATATTAGGATGCGCATTTAATTGTCTTACAATCATTTTGTTGTTTTCTACTGCTTTCCACTATGTGTATATTATTTAAATCAATAATTACTCACCTTATACTAATTTGGTTTTCTTCATTTTTCAGGAGATTCATTTTGCCTTATTTATTTCCCCAAAAGTTGATTCGTGTTGACTAAAACTGGCAGAGCACCCCATCTGTTATTTCCCAATCATGTCTGCCCAAATTGTATTAGTACTTAATGAAGAAAAAAAAAACGCTATTTAAATTGAGGCCTAAATCGCATTTATGCATTTAATGTGTTTTGCCTCTACCTTTTGAAAGCTTAAAATGACAAATCTGCATTGCTTTTGCTATTATAAAATATGTTTTGTTCAATAATTCTCTTTTCTTTTTTCATCATGCAAACTAATTTATCGGCGGTATGTGACATATAATGAAACAAGCAAACAAGCAAGGCTTCGAAGAGTATGAGGAAGACTCGCAACCAGAAGAATTGACAGAGGAATTGGAACATTTTGAGAATAAACCAAAGCCAAATTTAGAAGAAACTGAGGCAATAAATTTGGGGGATGCAGAAAATGTGAAAGAAACAAGAATCAGCGTCCATCTGAACGCCCCACAAAGGAAAGAACTGACGGATCTTTTGAGGCAATATATCGACGTATTTGCTTGGTCTTATGACGAGATGCCAGGGTTGAGCACGGATATTGTTTCGCATAGATTGCCTATCGATCCATCCTACCCTCCGGTGAAACAAAAACCAAGGAAAATCAAGCCTGATTTGAGCTTAAGGGTCAAGGAAGAGGTGTCCAAGCAATTCGACGCAAATGTCATTCGGGTCACAAGATACCCGACTTGGTTGGCCAACATTGTACCTGTGCCAAAGAAAGATGGAAAGATACGAGTGTGCGTGGATTATCGGGATCTCAACAAGGCCAGCCCGAAGGATGACTTCCCTCTTCCAAATATTCACATACTCATTGACAACTGTGCAAAGCATGAATTACAATCATTTGTTGATTGCTTTGCTGGTTACCACCAAATCTTGATGGATGAGGAAGATGCAGAGAAGACATCATTCACTACACCTTGGGGGTATATCATTATCGGGTAATGCCGTTCGGACTCAAGAATGCAGGTGCCACCTACATGAGGGCCATGACTACCATTTTCCATGATATGATCCACAAAGAAATTGAGGTCTACGTGGATGACGTTATTATCAAGTCGCGAAGGACTTCAGATCACTTGACAGATTTAGAGAAGTTTTTTGACCGACTGAGGCGGTATAACCTGAAATTAAATCCCGCAAAGTGCGCATTTGGTGTCCCTGCTGGGAAGCTGTTAGGTTTCATCGTAAGTAGAAGAGGTATTGAATTGGACCCCTCGAAGGTAAAAGCTATTCAAGACTTGCCTCCTCCAAAGAGTCGAAAGGACGTGATGAGTTTCCTTGGTCGCCTCAACTACATCAGCAGGTTCATAGCACAATCAACAGTGATATGTGAGCCAATATTCAAGCTACTGAAGAAAGACGCTGCTACCAAGTGGACCACGGATTGCCAACGAGCTTTTGAGTAATCAAAGAATATTTGTCAAACCCACCTGTCTTAGTGCCTCCAGAACTCGGAAGGCCATTGCTGTTATATCTGTCTGTGTTAGAAAATGCATTTGGATGCGTGCTGGGACAACATGATGAAACAGGAAAGAAGGAGCAGGCCATATACTACTTAAGCAAGAAGTTCACACCGTATGAAGCTCGGTATACTTTCTTTGGACGCACTTGTTGTGCCTTAACGTGGATTGCACAAAAGTTTAGACATTCTCTGTCTGCATATACCACTTATCTCATCTCAAGGATGGACCCGCTCAAATACATCTTTCAGAAGCCCATGCCCACTGGAAAGCTAGCGAAGTGGCAAATCTTGCTAAGTGAGTTCGACATCATATATGTCACCCAAAAGGCTATCAAAGCACAACCATTAGCCGACCATCTTCTTTGAAAACCCGTGGATGAAGAATACATGCCTCTCGGACTTATTTTCCGGACGAGGAGGTCTTGTTGTTGGAGAAGACATCTCGGAAGAGTACCGGGTTGGAGAATGTTCTTCGACGAGCCGCAAACTTCAAAGGGGTTGGTATTGGAGCGCTTTGATTTCGTAATCAGTCAACACTACCCAATTTCGGCAAAACTCCGATTTCCATGCACCAACAATATGGCGGAATATGAAGCCTGTGTACTCGGACTTAGAATGGCCGTTGATATGAACATTCAAGAACTGTTGGTTATAGGTGATTCGGACTTATTGATTCATCAGGTGCAAGGCGAATGGGCGACCAAGAACGGGAAGATACTTCCTTACCTGCATTGCGTGAAAGAATTATGCAAAAAATTCAGCAGGATAGAATTCAAGCATATCCCACGAACTCAAAACGAGTTCGCTGACGCTCTGGCAACACTGTCCTCCATGATTCAACATCCGGATAAGAACTACATTGATCCCATCAAGGTGAGCTTATCGGATCAGCCGGCATATTGTTTCAATATAGATGAAGAGTCGGATGGAAAGCCTTGGTACCACGACGTTAAGAGATATCTCAAGATAGGTGAATATCCAGAAGGCATAACCAGTATACAAAAGAGGACACTTAGGAGGTTAGCAAATCATTTCTTCCTAAACGGAGAAATCCTTTATCGGAGGACTCCAGATCTCGATTTGTTAAGATGTGTTGATGCTCGAGAGGCAAGCAGTTTAGTTGAAGAGATACACGGAGGCACGTGCGGGCCTCATATGAATGGCTTCACTTTGGCAAAGAAGATTAGGAGAGCAGGATACTTTTGGATGACCATGGAAACAGATTGCATCCACTTCGTGCAAAGATGCCATCGATGTCAGATTCATGGCGATCTAATCAAGGTGCCTCCTAACGAACTCAATGTGACGAGCTCTCCTTGGCCATTCGCAGCTTGGGGCATGGATGTCATTGGCCCTATCGAACCTGCCGCATCAAATGGACACAGATTTATTCTAGTGGCAATTGACTATTTCACAAAGTGGGTAGAAGCATCGTCCCACAAGTCAGTAACAAAGAAAGTGGTAGTTGATTTTGTCCGCAATAACATCATTTGTCGATTTGGAATCCCTGAGTCGATTATAACAGACAATGGGGCTAATCTCAACAGTAATCTGATGAATGAGATATGCGAGAAGTTTAAGATCACTCACCGCAATTCCACTCCGTACCGACCTCAGATGAACGGAGCAGTCGAAGCAGCCAACAAAAACATCAAAAGAATACTACGAAAGATGATTGATAATTACAAGCACTGGCATGAGCATCTGCCTTTTGCACTTTTGGGATATCGCACTACAGTCAGGACTTCTCTTTGGGCAACGCGCCGTATCTATTGGTCTATGGAATGTAGGTCGTGTTACCCAGGCAGTGGAAATACCATCTTTGAGAATTATCCAAGAAGGTTGAGCGAAGCGAAATGGATCTGAGAATCGATACGAACAATTGATGCTTTGATTGATGAAAAGCGATTGAACGCGGTCCGCCACGGACAACTTTACCAAAAGCAGAATGGCCAAAGCTTTCAACAGAAAGTAAAACCAAGGACTTTCGAACCGGGCAATTGGTGCTAAAGCGAATATTCCCGCACCAAAATGAAGCTAAAGGAAAATTCGCACCTAATCGGCAAGGGCCTTATATGGTTCACCGGGTGTTGACTGGAGGAGCGTTAATCCTAGCTGAAATGGACGGTGAAGTATGGCCAAAAGCTATCAACGCGGATGCAGTGAAAAGATACTACATTTAGGATTTTTCTGTGTAATGCATTTCTTGTGTTGTAAAAAATTGCGCTCCCAGGCGGGATACGCAAAGAACCCATGTCGGGTTCCGTTTCCTAGATGGCAAATTTCCCCAGAAACACATTTCTTTGTAACATGAACTACGTCATGACCTGATTCCCTCGGCGGGATACGTAGGCGGCCACATCGGCTTCGGTCCCATTTTAGAAAAATCCTTACAATCCCCTTTGCTTGTAATGAACTACGTCATGACCTGATTCCCTCATGGGGATACGTAGGCGGCCTAAATCGGCTTCGGTCCCACCATTAGGAAATGTTTTCTCCTCTATCTCACAGAAGACAAAATGCACCCATCTGATCACCCTGATAGGGCAGGCAAGAAATCTACACAAGACTCGGTTGTCCGTTCAAAAGATCGTCATTCTCATATATCAGACACTGGGGCATTTTTTAAGGGATCACTGCCAGAGGACGCCGATAAACATGGAAAACCGTCGGCAAACTAAGTCTTCAGCCAGAAGAATTTTGGATAAGACGTTTGCTTTGTTTCACCGCATGTCACTGCTCGACAGATATATATATATATGTGCAGTAATTTTTATAAGCAAATTATTTTTTCAACAAACATTTTTCATCAAAATTCGATAGAATTTTTATGTTTCTATTTTTTGCATTTTCTACAAATTGTTTTTGAATGTTTTCATTAACGGCTGGCCAAGACTGGGAAGCAGAGAGGGGCTACGGGTCCGAGTTAGCAGGACATGCAAATACCAAGACCGAAGCTACAAAGTCAACGCGAATCAACTCCCCCTTCCCAAAACTCATAAATTTATTTGAGTACAGGTTCTTCAGGTGGAAAACAAAGCAGGAGTCGCAACATTTATGAGCAGATTCGCAAGGCCTCCGCATCACAACTCACTACAAGAATCACTTTCCTGTTTGGAGATTGTACAAAGACGTCATGCTAAACTACATGTTCCCAACCGTGTTGTGTCCACGAAAGAACGGTATTTCGACTTACGGTCGCATTCTCATCTACTCAACTTTTGCATCGCTTATGTCCACACATTAACTATCATGGCATGGCAATAGGGCCCACTTTACCTTACGTCAACACGACGGCACAAATCAGACGCCCACCTTCTAATGCGGGTATGTTTTAAATCAGGCGCCCACCTTCTAATGCGGGTATGTTTTAAATCAGGCGCCCACCTTCTAATGCGGGTATGTTTTAAATCAGGCGCCCACCTTCTAATGCGGGTATGTTTTAAATCAGGCGCCCACCTTCTAATGCGGGTATGTTTTAAGTCGGCGCCCACCTTCTAATGCGGGTATGTTTTAATTCAGGCGCCCACCTTCTAATGCGGGTATGTTTTAAATCAGGCGCCCACCTTCTAATGCGGGTATGTTTTAAATCAGGCGCCCACCTTCTAATCTTGGGTATGTTTTAAATCAGCGCCCACCTTCTAATGCGGGTATGTTTTAAATCAGCGCCCACCTTCTAATCGCGGTATGTTTTAAATCGGCGCCCACCTTCTAATCTTGGTATGTTTTAAATCAGCGCCCACCTTCTAATCTTGGGTATGTTTTAAATCAGCGCCCACCTTCTAATGCGGGTATGTTTTAAATCAGTGCGCCACCTTCTAATCTTGGTATGTTTTAAATCGCGCCCACCTTCTAATGCGGGTATGTTTTAAATCGGCGCCCACCTTCTAATCTTGGTATGTTTTAAATCAGCGCCCACCTTCTAATCGGTATGTTTTAAATCAGCGCCCACCTTCTAATCGCGGGTATGTTTTAAATCAGCCCACCTTCTAATCTGGGTATGTTTTAAATCAGCGCCCACCTTCTAATCGCGGTATGTTTTAAATCAGCGCCCACCTTCTAATCTTGGTATGTTTTAAATCAGCGCCCACCTTCTAATCTTGGTATGTTTTAAATCAGCGCCCACCTTCTAATGCGGGTATGTTTTAAATCGCGCCCACCTTCTAACGCGGGTATGTTTTAAATCAGCGCCCACCTTCTAACGCGGTATGTTTTAAATCAGCGCCCACCTTCTAATCTGGGTATGTTTTAAATCAGCGCCCACCTTCTAATCTTGGTATGTTTTAAATCAGCCCACCTTCTAATCTGGGTATGTTTTAAATCAGCGCCCACCTTCTAATCTTGGGTATGTTTTAAATCAGCGCCCACCTTCTAATGCGGGTATGTTTTAAATCAGCGCCCACCTTCTAATGCGGGTATGTTTTAAATCAGCGCCCACCTTCTAATCTGGGTATGTTTTAAATCAGCGCCCACCTTCTAACGCGGGTATGTTTTAAATCAGCGCCCACCTTCTAATGCGCGGTATGTTTTAAATCAGCGCCCACCTTCTAATCGCGGTATGTTTTAAATCAGCGCCCACCTTCTAATCTTGGTATGTTTTAAATCAGCGCCCACCTTCTAATGCGGGTATGTTTTAAATCAGCGCCCACCTTCTAATCTGGGTATGTTTTAAATCAGCGCCCACCTTCTAACGCGGGTATGTTTTAAATCAGCGCCCACCTTCTAATCTTGGTATGTTTTAAATCAGCGCCCACCTTCTAATGCGGGTATGTTTTAAATCAGCGCCCACCTTCTAATCTGGTACTTTATTTTAAAGTGTAAACAAAGCGCCCGCCAACGCCATCATCTGCACAACATTAAGCAACGACATCATTTCAACTTACAAAGTCATATTCTCACATACATATCTTGTGCAATCATATACACTAACTTTTATCTTAGCTCTGGTCCACAGAAGTCGAATCGGCGGGAGCTTTCGACAACATGGAACTATATCTCACGGCGAACCAAGGCAATTTGGTCAAACGACCTACTTCGAACGTCGATCCGCTCTTTCCCATTAATTTCTCGTGTCTGCGACCAGTGTCATCCTAAGTCGACACTGGAGCATTGTTTCTTGAATGTGCACCATCTTTTTGCAACTTCTATACCCCTCGGGATTCTATTTCTTACCATGCAGTCCCGAGGATCAGGGCAAAATTGGCTACTCAGTCAACTTTCTTTGATCGAAAACTCTTTCATCGTCTCCGTCCAAAGAGGGGCATCTGTTGACACCCAATTTTGTCCCATCTTTTATGATTTTATTCGTAATTTTTAATATTTTTGACACTTTTAAAATAATTTTAAAATATAGGCATATGTGTGTGTATCTTCATATTATTATTATTATTCGCATATTTTATATCATTTGCATTTTTTTCCGAAATGCTATATTATTTTATTCTCGCAAAATTGCATCGCATTTCCCTTTTTATTAAGCATTAAGCATTTCGCAAAAATTATATTTTATTATTATCACGTTGTTATGTTATTTTAAATAATTCACATCTTTTACAAAATATATATATATATATATATAATATCTTTAATATTAAACCCCTTTTATATTTTTCAATTCCTAACCCATTTTTATTTCCTAACCCAATACAATTTCTACCCAACCTAAATTAAAACCCATTTTTCGTCCAAGCCCAAAACTCCCCAATTAAATTCCCTTATACCCAAACCCAAAACAATTTTCACCCATTTCACCAAAGCCCAACCCATAATCCATTTAATCTCCCCTCACCCAAAATAAATCAACACCACATTTTAATTCCCCCCAATTCCCAAGCCCAACCGGCCGACCCACAATCCCCAACCCGTCGGCCCAGAACCCGCAGCCCAGAACCGGCCCAACACCCCGACCCGGTCGCCCCCTTTTTAACCCAAAACAAAACCCCCAAAATCAAAAAAAAAGAAGACCTAAAACCCTACCCCTAACCCTCTCCAATCGCCGCCACCCTACCCCACGTCGCCGCCTACGCCCGACACCACCAATCGCCACACCGCTGACACCACCAACCCATACCCCCTAAAAACCCGTTCCAAAATCATTATTTTTGGGCCCTTTATTTCAAATTTGAGCTCGGTTTTTGGGAGAAATGGGGCTATAAAAACCCCTAGTGTTCTTCGAAAAAGGGGGAGGAAAGGAGAGAAAAAAAAAGAAAGAAAACCGAGATATTTTCGGAGGTCCGATTTGGGTATAAAATATTTTGGTTGTGTTCTTGGTTTCAAACATTTTTTCCTCCCTTGTTGTTCAAGAATTGAGTCCGAAAAGGTTTGTTCTCCATTTTTTATTCTCTGATTTTGCATCAACTGTTTGGTCGGTCAACGACCGGTCAGGTCGACCAGTTCGGGTATTGTTTTCGTAATTCTTGCATTTCATATTTCTATATGTTGGTTATCTGAATTTGGTGAAATTATTCGATTTCGGTCGCATACCGGATTAGTCGGTCATCGACAGTCGGTCGACCGGTCGGGTATTGTTTTAAATTCTTGCATTTCATATTTCTATATGTTGGTTATCTGAATTTGGTGAAATTATTCGATTTCGGGTTGCATCTGATTCGGGTCAGATCATCGACGGTCAGATCGACGATTCGGGTATTGTTTTAATTCTTGCATTTCATATTTCTATATGTTGGTTATCTGAATTTGGTGAAATTATTCGATTTCGGGTTGCATACCGGATTCGGGTCAGTCGACCGGTCGGTCGACTTGCCGGTCGTATTGTTTTGAATTCTTGCATTTCATATTTCTATATGTTGGTTATCTGAATTTGGTGAAATTATTCGATTTGGGTTGCATCTGGATTCGTCGGTCAGATCCTTGACGGTCAGGTCGACGGTTCGTATTGTTTTAATTCTTGCATTTCATATTTCTATATGTTGGTTATCTGAATTTGGTGAAATTATTCGATTTGGTCGATACCGGATTCGGTCGGTCATCGACGGGTCAGGTCGACGGTCGATATTGTTTTGAATTCTTGCATTTCATATTTCTATATGTTGGTTATCTGAATTTGGTGAAATTATTTGATTTCGGATTTTGGATCACCGATTCGGTCGAGTCATCGACCGGCCTGGGTCGACGCTTGGGCATTATTTCGAGAATTCTTGCATTTCATATTTTTGTATATTGGTTATCGAAAAGTGAAAAAAAAATCTGATTCGGGTTGGCCTCGATTCGGTCATCCTTTGTTAAGTCGGGTCGACCGGTCGGATAATTTTCCGTATTTTTGCGTTTTTCATATCATTCTTTGTTATCAAAAACCTGAATTTTGATTTCATTAGGGCACCGCTCACTATTAGGGTCTATTTTTTCGTAATTAATCCACTGTTCATTCAATTGCATCATCAAGCATCGCTTCATCGCCATCGCTCACTGTTCACTGCTTCCTGCTTTAATTTAATTTCGCTGATTTGAACACGATACTACACTGGCCGATAAAAATATCCGTCGATTTTGAGGCCTACACAGTTGCAAAGACGGAAATATAACTTCTGGGCAAGGATGAAGACTTAAACCTTTTTCCAAGATCAACATGTTTAATAGGCAAGGTGAATTATATATTCGCAGCCACGACGTGATTATAAGTGATCTTTTCTATTTTACCCAAGAGACCAACACGTTTAGTAGGCGAGGCAATCAAAAATAAACTACATTAGTCATATGTTTGCAGCCACGACGTGATTGGAATGTTCTTTTCAAAATTTAAGTCTGAGCCCTCCGCAATCAAAACATTCACTGTTTTGAATACGGATATAAAGTTATTTGTATTTAAATGTTTCTAACCGTTTGTTTTTGACAGCTTGCAGGGATTAAAGTAAATAACGACGAATTATTCCTCGGAGTTTATTTATCTTATTTCTTTCTTTAATTCAGCTTTTATCCCGCTTTGTATTGTAATATTATTTATCGCACTTATGTAACTATTGAAATGCTTAGAATAGGCAAACTTAGGATTAATTCATAGGTTAGTTTCAAACTTAGAAATCCATCGCTAGTTTATTTATTTTAGGCTCGTCACGCGTATTCAAGATTTTCAAAACAACTTTTGTCATCTTTTATTCGCTTTATTAATCATTCAATAAGTTTATCTTTTGTTAATTTACAATTTCATGATTCCCAAAATTTTACTTCTTTGATAGTATAAATAATTTATTGTCACAAATGCATATTTTTCAAAACTTTACATGTATCTTTCTTTTTATGTTATCTAATACGCTTTGTATAAAATGCATCATTTACTAATTATTTGCAAACATCTTTTAATCTATTATACTTGTAAAACATGCATTTTTCTAGTAATAATTAACCTGAATTTTACCGGATAACCGCAAGTTAGCGGATCTTAAAGGATGCCTAACCCCTTCCCTTTAGGATAATAAAGAACCCTTACCTAGAATCTCGCTAGTTTCGCAGACTTTAAAATTGGAGTTACATAGCAGCATTTAGTTTAAATATTTAGGTGTCCTAATTCACCGTAAACATAATTAGGTGGCGACTCCTCAATCATTTTACCCAGGAATCACCGAATACGTCCGTGCTCCGCTTTGACCCGAGCAGGTCAAAATAGGGCGCGACAGTGCTTAGCTTGGCTCTTTCGAAGACATGGCATATTCATCAGTTGGATGTCAAAAATGCTTTCCTACATGGCGATCTCAAGGAAACAGTCTATATGCATCAGCCGTTGGGGTTCAGGGATCCCAACCATCCTCATCATGTCTATTTGTTGAATAAGTCCTTATATGGGCTTAAGCAGTCTCCACGGGCCTGGTATACAAAGGTTTGCTGACTATGTTTCGACTATTAGATTCACTCACAACAGGTCAGATAATTCCTTGTTCATCTACCGTCGTGGTTCGTCCGTGGCCTACATTCTGTTGTATGTGGATGATATCATTTTGACTGCCTCTTCCGATGTCTTACGCCAGTCTATCATGACCATGCTTAGCTCTGAGTTTGCTATGAAAGACTTAGGGCCCTTGAGTTACTTTTTGGGGATTGCCGTCAAACGTCATTCAGATGGATTATTTTTGTCTCAACGAAAGTATGCAACTGAGATCATTGAGAGGGCCGGGATGTCATCCTGTAAGTCCACTTTCACTCCAGTTGATACTAAGCCCAAGCTTGGTGCTGCAACCGGCGTCCCTTACGAGGATCCGACCCGCTATCGTAGTCTTGCAGGGGCCCTTCAGTATCTTACCTTTACCAGACTGGATATTACGTATGCTGTCCAGCAGGGGTGTTTATTCATGCATGATCCCAGAATTGAGCACATGAATGCACTCAAACGCATCATTCAGTATATTCAGGGTACACTGGACTATGGTTTGCATTTGTATCCTTCATCGACATCCACACTTGTCTCATACACAGATGTTGATTGGGGTGGGTGTCCAGACACCAGACGGTCTACGTCTGGCTACTATATGTTCTTTGGCAACAACTTGGTCTCTTGGTCTGCGAAGCATCAGGCGACTCTATACCGCTCAAGTGACGAGGCTGAATATCGAGGGGTAGCCAATGTGGTCTCAGAATCATATTGGTTACGTAATTTGCTTTTAGAGCTTCATTGTCCAATTCAAAAGGCAACCTTGGTTTATTGCGATAATATTAGTGCCATCTACCTTTCTGGTAATCCGGTTCAGCACCAACGCACTAAACATATCGAGATGGACATTCACTTTGTCCGTGAAAAGGTTGCCCGTGATCAAGTTCGCGTATGTCATGTCCCGTCGAGATATCAAATTACCGACATCTTTACAAATGGTCTTCCCTTGGTCCTTTTTGAAGATTTTAGGAACAGTCTCAGCGTTCGAAGACCGCCCGCTATGACTGCGGGGGTGTGTTAAATATACACAATATACACATGTATATTGTGTATATTGAATCTCGGATTTGTGCCTATTAGGACTCTCGGATTTGTGCCTATTAGTCAATGTAATTTATGGTAAATATTTAGTATCATAGTTTAGGTAAAGTTGTAATATAATTAGTAGTGTATTACTATAATTAGTGTATTACCATAAATGTATAGAATAAGGTTTTAGGAATATGATTCTCTTATTATGGAACTTGTATATATAGTCTTTCAATTAATGAAAATAATCAAGGGGATTATTTCTTTCAAAAACATAAATTACTCTAAATATTCTTCATTAGCTCATAGTTTTATCAGTATCAACAATTTTATTTAATTTAATTAGTTCAAACTACTACATAATTAGGCGAATTCATAATCACACAAGTATTTAGCATGTGACAGACATTTATTGCTTATCAAACACTAATAAATGGTTCTTCATGAAAAGATTACCCAAAATGCTAAATCGATCGTCGGTTCAAAAGTTACAATCTTCTTGTTGTTTTTTTTGGCTGAAAAGTTAACAATCTTGTTTACACTTGAAGAACACTTGTAAAATTCCTACTCCAAGAATCTTCAACAACTCTCCTTCATGGATTTTAAATTTTTTCCAATCAATTCTCTATTAATCACCAAAGCCATGAGAAGGTCGTAAATTGAAAGAAAATCAACTTTTTTTTTGGTACATAACACCGATCATTATTCACTTAGTCATTTGCACATCCCTTAAGAAAATACCAATTTCTAAAAAAATAGGTAATTTAACTAAACTATTTCTAATTAAATATGTATTAAGATTTGATCACATAACACTTAATAGAGTCAAATCTGAAAAAATAAGATTAATTCTTTTTTTTTTGGATAAGTGGACACTCTTTTTTACTCAAGAAAAAAAGGCTAAGTGAACACTTTTTTTTTATCCGAAGGGAGTAATTAATTTTTTTGGATTAAGAAATTCTTTTATTTATGGAAAACTTTGATTACACACAAGTGCTTTCCCATGTTTTATGGATGAATATTTTTATAATTACTTACCCGCAATAAGTGTTTATATCTATCAATATTATAATTCTAATTTATTAGAAATTAATATAAAATGATTAAATGATAAATTTGTGTATCTCATTTATTAGTGGTGGGGTGTATATACCATTATTATTTGTTTATTAGGATGATTTGATGGACCAAAATTTTGCTTTCCCAACAAAGGAAGTCAAATCTGGAAAAAATGAAGTCAAAGATGTGGAAATTAGAAGAAAAAGTTCTAATAATGACTTAAAAGATACCCCTCCAAATTCACATCCCTACAATTTAGTCCCTTTCAATAAAGCCTCCTGAAAGAAAGTTCAGTCTTATTCCGCATGTTCATACCCCATTATTTATTATTCCAAATCATCCGTCGGTAATTAAAATGGCACATTAGCAATAAGCCTCTAAACACAGGGGTAATTTCGTCCACTAAAAACATCTTCCCTTTAAAGTAATATCCATTCTCCCTTGCGAAGATGTTGCTTGCTGGTTGACTGCCTACTTAATACCAAACTTTTCACTCCAATTTTTTAAATAAGATATCTTCTTCATCATGAGAAAAATATAATACGTAAAAAGTACTGACAACAAATTACTCCATTTATGAGAAAAATCCAAAGAAGAGGAAAAAAATAATTAAAATAGCAATATCAGAATGAATGTCTCTAAATTTTTTAGTGAATTCAAACATTAATTTCTAAAAATAAATTACTCATGATAAGTATCATAAATCATTCTTACATGCAGTTTTAATTGTAGTTTGTTATAAATGTTATTTTAGTTAATTTTTATAAAAAATAGTAAAAATTTAACTCTAAAAATTTGTAAAAGCACCACAACATATTCAATTGGTAAATAAACATAGATTATGGATTTGTTAAAAAATATTCTCTTGAAAATTAAATAGTTTTTGTTATTTTTTTAATCTTTGGTATTAAACAATAAAATTTATTTTAAAACTATTTATAAGCAATTTAGGGAAATACGGTGAATGAGGTGGAGAGTGACGGATCGAACATGGTGGAGTGTGGAGGGTCAGTGGGAGCGAATTAGAAGTATTATTGGTCGTTTTGTGGGAAACAAGCTATCCATAATAATTAATTTCGAGATAAGTTATCTCCCAATTACTTATTTCATCCTCCTATAGGAAAAAACATAACACTATATTTTTGAGATTAGTTATACCAACCAAACATGAAATAAACACATTTCAAATTTAATTTCGGAACTAATTATCTCTTATCCCTCATATCAAACTAGTCCTTAGGGATACATGGGAGATAATAAACTTGAATGTCACTTATAAAATTTATTTTTTCTATTCCTAAAAAAGTAATTTCCCTCATATTTTTAGAAATTTATTTTTCAAAGAGAAATTAAAATATTTTAACTATTCAAATATGAAAAAATAAAAAAATATTTCACTTCATACCAAACACACCCTATCATTTCCTCGCTGCATTCGAGTTTAATTAAGTACATATTCCCTCCGTCTGTGTTTTTTTCACTCGACGCAAAAAAAAATTGAAAAAAGAAAATTTTAAATTTTATGATCTTAAATTAAAAATGTGTGTAATGTATTAAAATATTTTTTAAATCTATGTGATTTTAAATTTGTTAGGTAAGATATTTGAATTGTGAACTTATTAAATATAAAAAGATTTTTTTTAAATAGAGTAAAAAGAAAAGTAAAAAATTTAAATTGGGGACGGAAGGACTAATTGTTTTTTCTTAAAGCTAGTACAGTCTACAATAGTACTAGTTGTTCTTTTTATTTTTCTTCAATTTTCGCCGACACCTAATAGATACACACTGCCAGTGGGAGTCTTATATAAATTTCTCTCTTCATTACTAGGAAAGCTTGGAATGAGAGAGCCCTTTTAACAATGGTGATACCTACCATTACTGGCAATGTTACCTTGTCATTTCCATATTTCTCTATCTCCATGCTTCTTCTTCTTCTTGTTATCTCCGTTTCTGTACAACCCCTTTAATTCTTGTCACACTAAACAAGACAGAAATGAATAGAAATAGTTGTAAGCAAGAGGCCCTTTTTACCCCTTTACTAGTGGTGGTGATCCTGGCAGTGTTTTGTAACTCATCATTTGTTGTTGAAGGGAACACTGATCCTAATGATTGTAAGTTTTTTTCACTTTGCTCACTGATTTAAAATCTTGGATTCGTTTGTAGTGCATGATTAGTGATTTTGAGCTTAGTGTTTGTTTTGGTATTTGATTTTATTGGTTGGGTATTTTTCTGTTTTGTTGAATGTGTTAAAAGGTGGAAGCTTTTTTGTTTTATTTTTATAAAGAACGCCATTCTTCTGATTGTTTGATGTTTGAATGCCTGGTTTGGTTAATGTGGTAATGTATTTGCTTGCCCTTTTTCTGGGGTTTTTTCCTTTTCCCTTTTTGTTGGGTTTGCTAGTCAATGGAAGTCAAAGTTTGAGGCTTTAGTACAAAAAATGGAGTCTTGATTTTTTATACTTAAACTAATATGTCTCATGTATTTAATTTGGAGAGTTTCTGTGATTATGATCTGATAACGAATGCCATTGGATGTGAATGAAGGATTTGATAATTTGGAAATATGTTTTCTTGCCCTATCTGAGTGTCTTTCTTCTTTTAACTAGTTTCTGAGCCAATTCTAGCTAAAGATTGAGTCTTTACTACATAAATATTGAATCTTGTTTTTCTTGTTGGAGAGATTTTCTTGGTATATTGTTGCCTGACTCTTGTAATTTGCAGTGCAAGCTCTTCAGGTCTTGTATACATCACTAAATAGTCCTTCGCAGCTCACTAATTGGAAGTCAAATGGTGGTGATCCCTGTGGTGAGTCTTGGAAAGGAATCACTTGTCAGACCGTTTATGTTGTTTCAATGTAAGTTTGCGTACTGTTAACCTTGTGTGCGTCGTTATATATTTTAGTTATGATTTGATTGATATAATGCCTGGTTCTTGCTGAAACAGTCAAATTCCGGATTTGGGACTAAATGGAACGGTGGGATACATGCTCAACGGTCTTACCTCGTTAAAGAACTTGTAAGAGCTTGTTCTTTTAGCGGTGAAGGGTAATTAAAGGACCTACTATCACAATAAAATTAAACTTCTGCATTTTGTTGTATTTAGGGATATGAGCGGCAACAACATTCATGATTCTATACCATATCAGCTTCCACCCAATCTCACCAGCCTGTAATGTTGACTCCTTGTGAAGTGTTTGGTTTGTTTGGAAACTTTTCTGTTTACGATAATATAATCATTGTCAATGCAGGAATCTTGCAAACAACAATATAAGTGGCAACATTCCTTATTCCATTGCTGGCATGCTTACACTTAACTATCTGTGAGTGGCCACACTCATTAGGCACTTTCCAAAACAAAAATAGCATTTACTTGGTCTTCTCTTTATTCTTTTGTTAATCATTTCAGGCAACTGTTTCAAAATAGTTAACTCGAACGGTTCATTTTCAGGAATATTAGCCGTAATTCACTTTCTCAAACAATTGGAGATGTGTTCACCAACCACTCCGATCTGGGAGCCTTGTAAGTGTTCTACTTAATCATTACTTAATTAATCCTTTCTGGTAGATTCTTTTCTTCATTTCTTCTCTTTTTTTTTTCTGAATACTTTCTAAAAGAGTTCATTCATTACCAACCTGCAGTAGCTGGCGCTTCATTTGTTTTGACATACCTGCAATCTCTAAGCAAATATAGGATCTAATCATACCCAAATGTCTTTTAGATTCACTATCTTCTTAATTTTAATGAACAATGAAGTCTGGAGGCTTGTAAAATCGAACATTTTGGTTTCCTTCATAGCCTTTTTATGTGGAAAATCGTTTTGATTGTTTTAGGATAGGTGCCCTGCTCCTCTTTGAAGCTTTCTGTTGCTTTTTGTTTTAATTTATTGGATCTTCCAGAATCCCATTTAAGGAAACTGTGAAACTTACATTAGAGCTCAGTACCCCTGCTAAGAAGAGCTTTCTGGCTATATTGATTCCTCATGGCTTCAGAACATCTGTTTCACTAGTCTTAATTTTTCACTGATTTGCTGCAGGGATCTGTCTTCAAATAATTTTTCTGGAGATCTCCCTTCTTCATTCAGTATGTTGACAAATCTTTCGACACTGTAAGTATGATAACTTTCTACTAATACAGTGGGTTTACTGTTCCGTTGTTTGACTTACTCATGACATTGGCATTTCTGGCAGCCATCTGCAAAACAATCAGCTAAGTGGCACTCTCAATATCCTGGTTGGTTTACCTTTGACTAATTTGTAAGTTTCAATACTTTTTCCTTAAATTAATGGGCTTAGCTAGTTTGATTCAATGTCATTAGAGTTTTTTATGGGCAAAACAAAACCTTTTTGCAGAAATGTTGCAAAGAATCATTTTAATGGATGGATCCCGAATGAGCTCCTATCTATCCCTAACTTCATGTAAGTGACTTCACATCCTATATATTTTTACATGGTTTAGAATGTTACAGTTTCAAGGGATGTGACATAACATCTTACATGACAGATATGATGGGAATTCTTTTGCAAATGGTCCAGCTCCTCCTCCACCACCATTCACTCCACCTCCTCCCGGAAGATCTCGCAACAACCACAACCACTCTCCTAATTCACGTACAAGACCAGGTTCTGATGGCCAACCATCTTCAGAAGATGGTGATAAAAAGAAGGGATTGACTACTGGAGCTATCGTTGGCATAGCTCTTGCATCTTCTCTTGCAATTCTTTTTTCTCTGGTAGCACTTGTATTTTGTTTCCGGAGGGGCAAGAGCAAGGAAATTGCTACAAGACCCTCTACAGGAAGTCTTTCAGTTAGCACAGATAAAGGTATGTTCTCTTAACTCTTTTCTTCCTGACTCAATATTGTAATTGGTGCTAATACCCTCAGATGACTAACAGTTGTGTTGTGATGTGCCATCTTTATTTGGAATTTGGAACAAACTTGGTTCATTTCTCATGTACTCTGCTTAATCTTAGTGAATATGGAGGTACAAGAGCAAAGGGCAAAGCCTGCGGCTGCTGTAGCTGACTTGAAGCCCCCACCTACAGAAAAGGTGACGGTTGAAATGATAGAAGGGAAGAATGGATCTGTAAGGAGAGTGAAGTCTCCGATAACTGCATCTTCTTATACTGTCGCTGCATTGCAAACAGCAACAAACAGCTTCAGTCAAGAAAATCTCATTGGTGAAGGATCTCTTGGGCGTGTTTATAGGGCGGAGTTTCCTAATGGGAAGGTAATTTCAGATGTTTAACATTGTCACTTCTTACCTTTCCTACTTGTGATGTGCATTCAAAACTATTTAAAAAGCTGAACAATATTGAATAAATTCAATCCGTCACTCAAGGACATCTTTCACTTTGATGCTTTGGGGAATCACATACTTGTGAGTTGTATACTGTTCATCGGATACACAAATACATCAAAAGGGGTATATAAAGTTGTTGGCCACTCCAGCTATAACCCTAAGGTTTTTGGGGGTTGCTAAGATGCTTTAACATGGTATCAAGCCGTTACACGTGCGGGTGACTGTTGGATTACCTAATGTCCCACCTCGGGTAAATGAGGCATCCAAAGTAGTATATAAAGACTTGGCCTACTATATCTATTGCCTTAAGGTTATGGTTGAACCCTTAGATTCTTTCACAATATTTGTCTTGGGGGCAAACTTTACAAGGGTAAATACATGATCTATGTATTACTAAAGCTGAGTAGAAGTTAGTAGACTTCTTGATACTCTGCTTGCATGGGAGTTAAACTGTTGGTCTTCTTGCTAGTACATAATCTCTTAGAGTGATTCTCTTAACTGAGATTAAGTCCTTGATACTCTTTGATTCAACTTGCTCATTTAGATCTTTCACAAAGTTGATTGCACACAATAGGCTCACATTGTGATGAACACATGCCAATTGTTCACTCTGGATGGTCTGGTCACAGCTTTGCTTTTATCTGTCTTGTGATGTTTGATGGGTGTAATATTATGGTCATTTTGACGGTCATCTCACTTCTCTCCTCAGCCTGAATTAACTATGATATTATAACCTTGTCCTTCGGTTACATGATGCAGTCCTAAGCAAAGTTATTCTTAGCAGTTTCAGAGTTTTACATTATATATCTTCGAAGTTTATTATAGGATGTGCTGCTGGCTATTTCTTTTTGAATGAACCAATTGTATTGGCTATTTCTCTGCTCCCAACTTGATGCTAACTGTTCAAATAAATGATTTAAGAATATCATATTTTTACAACATTTTTTATGAGGAAACTTTTAGTTTTTCATTCATGTAGTTTCTAGGGAAGGTGCCAACTGAAAATGTCAATTGGTCTTATTAACTAACAACTGTCTATACCAGATAATGGCCATCAAAAAGATCGACAGTGCAGCACTGTCTCTGCAGGAGGAAGATAACTTTCTCGAAGCTGTCTCAAATATGTCAAGGCTGAGACACCCAAACATTGTTCAATTGATAGGATATTGTGCTGAGCATGGGCAGCGTCTTCTGGTTTATGACCATGTTGCAAATGGTAGCTTGCATGATATGCTGCACTTCGCTGATGAGAGGAGTGGATTGCTTACTTGGAATGCCCGGGTTAGAGTAGCACTTGGCACTGCTCGAGCTTTAGAGTATGTTATAGCTGTATAGTATTTTACCTGTCTCCCCCTTTTCTTGTTCGGTTTGCCTAAAACCTGAACCTTGTCTTTTCAGGTACTTGCATGAAGTCTGTCTACCTTCTGTTGTACATAGAAACTTCAAATCTGCAAATATTTTACTAGATGAAGAGCTCAATCCCCATTTATCAGATTGTGGGTTAGCAGCTTTGACTCCAAATACAGAACGCCAGGTGAGTTGTTAAATCAGATTTAATCTACATCGTTGTTGTCGTTTTAACAGGGGTGTTAAGAATATTGGGAGGTACGTGATGCATGTAATGTTTATGAGATGATGTCAATCAATTTACCTATTGGTGAAAAGAGAAACCTCCTTGTGCAGAAGTTCCTGTGAAGGAAGCTAATGCGGGAAGGCTAACTGATTCTTGTATGAACATTGCCTAAAATTGTAATTACCTCTTAATGTTGACAGGTGTCAGCCACACACGTGGTTGGTTCATTCGGTTATAGCGCTCCTGAATTTACTTTATCTGGAATATACACTGTAAAAAGTGATGTATATAGTTTTGGTGTGGTAATGTTGGAGTTGCTGACAGGAAGGAAGCCACTTGATAGGTAATTAAACCTGATCTTGTATACATTGCTAGTCAACTTACAGTATTGAATTCTTTTAATGACTTGATTCTTGTTAATAAATCATATAGTTCAAGGGTGAGATCGGAACAATCGCTTGTGAGATGGGCTACCCCTCAACTCCATGATATAGACGCCTTATCAAAAATGGTTGATCCTTCACTAAATGGCATGTATCCCGCAAAGTCTTTGTCCCGTTTAGCTGATGTTATTGCACTCTGTGTTCAGGTGAGCTTTACTCGCATGATCTTCCATTTGGAGATAATATTTGTTTATCTGTATGAAGCTTAAACAATGAAACGACTTCCAAAATATCTTTGGTGGAAGCGAAGGTCAATAACCATTGGGAATTTACGTACTCAAGGACCAAACTCGACATTCTAAACCCATCAAATAAATGACAACCAGTTTTTGCATTCTATATAAGTCCAAATTTAAGGGCATGGAAAATGTGACTGTTTACTCCTTGGTATTAACTTTTTGACATCTGGTGAACTATTTCCTGTACAGCCTGAACCTGAGTTTCGACCCCCAATGTCTGAAGTTGTGCAAGCACTGGTCCGGTTAATGCAAAGGGCGAGTGTGGTCAAAAGGCGATCCAGTGATGAATCAGCTTTCACATACAAGACTCCAGATCATGAGACGGTTGACATGCCATAATTGAAACATACACGATTAAGCAGCCTTTGCAATTTTGTAAGTAACTTCTGCAAAGGTCGAGGGTAACTATGTGTTAATACCAGACACATTAAAAATGTAATTATTTTTCACATCTTTCCGGTTAAAAAAAAAGGCTTCTTTGCACATCCCAATTTGAGCTACATAATTCACTGACAATGTCCTCCAGAGTAAACCATCTTGGGATAATGGAGATATGTCCAGATGATTATTGGCAATAAGAACATTGCAGAAAATTTTAATTCTATCTTTGTTTATATTACAGTTTTTCCAACACAAACTTTGGCTGCCTGCTGGCTACCTAATCTCTGTTTTCTCATTAGAAATTGCTTCATTTGTTCTAAGTGTTTATGACAAAGGGCTCATACATATTGCTTTCAATTGGATCTTTCTTTTGGTTTTCCAGTCATTAAATTGGTCTATCCCAGCGAGTGAAGTTCTGAACAAAAGTATAAAGCCAACATCTGCAAGCACTTTTCTTAGCTCTCTCTTTTGACTAAAAATAAAGAATGCCAAGAATTGAGCTGGAGGTGCAGTTACGTTAGTCTTTATTGTTCAACAAGTGCATTAGGAAGACGAGTGGAAATCATAGATTATTAAAACCATGGAAAATCAAGGTTTAAATCCTAGTGAAAACAAAAGATACTTTTAGTGATTTTTATCTATTTGCTGAAACCTTGTGTGCAGAGTTACTTAATAATTGTGATGGTGACAAGTAATAAGTATTGGAATAAATAGTTGTGCTGGTAGAAAGTAGTCTTAAGTCTGTATTAGAATAGTTGAGGCGTATACAAAAACCTATTGTGTTATCGAAAAAACGAGTGCATTGGAAAGTAAAATGCATGATCACGTGGAGAGTATGCACTATGCAATGAACTAATAACTTGAAGACAAGCTTCATGGATCACGCCAGATTGGGTGAAATAAAATGAAAGACAAAACATGAGGCCAGGTTGTGCCATGTGCACTTTACACTTTACTAAAATATAATTACTTCACGAGTGCAACAAATTAAAATAATTTCTTGATGTAATTGTGATTGAAGTTATTCAACTAGCACTAGATACAATTTTTCAACCATCAAAGCAAATAAAAACAAAAACACAGAACGAATAAATCTTTTGTTTTACTTTCCAAAGGATATATCTATATAGGACATATTCCAAGTTTAAGTTTCAAGAAAAATATAATTTCGCAATTCAAATGAATACTAATTTGATCAACCTTGAGAAAAAAAATATTTACTCGGAATTTCAAAATCTCTCCTCTTTAACACTTGTGTCCTCAGATGTAAACATTATATAAAGTCTAGTAATCTTATATACACACACATTAAATTCACTTCTCAAAAATGTAATATTCCATATTTCTACATCAATTAAGTTTATAAATCTATTTTTAATTCTTTTTTTATATATAAAAGACTTCATGTTTATCACGATTTTCCTCTCACATGTCCTAAAACCGTTAATTTCTCAAAATTAACCAAAAAACAAAAATTACAAAAACTTAAAACATAAAAACATCTATGGCTTCTCGCAGCTATTCAAGTTCTAATTTCTCAGAATCATCTTACTTGGTAGAATATTTTCCTCAATATTCATCTTTCATAAATATGGTTAATATATAACTATACAAGGTTACAACTAAGTAAATGATAAGGAGAAGATCATGCTTAATTATCTTCCTAAAATAATGCTAATCTTTCTAATTAACTATTTTACCTCATACCATAGACCTGTCCACCGGGTCGGGGACCCGACCCGACCCGCATATTTTTTAAATATAATTTATATTATTTTTCCTTCATTAATATTTATTTTGTACTTATATATTTTTTTGTCATTAATAAGTGATATAATGCATGTTTTTATAATATATGTATGACATAAAATAAGATAAAAACGGTAGCTGATTATTAATTATATATTTATATTATTAGTCGTTCTGTTAATATCACGGAAGCATAATGTCGGGAGAGAAAGTAATTGTAAATTGGTGAAACTTTAAATGGTCATCCACTCTGCGCTCGGATGTCCGTTTTACCCTGAATTTTTTTTTGCTGATTTTTTCGAGACAACGCCGGTCAAACAACGTCCGTTTTTCCAATCAATTTGTGTTTTTTCCCAAATCGGTTTCTAATTTTCTTTTTCTTTAGTTAAGATCTCACAATATACAATACATTTCGACGTTGAAATTTCGTGGTAATGTAGGGGTGAATGTCAATTTCAGTTTTGGAAATTCAATTTTTTTTAAAAAAAATATTGACCCTACCCGACCCTAGCCAGCCAAAAAATTACGACGGGTCATGGCCGATCCGTGACTGTAGGGTCCCCGAAAGGCCAGGATTGGAATTTTTTTAAAAAAATAGAATCAGGATCGGGCAAGCAGGGGAAAAAGTCAATTGACCCGATCCTGACCCGGCCCGACCCGACCTTTGGACAGGTCTATACCATATACAAATGATTTTATAATAATTACAAATTACACTAATTGATTACTAATTATTCTATCAAGGACGATAACGAACAAGCCAGCGATCCGAACCCGGATCGGGCTGACCCCCTGAGTCCGGGTCATTGGAACCACTCGCATAACGGGTTGTTGGGTTTCACGTTCGGGTCGAAGAAGATGAGGAAGAAGAAACCCTTTTGTCAGGAAAGAGCAATTCTCGGGTTGGCTCTCATTGTTATTGCTTTTGTGTCCATGAATTGATGGATGCTTTCCCGGATCCAACAGAACTCGGGTCGGGCTCCTCGGGTTGAGTTCCGGTTCTTGAAAGACAATTCCTCCACTTTATCAATTCGGGTATGTTTGAATCACTCTTTATTTTGAAAGATGGGTTGTGGAAATGAATTTTGAGAATTTAGGCTTGCAATTAGATTATGTATTTAATTCTTGGTAACTTATATTGTATGTATAGATGATATTTGTAATGTGAGGATGATAAAGATTGGATTTTTAGATATTATGACATGATCTTCATACTTTAGCTGTCAAGTTGAAAAATTGAATCTTGAGATGTTCAGCAACTAGACCTACATGTTACTTCTCCGGCAAACTATAAAGTGTCTTCTAAGTATTTTTCTAATTTATTTTTCAACCTATTTAGTAACAACAACATATCCCGTGTGGTCTAGGGAGGGTAGGATACAGAGGATTCATTTAGCTGACCCGAACTAGTTTAGGGACGTGGCTTAGTTGATTGTTCAAGTATGAATGGATTCACTGATTTTGGCTACTTTTGATGCATATGGAGTAAATGTTACTTTTGATAATGGTAGGAAGAACTGGTAAGGCTTGGCAAAGGGAGAAAGCCTCAGAAAACAATCTATGCACGATTGTTGGCTAAAGCTGCTCATGCCTTCGCTGAGGTACTTTTTGTTTCTAGAAGGAAGTGTGTGGATCTATTAGTTGATTTTACTTGATAATGTGAGGCTGCTGCATTGCAGGGACAGAAAAAATCCGAGCCAAAAGATTTGTGGGCTGAACCCTATTTTGTTGCTTCCTCTTGCAAACCTTGTACTGAGCCGCGTGACTGGCAACCTAGTGGTCTCTCTCTCCATGCATATAACATTTCGGGTAGTTAACTTCTTTCTTATGTGGTTCGTAATAAAATTTTCAGAGGGAAGAAATGGTTACATTATCGTCGCTGCAAATGGTGGGATAAATCAACAGCGAGTAGCTGTAAGTTATGTCTTCATCTTTGACATTATTTGTTCCATCAGCACGGCAAGATATATCTGTTTAGTTTAGGTTGCCAAGACAAAGGCTCAGCTCTAATATTATATGAAAACTGTGGTCTTTTTTCTTAACTAACACATCTTTTCCTTGCACAACAGGTCTTCAATATTGTTGCTATTGCAAGATTACTCAATGCAACCTTGGTTCTTCCAAAATTTCTTTACAGTAGTGTTTGGAAAGATGCGAGGTAAAAACTTACTACTTTTTGTCATTTTCACTTATTTCTCTTCCTTTTTCCTGTTGTACAATAAGGATTTGCAGAAAATTATGTAAAACCATCAAAATAATGGGATCTTTGTTTACAGATTTACAAACGTCTCCCATATACCATTGTGTACCTTCACACTTGTGAGTTCTTGTTGTTGACTCGAAATCTGTACTAGTTGAATAGTATTTGATTTGATTCTTTTCCGTTTTCTTGTCATAACTAGTTAAACAATCTGAACTAGCTACATTTTGAAATTCTTTAACTCAATAATTGGGAACTTGTGATGTAACACTGATTTCTCTTTGGTCACTTGTCTACACTACATGAGCTTTCCAAGACTTTGTGATTGTCCCAAAGGTTCGCCTGGCTTTCCTTTAGTTGTATCTACTTTGAGAGATGCAAGTATGACTGCATGTTTATCTGGGTGTTATTTTCTGGTATCAACTCTAAATTTGTCATACAGCCTCATTTTTATGGGGAAAGATGGATTCACCATAGTTCTTTTTCTAAACTCTTTTCCAGTGTGCTTTGAGCTACATAACAATCTCCGTTTGCATTTCTAACTGCTGCTTAACCACCCTTCCATTTGCAACTAACTATGCCCCCTCCAATTTTTTTTATCTGTGGGGGGTTATTTTGGAAGTGTTGCATTTAGTAACCTTTAGTATGATCTTCATCAAATAGAAATTGAAACTTTTAATAAGATTTTTATGTGCCTTCTGTCCATTTTGCTTCCTTCAAACTTGTTCCCTTTTATTGCTAATGTGAAACATTGGATACTTTATTAGTTCCTTAAATTGAAGATTGATAGATGTAACCTATAATTTTCTTAGCCAGTTTGGAGATATCTACCAGGAGGAGCATTTCATCGACTACCTGAAACCTGATATTCATGTAGTTAGAGAACTTCCTCTGGAGTTACAGTCCTTAGATCTAGAGGCCATTGGCAGTTTGGTAAGACTTTCACCTAAATCAATCATTTTGAATATCATCATGTGAAGCAACTAGTTCTGACGATCTGGAAATAAATCCAGGTGACAGATGCAGATGTTGTAAAAGAAGCAAAGCCAAGTTTCTACAAGAAATATATTCTTCCTATTTTGCATGAAAACAGAGTTGTCCATTTTCTTGGATTTGGGAATCGGTTGGCATCTGATCCGTTACCACTTCAGGTGCAGGTAAACCTATCGAACTTGATTTTAGGGTTCCTTGTTGATTTCTCAGTTCTTCATTTCATCTTCTCATTTATCTGATTCCATAATTTCTACCTTTGGTTCCTGATTTGGGGACTTCATCTAGAGACTTCGATGCAGATGTAATTTTCATGCTCTGAAATTTGTTCCAAAGATAGAAGAAACTGGAGCTTTACTAATTCGGAGAATGCGTCAGAATGTTACACGTTTGGGACCCTTGGGTCGTCACCTAGTGGGTTCTTTCTCAAAGTCTATGATGAAGGGTGAACGAAATCATGGAACAAAAGTCGCTAGATATTTAGGTTTGCATCTGAGGTTTGAAATTGATATGGTGGCTCATTCCCTCTGTGAATATGATGGGGGTGAAGAAGAAAGAAATGAACTGGAAGCATATCGTGAAATCCACTTTCCTGCATTGGTGGAACTTAAGAAGACCAAGAAGTATGTTATGTATAATCCTTTCTCAATTCCTTTACTTGCATAACTCATAAGAAAAAGTTAGGCTAACTTGTTAGGTTGTCCTGAACTGTTGCTTGTTTCTTTGATTATCTAGAAAACTGCACCAGATACACACAAAAGCATATTGAACTAAGGGTGTGTTTGGTATGATAGAAAATGTTTTCATGGAAAATAAGTGTTTTTTTTACTTATTTCTAGTGATTGGTAAGTAAACAAAAAATATTGCTCCAAAAGCATTTATATATAATTTAGGCGAACACTATGAGGGATGGGGAAGTGGAGCCTTGGAGCGACGGTAAAGTAGTCTCTGTGTGACCTATAGGTCACGGGTTCGAGCCGTGGAAGCAACCACAAGCATTAGTGTAGGCTGTCTACATCACACCCCTTGGGATGCGGCCTTTCTTCAGACCCTGCTAACGCGAGATGCTTTGTGCACTTGACTTCCCTTTTTTGTACTATGAGGGATGGGATGGGGTGGGGGATATGGGGGGTGGGTTGTGTGTTGGAGGGTGTGGAGGAGATAATAAATATGGAATGTCACTTATGAAACCTGTTTTCTCAACTTTTAACGGGGAAGTTGTTTTCTTCAGTTTTGAGGAACTTCCAAAAAAAAATTAACCAACCAAACATGAGAAATTGGAAGACATTAAAATGTTTTCCTCCACTCCAAACACACTCTAAATATAAGCTACTTATTTTCTTTCTAGCATCTAGATCAGATTCATGTCGTCTTGTTGTGAAAAGAGGGGGGCGCTCTGGATTACCTCTATTGTACAATTGTAATTAAGCATGTCTTAAAAGTGACGAGTAATATTTTCTTCATAGATGCCAAATGACCTAAGCCTAATTCTAGAGACTTCTATTGAGGTTATAACGTTCAATTTATTAGAACTATTCCCAGTTCACTTATTGATTCTGACAAACCCATGTGTTCTGGTTGCCCTCCCCAGCAGCTCTAAAGGCTGAAGGACTGTGTCCTTTAATGCCCTGAAGAGACGGTGCTAATGCTGCTGCCCTTGGTTTTAATCGGCAGACATGCATATACTTGGCAGGTGCACATATCTATGGAGGGAAATCAAGACTGGCCTCCTTTTCTACCTTGTATCCTAATTTGGTCACGAAGGAAAACTTACTTTCCTCTTCCGAGATTGAACCATTCAAGAATTTCTCATCTCAGGTAAAGTCTGGCTTAATTGGTTCAACATGATTTTGTTTAATCATCCCCTGCAAATTTTTATGTAGCCCCAAACTGTACAAAGAATGGTAATATTTAACAAAACTTTTACGTGCTTGGTATTGACTAATTATGTCAGTTGTTTCTCAAAGAGAACTGTTTGCTTTCATGGGAATTATTGGCGAACAGATCAAACAGAATGTCAATACATGCACCAGGGGGGTCTAAAATTTATCAGCGAGCAAATTTGAATATAAAAATTTTGCTCGCACTTGTGGGAAGCTTGTTCTTTGAATTCTTGCAATAAAAAAGATAAAGAGCTTAAAGCTCTTAGAAACCGTTTTAACTTAAGGTGCAGAAAGGAAGAAACGTATGCACTTAAATTCTTGTATAAAACCTTTGTTTGCCATTTCAACTATAGATGTTTGCATAGGGCTGTCATTTGTTCCCACAATGAATAACTTAGCTTTTTCATCTTCTGAACATAATAGGCATTCGAACTTATATCGGCATTACATATGTAACCACCTGTTGCTAACTTGCAATAGTATACTCCAGCTTCTGCAGAGGATGCTAGCATCCTGTGACCATAATCATCATATATTTGATTTGAGAACTTGACTCATGCAACTAGGTGCTAACATATAACTCAATTTTGCAGCTAGCAGCACTGTACTTCATAGTTTGCACCGCTTCAGATGTGTTCGCCATGACAGACTCCGGAAGCCAATTTTCATCATTGGTCTCTGGTTTCAAGTATACTACGGCGGGGGAAAATGGCTGCCATACAGCCAAACAAACGGAGACTTGCTGTAAATTTGTCAAGAACAACACAATAGATTGGAGAACGTTTGAGCAAAGAGTGAGGAAGGCAGCGAGACAAACCAAACAGGTATTTTCACGACCTGTTGGAAGGAGCGTATATAGATATCCACGGTGTAAGGAGTGCATGTGCAACACATAGGTCTTAAGCTAACTAGGTCTATTGTCACCTGAGTATAGGGAATTTGTTTTTACAAACAATTGTATATGTAACATTATAAACTTGAATTAATCAAGCTCTCTTTCTTTTTACTTTTTTTTGGTAATAAACTGTAAAATTTTGTTACCACCAACACAACCACAATGAACAAATACAAAACTAGAAGAGCACCTGTACTTCACCACCTCTACATACAGAGTGTCAAAATAACAAGCCTCACACGAAAACTAAGTACAAATATTCTCAAGAAATCCATACATTTGCTTGCCTGCTTCGATCTAATGAACATACCTATTCTTTCCTTCACTATAAACTTTATCTGTGGGACCATAGAGCTTTTATTCACAGCTAAGTTCCTATAAATTTTCTAATTCCTAGTCTGCCAAGTAAAATATACTAGGGCACTATACACAGCAGCCACAACTTCCTTCTTCAGTTTGCACCATTGCTTCTGAGTAATACACTTCAGTATGAGCATAGTCTCCATCTGAGGCATTTGCAACCTGAGCCATTGTAGGATTTCCAACCAGATTGCCTGTGCCCAGTCACAATCAGTAAACAGATGTTGAACATCTTCCACTTCCCCTTGCTCACACACACATTCTGCAGTTTCACATTGGATACCCATGCCCACCATCCTGTCTTTGGTTAACAATTTCCTATGATGTGCTAACCATAATATAAACCTGTGCTTTGGCAGCACCATTTTGCTGCATATGAGTTCATGAGACTCAATACTTGCCCCTTGTCCTAGCAATACTAGATAACTCTGATTCACAGAATACTGACCATTTGCAGTTAAATTATATCTATCATTGCTATACGACTGCTGCATTCCCAACTTGATCTTGTTTAAATTCCTCCAATACCAACTACTAGTACTAGGTGGAACATGGTCCCAAAAATTTTCACCTTGTTGCATATAGATACCATAAATCCACCTAACCAATAGCACCTCCTTATTTGTGACCAATAACCATATAAGTTCCCCAACATATGCTAAGTTCCACAATCTACAACTCCTAATATTCAACCGCCAGGTTTTGTGCATGGGGATTTGAAAGAAACCGTCTATATGCATCAACCACCAGGTTTTGTGCATCCGGGGGCTCCTCATCATGTTTGTCGTCTTTGTAAATCGCTATATGGGCTGAAACTAGCCACCAGGGCTTGGTATGAGCGATTTGCTACTTACATCATACAGATCGGTTTCGTGTGCAGCAAGAGTGATCATTCATTGTTCATTTTTCATCGAGGTACTGACACAACTTACCTTCTGTTATATGTGGATGATATTGTACTGACAGTTTCTTCAGATGGCCTGAAGCACGAGATCATTGCTCTACTCAAGTCCAAATTTGCTATGACTGACTTGGGTAAGTTGAGTTATTTTTTGGGGATATCATTGACCAGATCCGCACATGCCATGTTCTTGTGTCAGCGTAAGTATGCAGAGGAGATCGTCTATAGGGCTAAAATGGCAAATTGTAAGATCATGCCCGCTCCCGTCGACTCCAAGTCCAAACTCAGTGTAGATGATGGGGATCCTGTCAGTGATCCCTCTCTTTATAGGAGTCTCACAGGTGCTCTTCAGTATCTCACATTCACTTGGCCAGATATTGCATATGCGGTTCATCATGTGTGCTTGTTCATACACTCTCCTAGGGAGCCTCACTTTACGGCTCTTTAAGCGTATCATTCGGTACATTAAGGGCACTCTTCAATATGTACTTCATTTATATCCCTCATCACCGACTAGATTGCTCTCATACACAGACGCGGATTAGGCAGGTTGTCCGGACACCCGTCGCTCTGCGTCCGGCTATTGTGTGTTTTTGGGGGATAATATCATATCATGGTATGCCAAGCGGCAAGCTACACTTTTCCGTTCGAGTACATAAGCAGAATATCGAGGCGTTGCGAACGTTGTTACCGAGCTAT
The DNA here is from genome assembly GCA_029783415.1 of Anisodus acutangulus. Lineage (NCBI taxonomy): Eukaryota > Viridiplantae > Streptophyta > Magnoliopsida > Solanales > Solanaceae > Anisodus > Anisodus acutangulus. The sequence goes on along the minus strand of CM056499.1, from coordinate 37,279,532 downwards.
GTTGGCTCCGAAATCTCCTTCTTGAGCTTCATTGTCCCATACGTAAGGCATTTTTGGTTCACTGTGATAACATATATGTTGTCTACTTGTCTCATAACCCGGTTCAGCATCAGCGAACCAAGCATATTGAGATGGATATTCATTTTTTTCGTAAGAAGGTTGCAATGGGTCACGTTAGGGTGTTGCATGTACCTTCTTCGTATCAGTAGGCAAATATCTTCACAAAGGGGCTTCCTCGGCAGTTGTTCCTTGACTTCAGATTCAGTCTCAGCATTCTTCCTCCTCCCGCTCCGACTGAGGGGGTGTGATAGTGAATATATTCCATATATATTCTGTAATTAATGTAAAATAGAGATCATAATTCTATTAGTACTACAATTGTATACTCTATATATATGATATTAATAAGAAAACTCCGGCAATGAGATTTACACTATTCTACACTTCTAATGACTAAAAATATACCTCCTCCCTCCAAGATTAGACCAAACTATAAATGTTACATTGTTTCACAGTAATTTAGTGTGAAATTCTGTAAAATGCATTGTAAATAATTAATCTCAAGTAAGTTGAAGTTGTTTATATGGCTTCTCTTTATCCATGTATCGCTTCATTTAAGTTCTCTTAGGTCTCATTTGTTTTTATTAAGATTAAGATCTTCAAATCTAAATACATATTTAAATATTAAGATGTCGTATTAAGATTTGAATATTTAATAATTAAGATTATTTGTTTTTTCAACATCTGAATGTATAAATTTTATTTTTATTTAAAATTTAATAGATAAAAATTTAATAAAATACTAAATTAATTAATCAAATATTCTATCAACAAAATAATTTTAAAATTTTTTATGGCGATTGTTGGTGGTGGATGTCGATTAGAGATGGTGTTGACTAATGGTGATGTTGTGGGTAGTAACTAGTGGTGATGATGATAGTAGTACTTCATGGTGGTAGTTGGTGGTGGCAGTTGATAGTCCTGGTGAAAGATAGTATAGCTAATGGTGGTGGTGAATGATGACTAATGGTGTCGATTGTTGTGGTAATGGTGGTTGGTAGTAATGATTGTAAATGGCGGTTAATAGTGATGACGATTTATTGTAGTGATTGACAACATTGGCGATGGTGGAGGATGGGAATTGGTAGTTTATAATGGTGGGTGGCGGTAGCGATAGTTGATAATGGTGAACGTTGGCGGTAGCAATGAATGAAAGAAATTGATGAACTATCATCTTTCAGAATCATTTGATCAATAGACATCTTATTGATATTAAGATTTATTTACAGATTTAATCATTCAAATCTATTCAGCCTAATTAAGTAATTGTAACATAGAAAAAACAAATGTTTTTAATAGTTAAAATTAAATCTAAATAATTAATATTTAGACCTAAAAATAAACTGACTTAATTATTGTGATCTGAATTAAAATTAAAATTGGAAGTGACCAACTACAAACTTACTCTCTCCGTCCCAAAAAGTTTGTCCTAGTTTGACTTAACTCGGAGTTTAAAATATAAAGAAATGTTTTTAAAATATGTGATCCAAAACAAGTATTAGATATTTATGTGGCTATAAATCATTTCATAAAGTTAAATTATTTCTAAATATAAAAATATGTCACTCTTTTTTAGACAAACTCATAAAAAAAAGTAGGACAATTTTTTTTGGGACAAATGGACTAGCTTTTAACTAATTTTAGCTTAAAGTGCTTATTATAAATGCTTAAGCACTTTCAATGTTTGCCAAACACATAATAAAAAAGGTGCTTAGATAAACTCTTTACATCCTAAAAGTAAGCTTTATAAGCATTGTCTCACAAGCAAGTATTGGTTTATAGATTGTTCAATTGTTCAACGGGTATTTAGCTGGGATTAATACTATCCGGACGTAATAAATTCTTAGCAATAGTATAAGATGACATGTCAACGATTTTACACTAAAGATACGATTCAAATCCCAAAAGACTTTGTTAACTGAGTTCCAATTTCCAAAAGACTGTCATCTGCTAATACTAGTACATACAAGAACTACTGATAAAAGGACATAACAGAGCAGCTAATCTATGCAAAGAACCGGCATTAGTTTCAGTTCATTGCACTGTACAAAATCCTGATGAGCATCCTAAACATGAAGAAAACTAGCTCCATCCATCTTACTACAGCTCCGCCTACCTCTTCTGGCGCTTCGGCACAACCTGAAAAATCATTAAGCAATCCTGGCAATGAGAGAGAGCGAGTCTTAACTATAAAAAGGAACAATGAAACATGTTACAAGGACATGTATGATACATGTACCAGACTTGCGTATGTTCAAAGTAAGGCTGTCCAGTGGGACGGGCCGGCCTGATCCCCCCTTAAAAAAAGTACGGTGTCGGGGTTCGAACTCGGGACCGGACCTGGACTCGTCCCGCCCGTCCCGATTCCGATCGAACCCGACCCCGCCCCCTTTGCAAAAATAACCGTTGCAACGGCCAAATTTCGATTTTGGCCGTTGTGCGACAGCTATAACGGTCATCCCCCCCCCCCCCCCAAATAAACCCCCTACCCCCTTAATATTTATTTTAACCTCTAAATTAGTATATTTACACTTTAACCCTATTTCTCAACTATAAATACTTCATTTTTCTCACAAATCTTCCTACCATCTATCTAATCTCTCAATTTATCTCTTTACAATTCTACATTGCCTACTAAATATTATATTTTTTTTGCTCATTTTTATCAAAGTTCAAAAATTGGGAGTGAAGTTGGCAACTAGCTTGAGGATCATCCATCGAGCAAAGTTTCAATTTTCAACATCAATTACACGTAAACGTTACGTCGACGTTTAGTAACTTCATTCCTTCTTTAAATTATTATTGTTACTTAATTTTAATTATCGCACTTAATTTCATTTACTTTAATTATTTATTTGCATAATTATAATGAAACGCCTTGGACATGTGATTAAGGGTAAGGGTGCTTCTTCTAGTAGGGTAACAAGAGTACTTCTTCTAGTAATCATATTACTAGTCCCGATGATTTGATTGATTTCACTCATATAGATGAAACTACTTTTTTTAATGATATACCATTAGATGATAAGGTATATTTTGCATCTGAACCAAACTTTAATTTTGACGATAATGTAAATGACACACCAACTAGTGCACCTCAACCTCAGGCTCAGACTGAGTCTCAGTCTCAAACTGAAACTGGAATACCTCCTATTTCTCCTAGTATGAGTCGAAGCCCCACACAACGAAAATTAAAATCAGCTGCATGAGATTTTTTGATAGGGACAAAGAGAATCAAGTAGTTAGATGTAAAATTTGTAAAAATGTTTATAAATTTAAAACTGAAAAAGGTCAAGGTGGGACGGGAGGTTTATTGAGACATGTACAAGGCAAGCACACATCTAGGTGAAATCAATAACAGGGAAAAAATCGAGTATGCCAATGCCCTCTGAGTCGGGACAATGTTCACATAGTGTCCCGACCAAGTACAGGGTCAAATTAACCCGACGACATGGGAATTTTTTATCCTAAATATGATAAACATAAAGATAGGAAAAATATGGCAAAATTAGTTGCGATTGATGGTTTGCCTTTTGCATTTCCTTCCTCTCATGATTTTATTTTTTACATTAGAGAAATGTATAACCCTTCTTTTAACGGTTTTCCTAGATCAACTGTTAGAAGAGACATTTTTAAATTTGCAAGTGAATATCAAGAATATTTACGTTATACATTATATCATTTTAATGGCAAAGTAACTCTCACTTCTGATATAGGAATACTAACTGTAATGATTATTTAACGGTAACATGTCATTGGACAGATCATAATTGGTCTATGCAAAAACGTATTTCAGCATATAGATATATCGATGATAAGCACATTGGAACTTTTATTGCACAAAATATTAATGAAATTTGTGATTATTATAAAATAATTGATAAAATTATGACTATTACATTAGATTAGGGCTATTCATAATAATCTGAATCGATCGATCCTATACGCAATCCGGTCGATCCGATTCGAAAAATCGCATATCCGATCCACTTTTTTGAGTTTCGGATATCCGAAAAAATCAGATCGGATACGGATCACAATTTCTTTACTTTCGGATATCTGAAATATCCAATTTTTTATTTTCTTTTATTTGTATTGGTGTATTAGTTTGGATGTTGGATATTGGATGTTTTAGCTAGTAATTAATGTATTGGACCTATAAAGTTCTACTTTCCATTTTGGAGTTTTACTATTTGTTAGGAATTACAGGTTTATATCCTTGAAGAATGAAGACTATATTGTTGTGTATTGGTCGGTCACATGTTGGGTTGAAGTTATTTCAGTATTTAATTGTGTTTACTTTAAGTGGTATGTGAGGTTTCTGTTGAACAAATTTGCTAAAGAGAGCAGGATATTTATGAGGCAGTTGCTAGAATGATAAATGCATGATAAATTTCAGATATTCGATTATCCGATCCAAAAATTTCGAATATCCAATTTTTTCGAATCATAATTTTACCGATCCAAAATAAACAGCCCTACATTAGATAATGCTACTTCTAATGATTATGCTTTAAGACTTTTAAAAGTTCGATTAACTACATCTTTTCCTAATCATTTTCATATAAGATGTGCGTACTATATTTATGACATAGTTGTAAAGGATGGCCTAAAATTTTTGAAAACATTCTTAATAAAATATAATTTGTGATAAACTTTATTTTTAAAGGTATTAAGATACAAAGACACAAAGAGTATAAAAAACTTGTCACAACTGTGGATTACCTAATAGAAAAATTCCTGAAAAAGTAGCGACTAGGTGAAATTTTCTATATGAACTACTTGTTGTTTACGATTATAGAAACACTATAACTTTATTATTTAACGCCCATAATAAAAATCCAAAGGATATGCTTGTAGGTAACGATTGGGAATTTTTTTTTAGAACTTAATGGATTTTTAGAGAATTTTTTTCAAGCTACTAAAGAATTTTCTTATATTTATTATCCTACTATTCAACTATGTTATTTTATATAGCTCTAATATTTTTATTACTTAATGAATATATGAAAAAACAAACTTATAAAGCATCTATTGAAAAAATGTTTAAAAATTTAAAAAATACTTTTTTTCTATTCCCACTATTTATATTGTTGGTGTTGTATTAAATTCGACTATTAAAGTAGACGATTGTAAAACACTTATAGAAACGATTTATGATTGAATAAAAGTACTTCCAACAGATCCAACTGAATAACCAACTCACGACCCAACTAAAAAAGAAGTTATATCTAGCATACACACTGAATGCAAAAAAGTATATATGTATTACCAACAACAAAATGTAAATAATCAACCGATTTCCGTACCATCTTCTACTACTTCGCCGCAATCTTATAAAAAACATACGGTTTCTGCTGCTAGTATTCAAGACCTTAGAAATAAAATGTTTAGTGGTTCAACTTCTTCACAAGTTAGCGAATTTGATGTTTATATTTTGCAAGGTGTTGTACCGTACGAATTAATTCCCAATGATGAAGGACAAGAAGACTTGCTGAAATACTAGAGGAACAATGAAAAGACATTTCCAACACTAGCAAAAATGGTCCGAGATGTGTTGAACATTCAAAAGTCATCAACCGCGTCTGAAAGCGCTTTTTCTGAGGTAAGATTTCAAATAGGAGAGCACATACATTCATTGGCGGGAGACACATTGGAGATTGCAGTTCTATTCAGAGATTGAATCCGAGCGGAACGTAGAATGTGCGGTCAATCGAAGATCAACGAAGAAGAAGACTACAACTACAACGAAATCTTGTCTGAGGGAACAGGAAGCGCCGTCGAACAATTTGACCAACTTTCAATTCCAACCGAAAATCATCAAGACATGAGAAAATTCGAAGAAGTATGGTTAACTATGTAATTTTTATAGTTGCAATTTTACTATGTGATTTGCAACTTTTGAACAACACCACAAAGTTGCAACTTTGAAATTGTATTACAAAAAATCATATTTCTATTAAATAATATAAGAGGCACAAAAACAGGCTTGAGATATTTTTATTACACTATCCTGTTCAATTATTGAAGTGTTTATATATATTATTTTTTTAAATTAAGTGCAAAAAAAACCGAAATCCCGATCCCGACCCCGTCCCCCAAACAACGGTCCCCTTTTCCGGCGGGATGTGGGACGGGACGGGACATCTACCTGTCCCGCCAAAGACCCGATCCCGACCATTTGCAACTTTTGAACAACATCACAAAGTTGCAACTTTGAAATTGTATTACAAAAAATCATATTTCTATTAAATAATATAAGAGGCACAAATACAATTTTGAAATATTTTTATTACACTATCTTGTTCAATTATTGAAGTGTTTATATATATATTACTTTTTTAAATTAAGTGCCAAAAAAAACCGAAATCCCGATCCCGATCCCGACCCCGTCCCCCAAACAGCGATCCCCTTTTCTAGCGGGATGTGGGACGGGACGGGACATCTACCTGTCCCGCCGGAGACCCTCCCCCGTCCCGGCCCACTGGACACCTATAGTTCAAAGTGTTTAGCAAGTGCCCTTTGGTACTTGCAAAGATTAAACAGAACACCTATGACTATATGACAAGGAAAGGACATCAAAGAAAATGAGGACCCTGCCTTAAAAGGGGCAATTTGACATAGATGTTGAATAGAATTACAATAATCGACAACCAAAGTGAGGGTCAAATGAAAATGACATTGCAGCATCATCAAAGAGAAGCTGTTGCTCAACAACACAGTTCCAATGGCGGCATAGGTAAGGGTTCTACTCGAACAAAGTGTTAAATCCAAGTTAATGCTACAAATGGGGAAGTGGGGGTCAAAATTTTAAAGACACTGACATACATGGCCACTAGTTGATTATTCACGAAATGGCAGGTTGAAGGAGAAATGGACCACGTAACCTCACATCTTTGTGTCCAAAAGAATATTGTTAAAGTCAAAAGGCAAAAAGAGCTTTAAAGTGTTGTTTCGTCCACATACTAGTTATGTGGGAATTATAATACAGGAATCTTTATGGGGCGAATAATAATGAAATGATCGTTCTGAAATACTAACAATATAGGTTTGTTATGCAGGGAATAATAATATAACGAATGTTAACTAGGGATGATTACTTACTTCAAGAGCAGAATGTCGTGAACACTTTCATCCCCTCAATCCTAATACATGTATTCTTATTCCACATTCTATCCCACATAAAATAATATATAGATTCCTAAATAAATCAATCACGTCTTATTTAATTTATAGTACCCAAAAGTTACATTAGTTATGTGGGGATTGCTTTTTCTTAACCGGACAACCAAACACCAAGTGGCACAAAGCTTAAACGCACCTCTAATAATGATAGTTAGAGTTGCACAACCACAAAAGCACACTTCTTAGTCTAACATGCACTTGTACCTATAGTTACAGATCTCCGCCTTGGGCTCTATAACAATAAATGAAAAGTATTTAAAAGGTCACTCAAGTATCTCCTTACAGATCCCCGCCTTGGGATGAATATCAAGTGGGAGGACTTCTTTTGGTTTTTTACCTACCTTTCTGGGATAAAGTAGTAAGAATTTTTTAACAAAAGTCTGCATTTAGAAGATGCATCAAGGGCGGATTCCCATAGTCATCCTTAAGCAAAATTCAACATCACGTTAACTAGAAAATGAAACAGATATATAAATACATGTATTTCAGTCTCTTAGCCAATGCAACGCGACTACCTACTTGGCTAACGTAACACACTTTAAGACCCCGGATATGAAGACTCCTGGTAGCAGCTGACTTTTTTTCTGTGAGATCAGAATGGAGTCAAAACTCAAAAGGACTTAATGATGTCAATCATTGTAAAGTAATAAATAACTGTTAACCTTTCATAATTTCAGAAGTCCGTCCACCTAGAAAGTTATAGAACATAAAGAATACTCTGTATCTAATGGATTTTGTCCATCCTAAGCATAGAAAGCCCATCACTTTTCCTCCCTTTCATCCTTATGATAGAAGAAGTTGTTTGTCACCCCAACATATTCTTATTCAGACAACAACAACAACAACGTCTTAATCGCAAACTAGTCGGCGTATACTATATGAATTCCCTATATCTGTTCCACTCCATTTGGACCCATTCCAGCATATTCTTATTCATGCTATCTTAAAAGCTTAGATGAAGTGGAGAACTGGTATGAACTCCACCTTCTCACATGTTAAAGGTCAAATCAATAACTGCTAAAAAAAAGGCAAGAATATACTACCTTGCCATTAGACAGAGGGAATGAAGCGTACGTACTAAGAGACTTCTTCACATCTTCGGATGAGCAATCTGAACAAACAAAATCAGCAGCTAGTTGTTTAGTTTGTTCACTAGTCATGCCCACACAGGCTGGATGATACCTACAAAGATCCAGGAAACGAATCGTGAGAAATGAAAGCATGCAATTCTTTTAAAACTGGAATCAGATCCCGGCTGGTTTTTTGGTTTAACCAATCAGATCGGTCATGAAGGCACAGTCTCATCCTTCAGAACAGTTGTTCTAACAGATTTTATACAATGTGGAACTCATAAAGCAACCTGGACAGCACCCAGATAACATTAACTCAACCCCAGATTGTGGCAAGCTGATTGAGACATGGAAGTCTTTTATGTATGCACAGCACGACAACCAATTCAAAACATACAGAGAGGCCTACTGCATTTTTCATGCTGGAAACAAAGGAAATGACATCAACTCAAGACAATTTCTTGTTCTTCTTTTCGGATAAGTCGCTATGGGCCGAATATCCCTTTACTTGATATCTAGTGCTTTACAAAAAACAATCATAGTGCAGAGGTCAGCCGCAACTTCCACCACACAGATATGCTCTTCATATATTGCACATAATGAATACTAAAGAAAAATAAGCAAGAACATAACATTCCTTGCAATAGGGCTAAAGAAGAAATGCCCAAATCTTAAAACTAGTAAAATAACAGAAATCTCTTAGAAGGCAGAGCATATCCAACTGTTGAGAGGTTCTTTCAGCAGTCATACACAGGCAACAAGAAAGAAGTTCTCTACTCTTTTATGTTCCCTCTCCTGTTTATTTACGTATTTTAACATTTGGTTTTCCAGTCTTTGTAGGAGAGGAAATTAATGTAAAGCAATTCATTACTGATATTCAGCAAAAATAATCAGAAGGATGAAATTATGTGTGTATACCAGTCCTTGCACCCCTCGCATTGTACCATTAAATCATCTGGGTTATATGGCATCTCGCATTTGCAATACCTTCAGAGCGGGACAAAAAAGAAATATGAATAGGAAGAACATAACTCAAGTTCAATCAGCAACCAAACGAAAAATCTCATACACTTACACTGCAACACGATCTGGCACAAAAGCTCCAGTTGCCGCTTTATACTCAAACCGACAGTAGTAATCCTCCGGACCAACATTCTCGAGCTTAGTATAGTTCTTAAAAGAGTGAACAATGCACTTCCCTTCTATAGTGTGGGCACTTTGAACATCGTAGTGGTCTGACAAGAATAACTCCTTTGATCCATGAAACTGTCTCCGCCCTCCCATTGACTCCTCTGGCCGGTAATACCATCTAACATGCACCTTTATGTTGTTGCGGTTATCAGCTTCAATTTTCTCAACACGTGCTACATACGGAGCCGTATCGCCTTCTGATGGCCGCATCAACACACAGTTCCCAGCTTCACAATCAAAACGAAATTCAGTTATGTAATTCGCAAATTACAACTACATGATAATGATCAAATTTCATTTCTAAAATCCCCAACAACAGCAACATAATCAGCTAAAGGATATCTTAAATACTACAGAGCATTACAAAATGAGCACACTCATTTAAGTGGTTCTGCTGTTAGGAACGAGTGCAAGCAGGGGCAACCATGCATATCGCAGCTGGAAAAACAGATCAGATTCTCTTTCTTATCCATAGCACAACCTTTTCCCTTTTCAATGGTGCAAAAACAGATATCAGAACCAAGAATCCATCTAGTTCCAGGAAATGCAAGATTATTTGCTCATATAAACAACAACATACCCAGTGAAATCCCACAAGTGGGGTCTCGGGAGGATACGATGTACGCAGACCTTACGTAAGCGTATTTTCTCATATGAATGTATATATTTCGGCACGTCTAGGAAAACAGACATTTTTAGGAGAATAACTCACAAATATCCACAACTAAACCATTCACAAAGAAAAACAGATACAGCAATTGAATGCATATGGTATAAAGGAAGGAAATATCAGTAGTACCAACATAGGAACCTAAATTAGGGCCATATCTGAATCATTACAGCACCAACACAAAAATGCCATCTCCAAACCATAATAAAGAAACAATCTTTCTTCTAAGCTACTACCCATACCAGCATATAGTCCCTCAAAAACATATACAGCCACAATTTCAAACACCCAATAGGAAACTACTCACATAGCTACACATGGATGTCTCAAAGATTTCCCTATCTTCTTCTTCAAAAACCTAAAGCAAACACTTAATCGCCTCCTAACAAAATACAACAACAACAACATACCCAGTGGAATCCCACAAGTGGTGTCTGGGAGGTAGTTTGTACGCAGACATTAGGCTGTTTCCGATAGATCCTCGGTTGAGAATAAAGCAACACCTCCTAACAAAATCATACGAAAAAAAAAACTAAACCACACGTTCAAATCGCCTCTAATAGCTCCAGAGCAAGCCCACCTACCCCACCTATACAAGGTACATGTGAACTGACCCGAACACCACAGTTCTTGAAAAAAAATTAACAAAACTTTAAACGTCAATGTAGATGTAATTTATACATGAAACTATGAAAAGGGTGAGTGAGAATATTAATGTAGATACCTCTGACAACTTTGTTGGTGCCTCTAATGGTGTAAGAGTCCATGTCTCGTTTACCAGGTCGGGTCTTGGCCATGGAAAATGAGTTTGGTTTTGCAGTGTGCTCCAAATAGAGAGATTTTTCAGATCGTTTTTTGTGCATTCAAAACGGAAGACGACAATCTAGGTGCATTATCGTAGCTTCTAGAGGATTGTGGCATTGATTTGATTTCTCCTGAAAATCAAGGGATTCATTATAAAACCTATATTTTTTTTCTTTTTTTGGGTTAGTTAAACACTAGAGCTCAGTTTGGTAGAAATTAAGAATAAAAGATTAATTATGTATTAATTAGTAATATAATGATTAGCTACGCATGAAACGTTAATATATAGATTATTGTTGTTGAGTTTTTTTTATTCCTTTTTTAGGTTATGCTAACACTAGAACTCGTTTGATTGGACGAATTGAGGGGGTGTTAGGTTCGAGAACAAGTTATGTAGAAAATAACAAAAATAGTTATGTATTAATTAGTAATATAATGATTAGTTATACATGAATGGTAATATAGAGATTATTGTTGTGGATTTTTTTTCCTTTTTTGGGTTACGCTAACATTAGAGCCCGTTTGGTTGGACGAATTGAGGGGCGATATGTTCGAAGACAAATTATGTTGAAATTAATAATAAAATAATTAGTTATGTAATAATTAGTAATATAATGACTAGCTATTCACGAAACGGTAATATAGAGATTATTATTGTTGATTTTTTAGTTTTTTCCTTCTTTTGGGTTATGCTAACACTAGAGCTCGTTTGGTTGGACGAACTGAGGGGCGTTAGGTTCGAGAACAAGTTATGTAGAAATTAACAATAAAAGAATTAGTTATGTATTAATTAGTAATATAATAATTAGTTAGGCATAAACGGTAAGATAGAGATTAATAATGAGGGGCGATATGTTCGAAGACAAATTATGTTGAAATTAATAATAAAATAATAAGTTATGTCATAATTAGTAATATAATGACTCGCTATTCACGAAACGGTAATGTAGAGATTATTATTGTTGATTTTTTAGTTTTTTCCTTCTTTTGGGTTTTGCTAACACTAGAGCTCGTTTGGTTGGACGAACTGAGGGGCGTTAGGTTCGAGAACAAGTTATGTAAAAATTAACAATAAAATAATTAGTTATGTATTAGTTAGTAATATAATAATTAATTAGGCATAAACGGTAATATATAGATTATTGTTGTTGATTTTTTTCTTTTTTTCTTGTTTTGGATTATGCTAACACTAGAGCTCGTTTGGTTGGACGAACTGAGGGGTGTTAGGTTCGAGAACAAGTTATGTAAAAATTAACAATAAAATAATTAGTTATGTATTAATTAGTAATATAATAATTAATTAGGCATAAACGGTAATAAGAATTAGTTGTTGATTTTATTTTTTCCTTTTTTGGGTTATGCTAACATTAGAGCTCGCTTGGTTGGAGGAATTGAGGGGGCGGCAGGTTCGAAGACAAGTTATGTAGAAATTAAGAATAAAAGATTAATTATGTATCAATTAGTAACATAATGATTAGTTATGCATGAAACGTTAATATATAGATTATTGTTGTTGATTTTTTTTAATTCCTTTTTAGGTTATGCTAACACTAGAACTCGTTTGATTGGACGAATTGAGGGGGTGTTAGGTTCGAGAACAAGTTATGTAGAAAATAACAAAAATAGTTATGTGTTAATTAGTATTATAATGATTAGTTATACATGAACAGTAATATAGAGATTATTGTTGTTGGTTTTTTTTCCTTTTTTGGGCTATGCTAACATTATAGCTCGTTTGGTTGGACAAATTTAGGGGAGATAGGTTCGAAGACAAATTATGTAGAAATTAATAATAAAATAAGTAGTTATGGAATAATTAGTAATATAATGACTTAGCTACTCACGAAACGGTAATGTAGAGATTATTATTATTGATTTTTTAATTTTTTCCTTCTTTTGGGTTACTCTAACAATAGAGCTCGTTTGGTTGGACTAACTGAGAGGCGTTAGGTTCGAGAACAAGTTATGTAGAAATTAACAATAAAAGAATTAGTTATGTATTAATTAATAATATAATAATTAGTTAAGCATAAACGGTAATATAGAGATTATTGTTGTTGTTTTTTTTCTTTTTTTCTTTCTTTTGGGTTTTGCTAACACTAGAGCTCGTTTGGTTGGACGAATTGAGGGGGCGATTGGTTTGAAACAAATTATGTAAAAATTAATATTAAAAGAATTAGTTATGTATTAATTAGTAGCAATATAATGATTAGTTATGCATGAACGGTAATATAGAGATTATTGTTGTTGATTTTATTTTTTCCTTTTTTGGGTTATGCTAACATTAGAGCTCGCTTGGTTGGAGGAATTGAGGTGGCGGCAGCTTCGAAGACAAGTTATGTAGAAATTAATAATAAAAAAATTAGTTATGTAATAATTAATTATATAATGATTAGTTATGCACGAAACGGTAATATATAAATTATTATTGTTGTTGATTTTTGGTTTTCTTCCCTTTTTTTGTTATGCTAACACTAGAACTCGTTTGATTGGACGAATTGAGGGGGTGTTAGGTTCGAGAACAAGTTATGTAGAACTAACAAAAATAGTTATGTATTAATTAGTAATATAATGATTAGTTATATATGAACGGTAGTATAGAGATTATTGTTGTAGATTTTTTTCCCTTTTTGGGTTACGCTAACATTAGAGCCCGTTTGATTGGACGAATTGAGGGGCGATATGTTCGAAGACAAATTATGTTAAAATTAATAATAAAATAATTAGTTATGTAATAATTAGTAATATAATGATTATCTATTCACGAAACGGTGATGTAGAGATTATTATTGTTGATTTTTTAGTTTTTTCCTTCTTTTGGGTTATGCTAACACTAGAGCTCGTTTGGTTGGACGAACTAAGGGGCGTTAGGTTCGAGAACAAGTTATGTAGAAATTAACTATAAAAGAATTAGTTATGTATTAATTAGTAATATAATAATTAATTAGGCATAAACGGTAATATATAGATTATTGTTGTTGATTTTTTTCTCTTTTTCTTTTTTGGGGTTATGCTAACACTAGAGCATGTTTGGTTGGACGAATTGAGGGGGCGATTGGTTTGAAACAAGTTATGTAAAATTAAAAATAAAAGAATTAGTTATCTATTAATTAGTAGTAATATAATGATTAGTTATGCCTGAATGGTAATATAGAGATTATTGTTGTTGATTTTCTTTTTTCTTTTTTTGGGTTATGCTAACATTAGAGCTCACTTGGTTAGAGGAATTGAGGTGGCGGCAGGTTCGAAGACAAGTTATGTAGAAATTAATAATAAAAGATTAATTATGTATTAATTAGTAATATAATGATTAGTTCTGCACGAAATGGTAATATATAGATTATTGTTGTTGATTTTTTTAATTTTTTCCTTTTTTAGGTTATGCTAACACTAGAACTCGTTTGATTGGACGAATTGAGGGGGTGTTAGGTTCGAGAACAAGTTATGTAAAAAATAACAAAAATAGTTATGTATTAATTAGTAATATAATGATTAGTTATACATGAATGGTAATATAGAGATTATTGTTGTAGATTTTTTTTCCTTTTCTGGGTTACGCTAACATTAGAGCCCGTTTGGTTGGACGAATTGAGGGGCGATATGTTCGAAGACAAATTATGTTGAAATTAATAATAAAATAATTAGTTATGTAATAATTAGTAATATAATGATTATCTATTCACGAAACGGTGATGTAGAGATTATTATTGTTGAGTTTTTAGTTTTTTCCTTCTTTTGGGTTATGCTAACACTAGAGCTCGTTTGGTTGGACGAACTAAGGGGCGTTAGGTTCGAGAACAAGTTATGTAGAGATTAACTATAAAAGAATTAGTTATGTATTAATTAGTAATATAATAATTAATTAGTAATATAATAATTAATTAGGCATAAACGGTAATATAGAGATTATTGTTGTTGATTTTTTTTTGGGTTATGCTAACACTAGAGCTCGTTTGGCTGGACGAATTGAGGGGGTGATTGGTTTGAAACAAGTTAAGAATTAGTTATGTATTAATTAGTAGTAATATAATGATTAGTTATGCTTGAACGGTAATATAGAGATTATTGTTGTTGATTTTCCTTTTTCCTTTTTGGGTTATGCTAACATTAGAGCTCGCTTGGTTGGAGGAATTGAGGGGGCGGCAGGTTCGAAGACAAGTTAGGTAGAAATTAAGAATA
Source organism: Anisodus acutangulus (assembly GCA_029783415.1). Taxonomy (NCBI): domain Eukaryota; kingdom Viridiplantae; phylum Streptophyta; class Magnoliopsida; order Solanales; family Solanaceae; genus Anisodus; species Anisodus acutangulus. The sequence continues at coordinate 37,264,373 of CM056499.1, read as the reverse complement.
AAAGATTAATTATGTATCAATTAGTAACATAATGATTAGTTATGCATGAAACGTTAATATATAGATTATTGTTGTTGATTTTTTTTAATTCCTTTTTTAGGTTATGCTAACACTAGAACTCGTTTGATTGGACGAATTGAGGGGGTGTTAGGTTCGAGAACAAGTTATGTAGAACTAACAAAAATAGTTATGTATTAATTAGTAATATAATGATTAGTTATACATGAACGGTAATATAGAGATTATTATTGTTGATTTTTTTCCTTTTTTGAGTTATGCTAACATTAGAGCTCGTTTGGTTGGACAAATTGAGGGGGCGATAGTTCGAAGACAAATTATGTAGATATTAATAATAAAATAATTAGTTATGTAATAATTAGTAATATAATGATTAGCTATTCACGAAACGGTAATGTAGGGATTATTATTGTTGATTTTTTAATTTTTCCCTTCTTTTGGGTTATGCTAACACTAGAGCTCATTTGGTTGGACGAACTGAGGGGCGTTAGGTTCGAGAACAAGTTATGTAGAAATTAACAATAAAAGAATTATTTATGTATTAATTAGTAATATAATAATTAGTTAGGCATAAACGGTAATATAGAGATTATAGTTGTTGATTTTTTTCTTTTTTTTCTTTTTTGGGTTATGCTAACACTAGAGCTCGTTTGGCGGGACGAATTGAGGGGGCGATTGGTTTGAAACAAGTTATGTAAAAATTAATAATAAAAGTATTAGTTATGCATGAACGGTAATATATATATTATTGTTGTTGATTTTCTTTTTTCTTTTTTGGGTTATGCTAACAGTAGAGCTCGCTTGGTTGGAGGAATTGAGGAGGCGGCATGTTCGATGACAAGTTATGTAGAAATTAATAATAAAAGAATTAGTTATGTAATAATTAATAATATAATGATTAGTTATGCACGAAACGGTAATATAGAGATTATTGTTGTTGATTTTTGATTTTCTTCCTTTTTTTTGTTATGCTAACACTAGAGCTCGTTTGGTTGGACGAAGTGAGGGAGTGATAGGTTCGAGAACAAGTTATGTAGAAAATAAAAAAAAATGTATTAATTAGTAATATTATGATTAGTTATACATGAACGATAATATAGAGATTATTGTTGTTGATTTTTTTCCTTCTTTGGGTTATGCTAACATTAGAGCTCGTTTGGTTGGACAAATCGAGGGGACGATAGGTTCGAAGACAAATTATGTAGAAATTAATAATAAAATAATTATTTATGTAATAATTAGTAATATAATGATTAGCTATTCACGAAACGGTAATGTAGAGATTATTATTGTTGATTTTTAAATTCTTTCCTTCTTTTGGGTTATGTTAACACTAGAGCTCGTTTGGTTAGATGAACTGAGGAGCGTTAGGTTCGAGAACAAGTTATGTAGAAATTAACAATAAAAGAATTAGTTATGTATTAATTAGTAATATAATAATTAGTTAGGCATAAACGGTAATATAGTTGTTGTTGATTTTTTTTTTTTTGGGTTATGCTAACACTAGAGCTCGTTTGGTTGGACGAATTGAGGGGGCGATTGGTTTGAAACAAGTTATGTAAAAATTAATAACAAAAGAATTAGTTATGTATTAATTAGTAGTAATATAATGATTAGTTATGCATGAACGGTAATAAAGAGATTATTGTTGTTGATTTTCTTTTTATCTTCTTTTGGGTTATGCTAACATTAGAGCTCGCTTGGTTGGAGGAATTGAGGGGGCGGCATGTTCGAAGACAAGTTATGTAGAAAGTAATAATAAAAGATTAATTATATATTAATTAGTAATATACTGATTAGTTATGCATGAAACGGTAATATATAGATTATTGTTGTTTATTTTTAAAATTTTTTCCTTTTTTTGGTTTTGCTAACACTAGAACTCGTTATATTGGACGAATTGAGGGGGTGTTAGGTTCGAGAACAAGTTATGTAGAAAATAACAAAAATAGTTATATATTAATTAATAATATAATGATTAGTTATACATGAACGGTAATATAGAGATTATTGTTGTTGATTTGTTTTCCTTTTTTGGGTTATGCTAACATCAGAGCTCATTTGGTTGGACGAATTGAGGGGGCGATAAGTTCAAAGATAAATTATGTTGAAATTAATAATAAAATAATTAGGTATGTAATAATTAGTAATATAATGATTAGCTATTCACGAAACGGTAATGTAGAGATTATTATTGTTGATTTATTAGTTTTTTCCTTCTTTTGGATTATGCTAACACTAGAGCTCGTTTGGTTGGACGAACTGAGGTGCATTAGGTTCGAGAACAAGTTATGTAGAAACTAACAATAAAAGAATTAGTGATATATTAATTAGTAATATAATAATTAGTTAGGCATAAACGGTAATATAGAGATTATTGTTGTTGATTTTTTTCTTTTTTTCCGGTTATGCTAACACTAGAGCTCGTTTGATTGGATGAATTGAGGGGGCGATTGGTTTGAAACAAGCTATGTAAAAATTAATAATAAAAGAATTAGTTATGTATTAATTAGTAGTAATATAATGATTAGTTATGCATGAGCGGTAATATAGAGATTATTGTTGTTGATTTTATTTTTTCCTTTTTTGGGTTATGCTAACATTAGAGCTCGCTTGGTTGGAGGAATTGAGGGGGCGGCATGTTCGAAGACAAGTTATGTAGAAATTAATAATAAAAGATTAATTATATATTAATTAGTAATATAATGATTAGTTATGCATGAAACGTTAATATATAGATTATTGTTATCGATTTTTTTAATTTTTTTTTTCCTTTTTTAGGTTATGGTAACACTAGAACTCATTTGATTGGACTAATTGAGGGGGTGTTAAGTTCGAGAACAAGTTATGTAGAAAATAACAAAAACAGTTATGTATTAATTAGTAATATAATGATTAGTTATACATGAACGGTAATATAGAGATTATTGTTGTTGATTTTCTTCCTTTTTTGGGTTATGCTAACATTAGAGCTCGTTTGGTTGGATGAATTGAGGGGCGTTAGTTTCGAAGACAAATTATGTAGAAATTAATAATAAAATAACTAGTTATGTAATAATTAGTAATATAATGACTAGCTATTCACGAAACGGTAATGTAGAGATTATTATTGTTGATTTTTTTTAATTTTTTCCTTCTTTTGGGTTATGCTAACACTAGAGCTCGTTTGGTTGGAGGAATTGAGGGGGCGGCAGGTTTGAAGACAAGTTATGTAGAAATTAATAATAAAAGAATTAGTTATGTAATAATTAATAATATAATAATTAGTTATGCACGAAACGGTAATATAGAGATTATTGTTGTTGATTTTTGGTTTTCTTCCTTTTTTTTGTTATGCTAACACTAGAGCTCGTTTGGTTGGACGAAGTGAGGGAGCGATAGGTTCGAAGACGAGTTATGTATAAATTAATAAAAAAAAATAGTGATGTATTAATTAGCAACATAGTGATTAGTTATGCATAAACAGTAATATAGAGATTATTGTTGTTGATTTTTTTCTTTTTTTCTTTTTTGGGGTTATGCTAACACTAGAGCTCGTTTGGTTGGATGAATTGAGCGGGCGATAGGTTCGAAGACAAGTTATGTAGAAATTAATAATAAAAAAAATTAGTTATGTATTAGTAATATAATGATTAGTTATGCATGAAACGATAATATATAGATTATTTTTGTTGATTTTTGAAATAACAATCGAACATTTAATTAAAATTTTACATGTGATGTGTGGTTCTATAAGTCTAGAAAAGGAAAACAATTAAGTCTAAAATAGTGAGGGTAATTTTGTTGTTTAACCTTTTGTATAACTTATATAGGTATTTGTTATATAAAAGGTGTAAAATTCAATAAACTAATGTATTATTTATGTTGAAACACATATTAGGATTATCATGAACCAAAAAATATGTTTTTATGGCAATAAACTGTAAATATTATCATTAAAATAAAAAAATTAATACAAATGAAGAGCATCTAGAATTCCAGATCACATTCTAGGAAGGATTTCAGAATAGACATTATGAAGAAAAAGAATATTCAAAACCAACAAGAAGAAAAAGAATAATCAAAACCAACAAAATGAATCCTAGTAAATGTATCAAATCTTAACAGCCTCTTGGTTATAATACAATTTCAATTGAAAAATAAAATGAAAAAAATAAAATATTTTCAGTCTGCATTGCGCATACCTCACTTTTTTTAAAGGAGATTCAAGTTCACTGAAATAAATTTTTATCGATCCATTATGATTTGTCCCCTCTAGAATATAATAGCCCGACAACATCGTATAAGTCAACAAACTATAGATACGATGTTGAGTCTAATCTCCACACAAAAAACACCTTCCTTCAACAAATAAACTCTCTTTTTTCCTCAAACTTTCAAGCACTCTACAAATATATTTTTCACTCTACTAGTATTCTTGCGTACCAGTAGTCGTAGTATTACTCTTTTTGTTTCTTGTTTTCCTTTTTTTGCTATTAGCTGCAGCTTCTGGTACTTCGACTATCATATTAATTTGTAGTAGTTATTACTTTTTTTTTATCCAGGCTGCTCTTCATGTTTAATAGTGGTTTGTCATGGCTTAATCGCTCTCGTTATTTTTCTTCTTCTTTGTACTGCTTTGTATTGCTTGTCCTTGTGCCGAGGGTCTACCGAAAATAACATCTCTACCACCCAAGATAGAGATAAGGTATGTGTACACTCTAACCTCTCCAGATCTCAATTTTGTGATATTTCACTAGTATGTTGTTGTTGTTGTATGTCTTATTGATTGAGCACAGAGTTAAAAAATAAAAAAGACATTGAGCCTTATGATTTTAAACTAAATATGCGTAAAATATACCCAAATACTTTTAAAATTTTGTAATATTAAACATGTCATGTGGTATATTGGAGTTAAATAGTCACTAAATATAGAATGTGATATTTTTTTTAAACGAAATAAAAGAAAAGTAAAACAAACAAATTAAAATAGATGAGATAAGATTAACCACTTAGTTAATGAATCTAAATTATTGGAATCTTGAAAAGTCTAATATTATTCAAAGGATATCCAAAGATTTTTGCAAAGATGAATTTTCACGAACCACCTTTGCGATCACAATTATCTGTGTCAATCTTACCACACCAACCACTTCCACATTAGAATTATCGTTACTATCAACCACCTTCACCACTATCAATATTGTCAACCACCACTATGAGCCACTACCCCATCCATTACCATCTCCACCGCCAGTCATTACCACCAAACACCTTAATCACCATCATCATTGTCAATTACTATCACAATTACCATTGCTAACCACTACCATACCAATGTCAACCACCATCGTCGTCAGCTACTATCACATTCACCACCAACATTACCTCTATTAATCATCACTGACACCACTCCTATACAACAATCACAACCACCATCGCCAAATACTACTAACCAGCCGCCACCAACTAACACCTTTCAATCTAAAAAATTTGTAAACAATATTTAAATTTAGTTAATTTCTTAATTAAAATAAATTTAGATGTCAAGAAACAAGCAGTCTTAACTATTTGGTATTTAGATCTAAAGATAATATTTTGATTCAAATTTGATATCTTAATTCTAATAAAAATAAATAATATGTAAATCAGCTATATATATTGTGAAATTTTACTACGACAACAAATATTTAATTTTAAAAAATAAAAGATGACAAAAAGCTACTGGGGAGAGGTTGGTTGCTTTGTGTTTGTGGAATTAACAATAAAAGCTAAGAAAGATATCACACCTTTGATTATTAAAGTTGTTATGATCATACACTTTTCAAGATAAAGACAAAGCTGGGAGACTATACGGTGATTGGCCTAAAGTCAACCACCACAGAAAGGCTACATCGCCTGCAACAAATTTCACCCATACACTAATTTGTCTATATTGAAATCCAGAAATTGCATATTCCTTCTTTTATTCCAAACATGAGTTGTAAGTTGTGACAAGCATGATTACTTTGATCCTGCCAGCATTAACATATTTTAAAAATGATAATCAAGTCCGCCCAATGGCAGGTTCCATATTTGTCTTTTTGTTTAATTTGTATAAATATATATTTAAAGTTTTTTCAATATAAATAATAATATGAATTTAGGATGAAGGTGAATTTGCTTCAATCACGACTTGAATTAACAATAGTTGGAAATCCTCACGGCACAGACAAACTCCCTTATTTTCACATCCTAAACATTTTTTAGACGCAAGAAATATTTTATATAACTAATTATAGTCGTCGTTTGTTTCCAAAGTCAGGAAATTCACTAAAACCATAATTATGTATTGGCCATTTAGGATATAAATAGAATGAAGAAATTGCATGATTTTGCCTTCAAATGGGCTGGTCTTTAATTTTTGTCTGTCAAATGGGTTGATGTCTTTCAAAATATAACTTATGTTTAGTGTGAGACAAGGGATTCACCATAATTTGTCAGATATTATAATGCGTAAATATAAACTTATGCCCTGCAAAAAAATTATTTGTCTTGAAGAAAAAAATTAAAGATCATCACAAAATAGAGACAAAAGTGCAAATGACGGGTAAGTTCACAAATGACCTCCATAAGAGGTGGTCCTGATTTTTTGGAACAATTTTTATAAAAAAAAATAGCCTCCGTTTCAGAAAATTCGCTAGGTAAAGTTTTTATTGCCCATCAGGCATAAGTTGTATAAATAAATAAATTTAATGAACCTGCTCAACTGACCACAAGTCATGTCTTATAGGTAGAGCTGGGCAAAGAGTCGGGCCGACTCGGGGCTCGGCCTGACTCGATTGCATTTAGCTAGGCAATTTTTTTTAAAAAAAACTCGACCCGACTAGGCTTGAGCTTGATTGAGCTGGCTCAACTCGGCTCGATTGACTTGATTTAAGAAATACTATCCATTCATTAGGCTCCATTACTAAGTACACTAGAAATTTATAACATACTATGTTAATTTATTAGTTATATAATTAATACTTATTCGATGTAAGTAAATTTTAACCACAATGTAACTTAATTTTACTATATCATATGAGTAAGGGTGTTCGTGGTTCAGTTTGAGTTGGTTAAAATCAAAATGAAATCAATTTAATGATTTTTTTCAATTATTGAAATCAAATCAAACCAATATAATACATATTTATCTATTTGGTTGTTGTCATTTTGGTTCGGTTTGATTCGATTATAAAGAAATCTAATAGTATTTCATATTTTTTTTTCTTCCTACAATTAGAAATTAATTTGTCATTCTCTGCCAACTTATAATCATTTGTTTTGCTTTTATTATGGTGGCTATAATTTTTTTGGATTATTGAGAAAATGTCTGTAGATCTATAAGTTTTAATTAGGTAAATAAAGTTTATAAGAAATATAAAATAAATATTATTTACCCGTAAAATGGTACAATTGAATTTGTATACGTGGTCAAGGACACATGGATCTCAAGTGACTGACTTGACAATAATACTAGATAAAATACAGTTCAAATAAATAATATTAAGATAAAGTAACAGAATAATTAGCTTGAGCATTGTGTTAACTTCTGGGTAAAGTCTCCGAGACTAGTATGAAAGCGTTGTAATCGAGCGAAATATTAGAGAGTGTGTTGTAATAACTAGAATATGATCTTTTATAATGAAATAATGTGTTCTATTTATACATGAGTTCATGGGTATACACTGCACGAAATATGTCCTAATTAATATAGGAGAATGAATGTTGTAATAATTGGACAATTAGTATCTCTATAAATGCCATTAAAGCTCTGTTAAGTAACAATCTCCCGTTGTAATTTAAACGGTTCACCTGACCTTTGGAATTACCGGTATCATGCGTACGTAAGACAATATCGGTCCAATTTATGTCTTACTGATAGCGCCTCAGGCTGACATGGACTTGATTCATCATCATCTGCCACGTGTCACATCGTAATTTGTACAGATGTCTCATACAAATTTTGCCTTATACAGATAGTCCCCATACTTTTCGGGCGTATCCTTTGTGCGTCCGTAAAATGGCTTTAAACACCAGACTAAACGAACCTTACACTTCGATGGAAAATTTGAAATGTAATGATTGTAAAATATGTCAAATGTCACATCTCTTTAATGATTCTGAAATGGCGGCAACTGACTAGTTGCTCTGATCGACGTGAAGTGTTGTAGTAATGAGGCATGTCTTTTTATTCCTCAAACGTTATATTTTTATACCATAAATAGGAGTCCAAAATCTTGCATAGATGGCAATCACAATCTTCACATAACTTTCAAAGATCTTCCTTCTTTTTCCAAACTCTCTTCCATAATATCGTCCGTTAGGTCTTCTCCTTCACACTCATCCGGCGATAATAATGGTACTCCCCCAAATCATCACCCTGGGAAGAACACATCTTCCCTAAAAGTCAAGAAATTCACTTGCATTCTCTTGATGCTGAAATTCTTCCATCTGATTCGATTTCTCAAGAGACCTCCGCATGCAAGAAAACTTCGAACATGTTGAAAATATAGAATCTTGGATAACTGCTAAGATTCTTCCTAAAGTTGTGAAAGATTGTAATTTTGATTCTAACACGGTCATCAGAGCAGTGGACCCGACTGACTGAACGAATCACCATGTTGAGGGGTTCTCCATGGCGTACACATATCCCTTTATCATTGGCTTCAAACTTTTCGTTCCAAAAAATATTGAAGATATTTATCGTTGATACAGAGTTTGCTTGGGGCAAGTCGCTTTTCAGATTTGGAGATTGGTGTACTACATACAGATGCTGGCCAACTACGCCAACACACCATTCACCATTGATAATCTTTTCCTTCTTTATTACCCTAGGGTTTTTCGGGGTGGTATCGTCCACTTGTATCCCTATGGAATTCGTAGTCTTATCAACGTCGAGGATGATTTTGATCGAGATTGGCTGACTCGATTTATAATGATCAAGAACGATCAGATTCATCAACCTTTTTCTGATATTTTCCCCGAAGAATGAAATCTTTCTCGTGCGTATTCTTAACCCCAAACTTGTCATCTTACTTTGAACAAGGAAATTACCTTCTTAAACAAATATTGTATTTTATAGCCATTTTAGTTGAGCCACAACTGATCGAGGGAATCTTTGAGTGGGTCGTTTGCCTTCTCCGTGCTTCCCCCGATCATGAAAAAGTATTACTTTCAAGTGGTGGAAGGAAAAATATCACGGTAAGATTAACCCATTATACATATCTATTCCCCTGTTTTTCCGGGATCCTTTCTCGCTTTATTATTTTTTTTGTAGGACTCCTGGCAAGAAAGTCTGCGGCCCAGAAAGCTCAGGAACAAATATGTACGGAATAGAAAGATTCCAACCTCCCAAGTAAAGCCGCAATGGGCGAAAGCCTGACGGAGCAATGCCGCGTGGAGGTAGAAGGCTCACGGGTCGTGAACTTCTTTTCCCGGAGGTGCCTTCCCGTGCGGCCTCTTTATCCAAACAGTCAGCTCACTATAACATTTTGCACCTTTAACCACCTTAGAAAAGTGTGGCCTAAACTATTAAAAAGTGTGGCATTTGATCAAAGGTCACGCTTTTTCGCGGGTGGCCTAAGTTAGTGTAACCTTTGCCCTAAGGCCACGCTTCAAAAGTGTGGCCTATAAAGTACAAAGGTCACGCTTGTAGTACCTCATATGGCAACGTTTTTCATATCCTAATACTACACTTTCAAGCATGGCCTTTGCTACCTTATATTTATTTGAAGTGTGACTTCTAAAGAAACATTTGTGAAGTGTAGCCTTTGGTAGTATACATGCCACAATTCTAAAACCAATTTTCTGGTTCAAATTATAAGTTTTTTCAAATATCATATACTCACAACTCACATTATACATTATTATCCTATTTTGATGACCTCACGCACTGAATTTAGCTAATGAATAACAATAAAATAATGATTCAAATTCATATATTTCCAATAAACTTCAAAGGAGCAACATGTCTTGTAGTACACATACTAATAAAGCAATATTACAAAATATGCACTAACAATGATTCTACAAAATCAAATGTATTCAAACACCAAAATTGTTCAAAAAGTCTTCATGAGGTGATAATCTGTGCTTGATGTCTTTTGATAATGTCCTGTACATCTATAACTATCAACATCCGACTCATGTTCTCCTGCATTTCAGCAATAATAATGTAAGGAATCAGAGAGTTGTCCAGGCCGGCATGCTGTTAAATGGATTTAATTGCAAGTTAGTTTGACTAATGTTTACAACAAATTTTCGAAGCAATGCAACACACTGAGACATCACTTCCTTTTTTTTCGGCATTAAGATCCATGACCTGCAGTAAAGCACTTTGAACTGAACCTTCAAGTCCTCCAAGAAAGTATGAGAAAAAAAGAATTTACAACAGCAGATCATGTTTTGAAAATCTGAATATGCAAAATAGCATGCAGCATGTAACATATCCAAAGGGTTAAGAGTTGCAAATTTTCTTGATGAACAAGCAGCGAGTTTTTGATAAAAGGAATGTTATCAGAGTGGCGAGAAGATTAAAAAGAATGCCACACAACTGCTATGTATTAGTTTTAGTTTAGCAATTTCTCTGAAATCAGAATGCTAATTTCGCCAAGAAAACATGACTCTTTAATCTGCTTCATGGATATAGTATAGTGATCAACTAATCCACAGAGCTCTAATCAATTGTAGTAATCAACTAATCAAAATGATGTAAAGTAAAGTAATTAACCAATCAACTAATCAGAATGCTATAATGATTGGCCAAACTTAAACATCATTGCTTTAGTTTCTATCTGTTTTCACTTCTGCTACATAAGAAATAAATGCTCATACATTTGTCAGGAGATAGGGAGAAACATGGTGGCCATAAGTTTGATTCAGAAGTCAACGTACAAGATGGAGAAGGCCAGAAGAGAAGCACAAGATATTAGTTTTGACTTACAAATCACAAGGCAATCCATTTGAAAGAAATCATTCTCCATAAAGAGCTTCATTGAACTGTACCTAAAGAGCACGCAAGGATAGTGACTTGATACAATTGGAAACTTACAAGAGCAAGGGATTCAAATAGGACTGCTTTTGGGCTTCAAATAGGACTGCATGTGACGTGTCATTTTTGTTCACATTTTTCACCATATCAATATCCATTATAAAAACTGATTGATTAAAATGAAAATGAAATGAATTTTGGGATTTTACTCCAGATTCTTTCTTTTGGCATGTATAAAAACATGACATGTTGGCAGTAAAAGAACTTTTGGAAGAAAACTCTAATATGCTTCATTGCTACTACTTATTAACCGCTAATATTATTAGAGTGCTCATGGAACATGTCAAGACACCAAAATCTCATTCATCTAGTAGTTATGACATCCTATCTAACCTGGAATATGAGGAAAACTCCAACTGTTGAAACACGAGTTAAGTCATTCCATAAATAGTTCTGTTAAATATATGGTATCCCGTGATATACATATATGGTATATCATATGTATATCACGGTTTTGGTCAACTTTAGTGTACATGGTTTTGGTTAAGTTTTGTCCATAATTATTGTACAAGTAGAATAAGGTTTTGTGATTAGAATAGGAATAAGATTTTTCAATGATGGAAATTGTAAATTGTATATATACACTTTCATTAATGAAAATAATCAAGGGATTATTTCTTTCATGGTATCAGAAGTCTAGATTGAAAATTTCCTCTCCAATTTTTCGGCCACATCACGAATTTCGAGAGTTCATCCTCGGTTTCCGTTGGGTTTTTCCGGTCCCTAATTCCTTCCTCTAAATCCCTCAATCCCCTATTGTTCTTTCGTTAGATCTACTTCTAAGAACACGTTTCACCCTGCCCTTATTGTTTCTAACATAGAGAATCATATCTCTCTTATTCTCGAAATAGAAAACGTCAAATATGCGACGTGAGCCGAACTGTTCAAAATTCACGCACGTTCGCATCAAGCCATCCATCACATAATCCCCGCGGCTCCTGAGGATACGGAGGTGCCTAAACACGAGGATGATCCTAAATTGTGGACGACTCTTGATGCCACCGTTCTTCAGTGGATTTACTCTACTATCTCTACCAACCTGTTGTAGACGATTATTGAGCCGGGCGCTACGGCTACGGCGATGGTTGCTTGGGATAAGCTGCATGACATATTCCAAGATAATCGAAATTCTAGAGCTATTACTCTTGAGCAAAAATTATCCCACGTCAACATGGAAGATTTCTCTAACATTTCGACTTATTGCAAAAGGTTTAAGGAATTGGCGGACCAACTCCACAACATTGGCGCGCCAGTTTCGAATGATCGTTTGGCCTTACAAATAGTTGCAGGGGTATCTGAGGCCTATAGTGGTGTTGGTACGCTTCTTCGTCAGAGCAGTCCTCTTCTGCAATTTTATCAGGCTCATTCTACGCTTACGCTCGAAGAGGCAGGCTTGGCAAAAAAGGCAGCTACCGGCGCTAGTCCCGTAGTCCTGATGACGTCCTCCACTAATTCTCCGGGGTTTGTTGAAAATTCGGGCCAAAACCGTGCTCATGGTGGCGGCAAGAATACTCGGAAAAATAATGGCAAAAAACGCGGTGGCAAACGCGCCGGTTCCGGCGGTGGTGGCGGAGGCCAAAATACCGGCAGTGGTGGCGGAGGCCAAACAGCAGTGGGCCACTGTCCCACTGGTCCCCGCCCTGGCCCCCTAGCAGTGGGCAGTGGCCCAACAGCCCCTACGGTCCAGCCCCTCCAGTACCGTCGAACTGGGCTGCCCAGTTTCAGGCCCAGCAGTTTTCTCGGCCCAGCAGTGGATTTCGCTTCAGTTATGGGCCCGGGCAGCAAGCCGGTGTGCTTGGGCCCCCGCCTCTTCAGGCCCATCATGCAGTAGGCCCCACCCCGACCGACATTGAGGCTACAATGCACACTCTTGGATTAATGTTATTAGAAGAAGGGGAAAAAGTTGGAAAATGTTCATGCATCTGGTAAGATGACAGTCCATACCAGCACAATCTCTGTGTTATATGTAATAGTAGAAGCAGTTGTACTCCAGCTAGTTTGTTGTACTTATCAGCACAACCGTTGTGTTGTTTGTAAAAAAAAAAAAAAAAAGACAGATAATTAGCACATTTTTTTTTCAATGAAAGCATGCAAATCAAGAAAACAGCTTTGTGATCAAAAGAAATATAAGGAGAAAAAGAGGTCAAAGTATAGAAAATCAGACCTGGTTAGCACACTTCCTTTAATAAAAGGCTGCAAATCAAACAAAACAACAGGTTAACACACTTATCCTAAAACCAAGAGAACTCAACTTAGTAAATTCATGTCTGCTCAAGCTCAAGCTCAACCTGAAACTATACTTTCCTAAAGTGAGATTAGGATTGTTCTGCAAATCCAAATCCACATCACGAGATTTACCAAAGAACGCCTTTATTTTCCAAATACTTCATTGGTCATTTTCCCCAAAGTAAGTTTTTAACATTCTAATTCTCTATAACAAGGAGGGAAGGAAAGCAGAAGTATTTTTCTTTTCTCTACATTTAAAATAAAAAGAAGGAATTTGAAAGCTTTGATTGCTAATTTCAATAGTGAAGTAGCTCTGTAAAACATTGACATTCTTTGAAGTAATCCTGCAAATGGGTCAGTGTTCTAATTCACGAAACCCTAACTCATTATGAAAGGAGAACATGCATATTTAGAAGAAGGGGAAAAAGTTGATTATAAATCTATCAACCTTGCAAGATCAACTCACAGATAGACAAAAATCAATATCGGAACAAAATAAAAACTAAAGAGCGAACCAACATTAGCAAGTTCCAAGAGAAAGCTGTGCGCCATGGAGATTGATTCTAATATATGAGAAAGCCAAATGGGTATGTATCGGAGAGTGTGGAAGTTACCTGCATAAATTGGAGCAAGGGAAAACGTGTCTGCAAAGCAGAGACACGTGTTGGCAGTGCATGAAGTATAACTCAGTGTAACTTAAATTTACCAAAATGACCTTCGTCGCACAACAAAGCTTCACTTATTAGTTATCATTAGTTTAAAAAGTGTTAATAGTATGTGATTTGGCAACATCTAAAAAGCGTTGTCTTAAAATTTAAAAAGCACTCTTTAGAAGCGTTGCTTTAGTAACCTAACCAAAGACCACACTTGAAACACATTCACTTAAACGTTTTTTACAACACTTTTTTAGCGTTGTCTAAAATTAGTGTGGCCGTAGGTCTAAACTGTTGTAGTGGCTTCTAGTAACCCGAAGCAAAAAACTCAAGAATAGACTCCCGGGGCCACGATGGAAATTGGTTTCAGGGTCAGAAACATCCACCGACTTACTGAGCTTTGGAAAGAAGTACAGGCAGGCGTCATTGAAATTGACGATGAAGATAAAGTGAATGATGAAGGCGATAATCCTGTGAGTCCCCTACGTTATGTTTCAGGGACTGAAACAATTGTCCTTCGGCTGACCCTTTCAAGCATAGCTCGATCCCTACTTCTGGTACTAAGGCCAGGACATCCACTTCTTCTCCCCAGAAGTCCCTCAACGCCACTCTAGAGGCTTCCCTCGCTCACCTTGCATACTTACTTTTGCAGGTAAAGTAATTCATTCTCCTAACTGTTCGTTTTACAACCTTATTTCCTTACCAACACAATTTTCTGTGTTCAGGGGCACGCCACTACTCTTTCTATTGCGAATTTAGCTAGGGTGATGGTCCCTCTCAGGAGGAAAGAAAGTTGAATGAGGAAATTCAGCACCTCCGGGCAGAGGTTGAAGACCTTAGAGCCGACCTCAAAGATTCAGGCTTCCCTGCGGTTACGTCTGCAAGATGTCATTGACTCTCTGAAGGACCGGGAGAATTCTCTCCAATTCTTGACCTCTTAATATGTGACCCTTCAATGTATAATGGCTAGGTTGGAAGTAGATTTAGTCGCAGCCCAAGAGCAGCTAAATGCCTCCGAGCATACCATCGCTGAGCTCTAAGTCAAATGTCAAAGATGGAAGCTTCGTAGGGATTTGTCCATTCTAAATATTCGTGTGGATACCCTTGAAGAAGCCAGCAGACCAGGGATTGACATCCCTTATGAAATACTGTATGCGGAGATTGACCTCCACGATGTTGAGCTATACTTGAAATTACTTCGTGGTGATAGAGAGGATTCATATGTGGAAGATGGTGATGAGCCCTTGACCTTTTGGTCTTTTTATTATGTTAGTATCACTCGAAACACCCCCGGCGGACCATAGAGCGAACATATCATAATATTTCGCGTGGGTTTTATTTACGTTTTTATTTTTTGGACATTACTGGATCACTTTTGGGCCCGATATTCCTTTTGTAACCATGGTGGTTTCAGCAAGGCAAGGATATTATTAATTTCCTTTTTTTGCAATTTGCCCAAGATTTTCATCTCATACTTTTATTTTTTAAAGCAAATCTCTATTCCTTTCCTAAGTCTATCGGATGATAATAACTTCATTGCTTCATGAATTAAGCCTTACTTTTAAAGCTTACTTGGTAATTAACAAATTCTAAGCTTTGGAGTTTTTTTTTAAAAAAATTCCATCAAATTTGAATTTATTCTGAAAGATGTATTTTTTCATCTTATATCAAGGCTTTACATGACCTTTGTAGTTGGTTCTGGACTTGCCTTAGTTCCGGTAAACGTAAAACTTTGGTACTTTGAGTAGCCGGAGCCTTAACTTTTTATGTTAAGATTTTTAATAAGAGGGGCCCTTATTTTTAATGGTGTTGTAAAAGAGGACGTCTCATGTTCATTATGGAATGAATTTTTTTATATATTTATGACAACATACGTTTTTATGATCACAATGAAAAAAAATTATTAATCATAAAAGGAAAATTTTATTGATTCCTTTAACTTATAAATGTGAAGACAAATGTAAGAATAATCTGAATGTCATCTAGTGTGGTAAATCCGGTTATATTTATGCAACCAGGAAGTCCCCAGCGCCGTGCTTTTCCTTGAAGTTTTGAATTTTTGAATCTTCCTTCTTATATGCGTGTATATGGCCCCCTAATATCTGGGTGTTCATGCTATGAGGATTCGGACACTGGATAACTTTTCCTCGATAGCAAGACTATAAACATGCTTTTTTCAGTGCTACCTCATTAAAAACCTTGCTGGAAAAAATCCAATTGGGACAAAAATCGGATGAAGGGAAAAAAAGTGCAGCGCATGTTCGATCTTACTAAACATAATACTTCTTTAAATGACATACATTGCAATTACTAGGGAGTTTTTTCCCTTGTTGGTCTGCCAATTGATAAGCTCCTTTACCGGCGATTCCGGTGACGGTCTATGGACCTTCTCAGTTTGTGCCTAATTTCCCTACATTATGCTCTTGTGTGCTTTGAGTTACCCTCCGGAGCACCAAGTCCTCGAGTTTGAAATGTCGGATATTTGTGCACCGGTTGTAGTATCGCTCCATTCTTTACTTTTGGGCTACCATTCGGACGTATGCAAGATCTCGACGTTCTTCGAGTAAATCTAGATGCACGGACATTGACTCTGCGTTAGACTTTTCCTCTACCCGGAGGTGCCTCAAGCTCGGAGTTCCAACTTCTACCAGAATCAAGGCTTTTGCACCATAGATCAAGAAAAAAAAGTTTCGACAGTACTCATTTTTGTCGTGTCTTGTATGCCCATAATATCTCCGGCAGTAGAAGGCCAATTTCCTTTTGTTGCTTCCAACTTCTTATTCAAGTTCTGGATTGTAATCTTGTTTGTTGACTCTACTTGACCATTTACATTGGGATGATAGAGAGTGGAGGTGATACGTTTGATGTTCAAGTCATCGAGGAACTTCGTAACTTTTGCCCCAATAAATTTCGGCCATTATCACAAGTTATCTTCTCTGGGATGCCAAAATGACAGATGATGTGTTACCAAATGAAGTCCATCACCTCCTTTTCCCAGATCTTAGTATAAGCTAGAAAAATAATTAGTCATAAATATAATTTGAGATACCTACCCCGGTGTTGTAGATAAGGGTCTGACTATAACCATCCCCCATTTCATGAACTACCATGGGGATACAACTGGATCAATTCTTCTTTCGATTGATATAACAGTTGTGCATGGCATTGACATTTGTCACATTTCTTCACGAACGTTTTTGTGTCTTCTTTAATCTAGAGCCAATAATAACTGGTCCTCATAAGTTTTCTCATCAAAGAATTCGCTCCCGAATGGTTTCCACATATGCCTTCATAGACTTCCTTCATCACGTAATCAGCTTCATCGGGACCTACGCACTGGGCTAAGGGACCATAAAAACAATGTCGATAAAGTTTTCCATCTAAAATACAGTATCGAGCGGCTTTGGTCCTTAGAGATCTAGATGCTTTCGGGGCCTCCGGGAGCTTTTCATTCACGAGATAGTCCAAGAATTCATTCCTACAGTCCCCAGTTAGGATGGTCGAGTTCACCTCATCGTAACCTACGGAATCTAGTGTCGAGTGCAACAGCTGAACAACCTATTCAGTTTTAGAACCTTTTATTTCTGTGTTGGAGCCCAAGTTTGCGAGTGCATCAACCTCTATGTTCTCTTCCCGGGGTATATGCACCAACATCCATTCTTCAAATTGAAAAAGTAGCTTCAACACCTTCTCGAGGTACCTCGACATACGTTCCTCCTTGACCTTGAACACTTAATGTACTTGATTCACCACCAGCATCGAATCACATTTTACTTCAATAATTTGAGATCCTAAGCCTCGGGCTAATTCCAAACCTGCAACCAAAGCCTCATACTCGACTTCATTATTAGTCAACGGAGAGCTATGAATTGCTTGTCTTAAAGTTTCACCGGTGGGAATATGCAACACTACTCCCAGACCAGTCCCCTTGACGTTGGAAGCACCATATGTGTAGAGCGTCCAGACCTAGGGGTAGTCCGCGAGACCAAAATGACTTCTTTTTCTGCCTGAAGGGTTACTCCCGGATTGAAATAACCTATAAATTTATCACAGTTCGGGGCCTATACTCTATATCAAACTCACTTAATTTTACCGCCCATTTAGCCAAACTCCCTGAAAGTTCAGGTTTATGTAACACGTTCTTAAGTGAAAACATAGTTACTACGATAATTGGGTGGCACTGAAATTACGATCGAAGCTTTCGCGATAACATAACTAAAGCAAAAGCCAATCTATCGAGTAATGGATACCGGGACTCGGCCCCTGACATTACTCTACTTACGTAATAGACAAAAAATTGCATACCTTTTTCTTCCCGTACCAAAACTGCACTTACCGCTACCTCCGAGACTGTGATATATATGAGTAATTGTTCTCCATATTTTGACTTTGACGTGAGCGGAGGACTAGATAAGTAGGCTTTCAGGTCTCATAGGGTCTGTTGGCATTCGGGCGTCCAAACAAAATCATTTTTCTTTTTTAGAAGTGAGAAAAAACCTGTGATATTTTTCTGATGACCGAGAGATAAACCTGCTTAGAGCCGCCACTTGCCTGGTCAACCGTTGTACTGCTGTTACGACTTCAAGTATGTTTGGTATGTCTTTGATGACCTTTATTTTATCAGGGTTTATCTTGATTCCTCTTTGAGAAACCAATAAGCCCAAGAATTTTCTAAATTCCACCCTAAAATCACATTTCTCGAGGTTAAGTTTCATATTATATTTCCGCAATACCTCGAATGTTTCCTGCAAATGGCTTAGATGGTCCTCTGCACTAAGACCTTAACAAGCATACCGTCTATATATACTTCCATAGTTTTTCCTAGATGTTTTTCAAACATTTTGTTTACTAACATTTGATAAGTAACTCCGACGTTTTTTAGTCCGAAAGGCATAACATTATAACAATAAGTGCCAAAAATAGTTTAAAATATATTTTCTCTTTGTTTTCTGGGTGCATCCTTATTTGGTTATACCCGGAATACGCATCGAGAAACTCATTATCTCATGCCTGATCGTAGCATCGATCATTTGATCTATGTCCGTCAATGTAAATGAGTCTTTTGGATATGCTTTATTTAAATCCTTATAATCAATACACATCCTAAATTTATTCCCTTTTATAGGCACTACGACTACATTTGCTAACCAGTCCGGATACTTTACCTCCCAGATTGACCATATATTAAGTAATGTAACTACCTCTTTTTTCACAAACCTTTTGCGGAGTTCGACTATTGGCTGCTTCTTCTGCCACACGGGAGGGAAACTAAGATCTAAGCTCAACTTATAAGTTGCAACTTCTGGAGGGATGCCTGTCATATTCTTATCCGGCCATGCAAAAAAATCACTATAAACTGAAAAATAATTAAGAATTAAATTCTTGAGCTCTGGGTTAATCTCGTTCCCATGTATACCTTCATGTCAGGAGTCTCCTTATGCAGAGTAATCTGTTCAAGTTCTTCTATTGTGGACTTGGTGGCATCTGACTCGTATGGTACCTGAAAATATCTAGGCACATGGTACCAATTTGAAAACTTTTTCTCCAGATAGGTTGATTCTGCTCCTGTCGACGGAACTTGTTAGACATCTTCTGTTGCGGGCTTCACTTTCTGTAATTGTTATTCAGGACCTATCATTGCCTCTGATTATATCGTACATCTCCCTGGCAGCGGGTTGTTCCCCTCAAATTTTTTGGACCCCTTCTGGTGTCGGGAATTTCACCAATATATGTAATGTTGATGGAATCGCCTTCATATCATGAAACCACGACCGTCTGAATACAACATTATACCTTATGTCACTGTCAATGACATGAAATTTAGTCATCTTAATGACTCCCATATCATCCACTCGTAGATCTACCTCCCATTTCTTGGTTTTGCTAGACATATTGAAATTTGAGAGGGTTCTGACAATCAGAACAACTTTCTGCCATGTTTATTTCTTCTACGATCTTCAGCTGGATAATGTTAGCAAAGCTCCCGGGATCGTTCAAGACTCTTTTCACCTAAAAGCTATCAATAGTTATCGAAATCACCAATGCATCGTTATGGGAGAAGATCACACCAGCAGTGTCTTCCTCAGTGAATGTGATATTCATCTGGTATCTTTCAGAATCTTTTTTCCCGAGTTACTAAAAATTTTGTTTTCTTATCCATAGTGAAAGACATAGCGGCAATCATTTATCCAACAAATATCATATTTATAAAATGGGGTGGCACGATCAGATTAGATTTATCCCCGGTGGGTGGTCCCTGCTCATAGTTGTTACAAGCTCTTTCGCTCAAATATTCTCGAATGTGGCCCCTACTCAGCATTTCTTTCACCTCATCTTATAGATGTCTGCAATCTGCGGTTTTATGCTCATGTGTGCCATGAAAATCGCACCAAAATGATTGATATCTTTTATTAGGATTGGACTGCAATGGTTTTGGATGTCGGGACACTGGATGAGTTCTCAGTACCGCCACCATTTGATCTTCGTTGATGCTGAAGCTGTACTCGGATAATTCTGGGTACCCAGAACCCTTAGTGGATGAGTTAGATGAATTTCCTTTGTCGAAATTCACCAATCCTTGATTGTTTCTTCCAGGGCCTCCCTTGTTATTTGTTTTCTCAATTGAGCAAAAACCATATCCACCTCTTTGCTTTTCGGGAGTAGGATAAGGTTGGAAGTGGTTCTTTGAAGAGTTCCGACTCCTTTGTCTGATTTATGGAAAATACTTCCGGCCTGAGTCCCTATCAAATCATATTTTATCCGGATCTTGGACTCATACCGATTATGAACATCTTACCAGGTTGTAGCCTGGAATTTTAATAGATTTTCTTTGAGATTTTGTGAGGCAGCCGAACTCAAAGGATTTAAATCTTCCGTGAAAGCCTCTACAACCCACTCATTTGAGATTGCGGGTAGCAGTATCCGCTCCTTCTGGAATCATGAAACAAAGTCCCTAATGAGTTTCGTTTCTCTCTGCATAATATGAAAGATATCCGCCTTGCGTGTCTTCACCTTCCGTGCCCCTGCATGAGCCTTTATAAATATGTCGGCAAGCTGGGTGAATGGTCTAATTGAGTGTTCAGGGAGGTGTGAATACCATGTCAAGGCTCCATTAGCAAGTGTCTCAGCAAACTTCTTGATCAGAACTGATTTTATCTCGTGTTCCCTTCGATCATTTCCTTTGACGACCGTAGTATAAGCTGTTATGTGCTCTTGTGGATCAGTAGTTCCATCATACTTGGGTATGAATGGCATTTTGAACCTCTTGGGGATCAGTTCGGGCGCAGCCTCTGGCTTATAAGCCAACTGAATATATCTCACTGTATCCGATCCTTTAATCACTGGAGGGGCTCCCGATATTTAATTTAATAGGTGTCGAAACTCCTTTGAATTTTCTCCGCCTTATCTGCGCTAGTATCCACCTTGTTTGTCATGTATTTCATAAATTTTAAAACCTGCTCTTGAAATGGATTTTCAGGAACAGTTTCGCATTCTGAAGCACCATTATTTCTCGATATAATCTGATCATGACATCTCTGGTGGTATTTGGTGGAGGTGCCGGTGCATTTGTTGGGGTACTGCAAGCATTTTTGGATATGAAATCTGAGTAAGAACCGCATCAGGTGGTCCAATCGACATTTTGCGCCCTCATATTTAGTATGGCTTCCTCATGCATCTCGTCATTGGGAACATCCTCATGCTGAGCATGTCTGCCTCCGAAAGTGGCTCCGTCTGCAGCCATTGGGTCCTCTGGTACCGGGAGTTCTATTAGTAAACCATCTAGTCTGAGTGGGACGTTGTTGGTATTGTCCCCGATATTGCGACTGCCTTCGTGTTCTCCTACTTCTCTCATCTGTCTGTTCTGAACAAAAAAAAAAAAGACTTGAAGAAAATATTAGATTAGTAAAAAGGGGTTACCTGTGACACCACAATTATCTCGACCCAACGGTGGGCGTCAAATTGTTTACCCATAAAACGGTATAGTTGAATTTGTATACGTGGTCAAGGACACGTGGATATCAAGTGACTGATCTGACAATAATATTAGATAAAATGCAGTTCAAGTAAATAATATTAAGACAAAGTAAAAGAACAATTAGCCTGAGCCATGTGTTAACTTCTGGGGAAAGTCTCCGAGACTAGTATGAAAGCGTTGTAATCAAGTGAAATATTAGAAAGTGTGTTGTAATAACTAGAATATGATCTTTTACAATGGAACAATGTGTCCTATTTATACATGAGCTCATGGGTACACACCCTCCGAAATATGCCCTAATTAATACATGAGAATGAATGTTGTAATAATTGGACAATTAGTATATCTATAAATGCCATTAATGCTCTGTTTGGATGATGTATGATCAGTTCAGTAACGGCCGTCCATTGTAATTTAAACGGTTCACCTGACCTTTGGAATTATTGGTGGCCTGGTACCATGCTTACGTAAGACGATTTCGGTCCAACTTGTGTCTTACCGGTAGCCTCTCAGGCTGACATTGACTTGACTCAGCATCATCTGTCACGTGTCACATCGTAATTCGTACAGTTATCTCATATGAATTTGTTTCCTATACAAATATTATTTTTAACATGTTTATTCTTAGATAACAACTAAAATAATTATGTTCTTGACTAAATAATGCAAAAGTTTTTTTTTATAATGTATAGCTTGTATAATCATGATCATATACTTCTTTAAATCATAAAATTTATTTAATATGAATATTATTTTTAACAATTCATTACAATTAAAATTATCATATTGTTGACTTAATAATGTAAATGTTCTTTTTTATGATAGCTAGTTTCATCATGATCATAGACTTCGTTAAATTATATTTTTCGCGAGATCCGGCTCGGCTCATTTCGGCTCGTTTAAAATGTAGAAAAGCTCGATGAGCTCAACTCAGGCTACGCTTGGTACTGTCTAAAGCTCGGTTATGCTCATCTTGAGCTCGTCTCGCCTTGGTATATACTCAGCTCGATTGGGCTCGGCTCGACGCCCAGGCCTACTTATAGGAAATAACTAGAAATTATGTCCGATGGACAACAAAGAGAAGCTTTTGTTGCCCATAAGGCATAACTTCGGCTTTGGCCTATAAGACAGGAGTTCAGGATGTTTTAAGAACGTGAACTGATCAATTAACCACAGATTCTATCTTATAGGCAAAAGTTAGAATTTATGTACAAAAGTTCTTCCGAATGATTTTTTTCAAATTAATGTTATTTTTTAAAGATTATATTTAGTTGGAACAAAAATTTAAGACTGGAACACTTTTGAGTACACCACACGTGATTTCCTAGGAAATGACCCATGGAGAATTAACTAATTGATCATTAAGTCAATTAGCACGTCTTATGTGGATTAGGCCCAATAATATTTTCCAAATGACCTGACCAAATATGTTTACGAAAATAAAAAGAAAGTTGATTTTTGGTTGTAGTATAGGACATTTCTAATCTCATTTTCTAGCACGCATTATGTGGATACAGTTTTTGCGTGTGCTTCTTTATACGTTTGGTGGTGTTCGGGCAAGAAAGTTGGATATTTCAGACTTTCAGTGTCGAGAGTGAAACATCATAATGGTTAAGATTTATAAATTCATTACATCTTCAATCTCCATACCTCGATATGCAATATATTAATGGACAAAAAGAAAATGAAACATACATATCTTTTGTTCTCCAATATAAATCAGTTTGAAAATTAAGGGTCTGTTTGGAAAGCCACATGCTAATTGAAATTGGTGTAATTACTAGGGTAGTAGTTACACAATCTAATAATTACATATCATAGTAATTACGAGGACCTATTTGTTTGTCATAAGATAATTACAGTGTAATTACAAACATATTATTTGGTTGCACTACACAGTTAGATTAGTTTTAAAATAAAAATTAATAGTACTTGACAAATATGTGCCTTTATAAATGATATATTAAATCATGTATTTATATTACATATTATTTATAAAATAATTAATTAATAATCACATATTTGTAAATAATATTGTAAAAGTAATACTAGTATATTTTCAAATTAATAATATTTTAATTTAATTAATTATAAAAATTTAAAGCACACATTTTGTAAGAACATCATGGGTTGTATATATGTTTGACAAAAAAATTAATATTAATATATATAATGTCATAATACTATTCAAATGTTTGACAAAAAAATAATCTATCAATTGTAAATGGAAAATGAATAATATGCAATGTAAAACAACAAGTGAATAGTACTAAAGAAAATAAACTGAAATCACAAATATAACCTAAATTCAAAATTCAAAAAATAATAATTTAACATGATACTTTTATGCCAAATTCCAACATAACATAAAATAAATTCCAACATAACTTGAGTAAATATAATTCAAAAGAAAGTAAAAACATTTATAAGTCTATAACCTCATTCAGCAATGGAATTCTACTTTAATAACATCACTCGTTATATGTCAAGTTTATTAATGACTCATTCTTTATAATATTAGAAAGTGTAATTTCAAAAACTAGAATAATAACGTAGTTACGCTAAATGAAGAAAATAAAAAAAATAAAAAAATACGAGCAATTACATGGAATCACAAGAAGTAAAGGTTGGGAAATGAAAAGAAATAAAATTAAATATAATAATATAAAAAAGTACTTTAAAAATAAAAATAATTTAAAATTTTAAAATAAACAAGAAATTAAAATAATAAAAATAAAGAAAAAAATTAAAAAGTAACCTTGTAATTACCGGGTGTTACACCAAATTCTAAGCTCTCCCTTGAGAATTGGAGAGTGTAATTATCTCCTCCCAATTACACCCAATTACATGTTAAGCATGTAAGTAATTAGTCTGCCAAATATATCAAATCGTGTAATTACACTCAATTCTAATTACATGAGTGACTTTTCAAATAGACCCTAAATGCAACACGGGTGTGATAAAGTTAACATGCCCGACCCATATTTGAAGAAGTCCATGAGGAAAGCCTTCGTCATAAGTGGGCCTCAGTTAGAATTGATAACCATCAGAGTGGATAAGTATATCAGGTAAAAATTCACAAATAATTACTTTTACGATTGTTTTTTTTTTAAAAAATCAATCACAGTTTTAAAATCAACTGAAATGTGGAAAAAATTTTATGCGAAAATAATATTGGAGCAAAATATCTCAACTTAAAAAGCGACAGAGATTGTTCTTTAATTATTTTGAGTTTTTAACTCCGGGACACA
The DNA here is from genome assembly GCA_029783415.1 of Anisodus acutangulus. NCBI lineage: Eukaryota > Viridiplantae > Streptophyta > Magnoliopsida > Solanales > Solanaceae > Anisodus > Anisodus acutangulus. The sequence goes on along the minus strand of CM056499.1, from coordinate 37,239,197 downwards.
GTCTTGGCCTTCCTTTTTTATACATTAAAATTCTAGGATAATGTGATGCAGTTCGAAGCTAAATGTAGTAATCTGAAGATTACAATTATGATCAAGAACACATAAAATCAAATAGGAAAGCAAGAACAATGAAGAACATTGAAGAGAAGAAGAGTTGTATTAGAGAAGAGAAAATGGAGAATAATTCATTAAAGACGTAAACTCTTGAAATTATTACAAGTCATGGATGAGATATATATATATGTATCTCTTTGTGGTTAATGACATACGGTTATAACTAATCAATGAGTGAATGACTTATTAACCAACTAACTACCACTTTAACTAACTACACTAACTTCAATAGTAATATTATAATTCTACCCCTTTGTATATAATCTCATTCAACACTCCCCCTTAAATTAGGCGGTGCAAGTATATCAAGAACCCTAGTTTAGACTTTAAGTATTCATGTTGAACTCTAAGCAATTCCTTTGTAAGAATATCAGCCGACTGCTCATCTGTGGAAATGTATTGTGTAGTCATCAGTCCTTGTTGAATTTTTTTTTCTAATAAAGTGACAATCAATCTCTATGTGTTTAATTCTTTCATGGAACACTGGATTGGCTACAATCTGCATTGCTGATTTGCTGTCACAGTAAATTGTAACTGGTTGAGGCACATCAACTCCTATTTCTTTCAATAAACTAAGCAACCAAGTTAATTCTAATACTGTGATGGCCAGGCTCATATATTCTACTTCTGCAGAACTTCTTGAGACCACAGATTGTTTCTTAGACTTCCATGATATACGAGTCTCCTAATTTTATCAAAAAATCAGTTACAAACTTTCTAGTTATTAGACAAGTAGCCCAATCTGCACCACAATAGGCAGTGATGACACTATTGCTTTTGCTTGACAGCAGAAGACCTTGTCCAGGCTGATGTTTAATATACCTTAAAATTCTCAAGACTGCTTCCATATATGACTTCTTAGGGTTTTGTAGAAACTGACTAAGAGTTTGTACTCCAAAAGATATGTCATGCATGGTTACTATTAAATATAGAAGTTTGTCAATCTATCTTTGGTATACTACTTGATCAACTGTGGGATCTTCTTGAACTTGCTCACCATTTTTCTTCAGAAACTCATCATATATTTGAGAAGTAAACTTTAGGTTTGTGTCAATAGGAGTGCAAGATGGGTTTTCACCTGCTAGACCAGCTTAAAAAATTAACTCAAATGCATATTTCCTATGATGTATTGTAATCCCTTGTTGAGACCTGACAAATTCAATGCCTAAAAATATTTCAACTCACCGAGATCTTTCATTTTGAAAGCCTTCTTTAGTGACTAATTTGTTTCTTCAATCAATTGTAAACTATCACATGTGATCAACATATCATCTACATAAACTAAGATGACAATGATCCATTTGTTCGATTTTTTGATAAACACAGAATGATCATATGGACTCCGTTTGAACTTAAAATTGATCAAGGCTTTTCATAATTTGGCATTACACTGTCTAGGTGCTTGTTTCAAGTTATAGAGTGATTTCACCAGCCTACACAGTGATCTCTTCTCCCCATGGCTATCAAATCCCTTTGGAAGGTCTGTATATATTTCATCAAATAAGTCACCTTGCAAGAAGGCATTACAAACATCCATTTGATGTATATGCCAACTGTTTGAGGCTGCAAGTGACAACACAATCCTTATTGTGACCATGTTCACCACAGGTGAAAATGTCTCTTGATAGTCTATGCCTTCTTTTTGGCTATACCCCTTAGCAACCAATCTACTATTGCCTGTATACCCATTTACAGCCTATTGTAGTCTTTCCTTGAGGTAGAGTAACAATATCCCAACTGTTGTTGTTTTCTAATGCTGTAGTTTCTTCCTTCATTGCTTGAATCCACTTTGGATTCTTAACTGCCTCTACATAGCCTTTTGGTTCTGAAGTACAAGAGAATGCTGCAATAAAGGCCTGATGTTTAGGTGCCAACTTGTCATAGCTAATTAACTTATCTATGCCATAAGAATTGTTGTCATGAATGTTAAGTGATACAAAGTCCTTCATCCACAGAGGTGATTTTCTACCTCTTGAAGACTGTCTTGTAGCAAGTTAAGGTTGAGCAGGTGAAAAACCATCATAGATAAGTATTGCTGGCCCAAATCGGCAATCTGGGCGATCGACCTGGACCGATTCGAGTGGGGTAGCCCAATTGCTGGGGTGATCCAAGAATCGGAAAATGGAACGGGACAGTGGGGCCATCGGGGCAGTGGGCCCGCTGGAGAATTTTGGGTGTGGGATATGTCTGAAAAATGGTGAGTAGTATACGGGGATATACCATCATCCAAAAATTTATACGAACTAAGCTTGGGAGTATGAACTTTAGTAAATGGAAATTGGGTTTCATAAAAAATTACATGGCGATTAATTATGATTTTCTTGGAGGATAAATCAAAGCATTTGTAGCACGATGATTAGACGGATAACCCAAAAACACACACGGAATAGATCGGGCATGAAGTTTGTTAATTGTGGTGGATGGAAATAACGGATAACACAAGCACCCAAAAACCCGAAGATGTGAATAAGAAGGGTTCTTATTATATAGGATTTGAAGGGGGGAAGAATATGTCAAACCTTTGGACGGAATTATGTTAAGGAGATATGTTGTCATTTGCAGAGCATGATACCAAAAATATGGGGGTACGGAAGCATGAAGTAATAGAGTGCGGACAATGTTATTTATGGAAAGAATTTTGCGTTCGGCTTTTCCATTTTGAGAAGATGTACGAGGGCACGAAAAAAGAAAATTGATCCCATTATTATCACAGAACTCCCGAAACACCCTATTGTCATACTCTTTCCCATTATCACACTGGATATTTTTTATTTCTCTTTCGAATTGTGTTCTAATGAATGATCTAAATTTTATGAAGACAAAAAACACTTGTGATTTATTGGCAATTGGAAATGTCCACAAAAATTTAGAATAATCATCCAAAAAAAGAACATAATATCGATGACCTAACGAACTTAGAACATGAGACGTCCATAGGTCGCTATGAATAATATCAAAAGGCATTGAAGTGTGAGAATTGGAGTCTACAAACGGCAGCTTAACAATTTTCCCTAACGAACAAAATTGACAAATTGGAGTACGACTCGTACCCTTACAAGAAATAAAACTATTTTTAGCTAAAGTTGATAAAATAGAGGATCCCGGATGACCAATGCGAGCATGCCACAAGGAAGGAGAAATGGCTGCAAAGGCTGATGGCAAGGCTTGACTCGATAGACTAAAATCGGGCATGATAGGATAAAGATCCCCCCTACTATCACACCTCATGAGATGACTCCCCGTCTTGAAATCCTTCACAGAGAAACCAAAAGGATCAAATTCAACAGAAACGAAATTGTCAGTGGTGAACTTTCGGACAAACACTAAGTTTTTAATCAATTTAGGGGCATGTAAAGTATTTTTCAAGATAAGGAGTGGATTGGGGGGAGACAACGTTTTCTGACCATAACCCTGAATTGGAATAGAGTTGCTATTACCAACAATTATACCCCGAGGGTTGCTCGAATTAGAATAATATGAGAGAGTATCTGAATCAGAAGTCATGTGGGTAGTGGCACCGGTGTCCATATACCAATTTGGGTCCGGTTGAGTCAAACCCAATGTGTGCATCGCGGCCTCGATATCTGTCTGAGTGAGGCCTGCTGCGTGGTGAGCTTGCGGAGGTCGGGGCCCAAGTATTCCAGGACTGGGCTGCACTGTACCGTAGCTGCTGGTTGTTGTGTTACTGGGCTAGTGGCGGTGGGCATATCTTGATTGTTGGGCCTGAAAATTTGGCGACCATTATTTGTTGAGGCTGGCTGAACGTAGGGGTTCTTTGGCCCACCGCCTTCCACTACCATGGGCCCCACTGCTGGGACCGATGGGGTGGTGGGCATCGCTTCATGGGCGGGCCCACTGCCTGCTTGCTGACCATCGGAACCGCCGCGTTTGCCCCCGCGGTTTTTGTTATTATTCTTACGATTATTTTTGCCGCCACCATGAGTACGGTTTTGGCCCGAATTATCAACAAAACCTAAAGAATTTGTGGAGGATGCCATCATGACGACGGGGCTTGCTCCGGTAGCCGCCTTTTTAGCCAAACCGGCTTCTTCCAAAGTAAGCATGGAGCGGGCTTGATAAAAGGCGGGAAGAGGGTTGCTTTGACGATGGAGAGTTCCAACGCCATATAGGCCTCCGAAAGGCCGGCAACCAATTGTAGAACTAGACGATTATTTGTTACAGGTGCGCCCACATTACGGAGTTGATTCGCCAACTCCTTGAATTTCTTGCAATAGGCAGATACGTTTAGAAATTCTTCCATGCGAACTAAAGAGAATTCCTGCTCGAGTGTGACGACATGTAAATGTTGGTTATCTTGGAATATGTCACGCAATCTATTCCAGGTAGCCATAGCCGTGGTATCCGGCTCAATAATCGTTTGTAAAAGGTTAACCAAAATAGTGGAATAGATCCACCAGAGAACGGTAGTATCAAGAGTAATCCATAACTGAGGATCCTCGCGGGAAGAGGTGTAGCGGGAGGAATTATGTGATGGATAACTTGATGGGAGATAGCGTGAATTTTAAACAATTCTACCCACGTCGCATAATGAACGTTTTCCATCTCAAGCACAATAGGGATACTGTTCTTGACGTTAGAAACCATGAGGGCAGGATGATAATTGTTCTTAGACATATTGAAAGAACAAAGAAGGAGGGGAAATTTGGGAATAGTAAGAGAGATTTTGAGAGCGGAAGACGAATTTTTGGAAGAGAAACCCGGGAGGGGGGGGGGTCAGCCGAGAGTGGAACAAAATTTGGGAGAGAAAAAATTTGTTAGACCTAGTCTCTTGATACCATGAAAGAAATAATCCCCTTGATTATTTTCATTAATTGAGAATGTATATATACAAGTTACAAAATAGGAGAATCATATTCCTATTTTATTCCTAAAATCTTATTCTACCATAAGTCCATAATTCTAACTCTACAATTATGGTAAGTGTATAATCCTAATTTAGGTAACAAATACACTACAATATACTACAAATATATTTTCCTAATATACAATATTCTTACACTGCCTAGTAGCCACTGTACCGTGCTGGGCCTCAGCCATACTGTTGGGTCTAGGCTGCTGGAAAGCCCACTGCCAAAATACCACTGCATTGCCCGTGATATACATTGTTGTATATTGGGTGTATATCACGGGTATATGGCTCTGTTTAACAATCACTTTGAACCACTTCATGAACACCTCCTTAAATTACTTCATGATCACCTCCTTGAACCACTTCATGATCACCTGGAATTAATACATTAGCTTGAACTGTTGATGGTACTGGTGGTATAACATGCTCTTATGAGATATTAGGTGTTTATGGAATAACATCTTGAAAAGAAACATGATTATCTGAGCCATTATTAATGAAATCAACTGTTGAGTTAAACCAGTTTTCAGTATCTCATGAATTGTTGTCTAAGAATATAGGCTGAGATCTTGTCTGTCTTTTAGAAAAAGGAAAGATATTTTCTTTAAACACCACATCCCTATCAACAAAGAACACATAATCAGTAAGATCATATAGCACATACCTTTTTTGCAATTCAAGGAATCCCATGTGTGATGCAGTCCTAACTCTAGACTGTATTTTATCTTGTTGAGTCATATTCTTAGCATAATACAAACAAAATAAACTCTTAGATTACTCAAACTAGGTTGTCTTTTATACAATTTTCATATTGTGATACATTATTAAGAAAAGGACTAGGCAATCTATTAATGATGTATATACCAGCTAAGACACAGTGTCCCCAGAATTGAATAGGTATTCTTCCTTGAAATCTTATTGCCCTTGTCACCTCTAAAATATGCCTATATTTTCTCTCAGCCACACCATTTTGTTGAGGGGTATACACACAAGATCTTTAATATAAGATGCCTAATTGTTTAAATAAGTTATCACATACTAAATTCACAAATTCAGTTCCATGTCAGCTCTTATAATTTTCACAGTTTTATCAAGTTAATTTTTCATCAAACAAAGGAATTGTTGTAAACAAACACACGCATCAGACTTATGTTTTAATAAGAATTTCCATGTGAATCTAGAGAAGTCATCTACAATAGTAAGAAAGAATTTGTTTTCATGTGAAACTGATATGTCTTCCATTATGTTGATTCAGTAGTAGATATAAGCCTTCTTCTTCACCCTCCCATTGAAGAGATCCTGCAAGATACAAAAGTCAGGAAAAAAGAAGCACAACATTATAATTCTTTTGTTAGTTTTGAAACTGAAAGCAAATTATAAGCAAAATATGGTATATAAAACACATTAGAAATAGTATTTCTTGGAGAAATAGTACTTTCACCGGTATGTTCTACTTTAATTACATTACCATTTGGTAAATGCACTTTTTTTTATCTAATAGGTTCTTTGATAAATTTTTTATTCAATAAAGTGATATCTGATGTCATATGCTTTGTGGCTCCTGTGTCAATGATCCATTTAGATTCATATGGAGATACACAAGCAATAAGCGTAATACTACCTTTTACATTGGCAGGTGCAACATTAGATGTTGCACTAGCACAAGCTTGTGACACCATACCTGCTGCATTAGCAGATGCAGTGGATGAACCATTGTTGTTTCCTTTATTTAGCAATTGCAATATTTGTGCATAATGATCCCTGGACATCATCATGCCTCATATTGGATTCATTTTCCCAACTTGACCACTTCCTCATGAACTAGCTTGAGCATTGTGAGAAATCTCTCCAGCAAACACTTGAGACTGATTCTGACTAAACATGACTGATCCTGAAGCTTGGGCTAAAGTTCCTACTCCAAAACTTTGTGTAGGATCATGCTGTTTCTATATTTCAGGGTTCACTTCACCAATCAGATTGTAAGCAACACCATTGCTAGAACCATTCTGGAACAACTTGTTCTTCCTGACTCGATTCAACGCCAAAAAAATGGCTTGTCCCTACCAAAAAGTATTCATATTTCCTGAAGAAAGCATTTGTTCCTTCCTTTTAAAACTTTTAGAGTTATAAAATATTTCTTTTTGAATTTTCCATTTTTTTCGAGTTCCTTAAAAATAGGCTCAAAAAGGGAAGGTCGACTTCGGGGACCTCCTATTGATAGCTGTATTATATGGGATGTCATTGTATGTGACAGTTCCTTTGACATTTTGTTGCAATCTTCCTCCCAATATCTTGATGATCTCGATGAGAATGATATTCCAATCTTTCTTCTTAGAACGTATTGATTTGACCCCATAAGCGGGACCAAGCATGTGGCCGCATGGAGTGGTCTGTACGCCCCTCCCCCTCGCCAAGCCTGAAGAAAGGAGCAACTTAGATACCTCTTGCTTAAGCTTGGTAAGCAATCAATCCGTTATGTGGGCGCCAACTCCAAGTTCCTTCTCTTTATTTGATTGATGTTCAGTTTCCCCGCTAAGTAAGGAGCAAATAAAGCTCTTTGAAGGACGAATGCAAAAAGAAACTATTTACGTAGTAATAGTAAGTAGTATCGAGAACAGGAAAGGTATAATTGTATCAGTCCTTCCAATCAAGCAAGCGACCAACGATTGCCATCAAAGCAAGAAGTATAGACTATAGACTTGCAGGATTAGGTGGGAACTTGACAGGTCTCGCAACTACTAAGCTTTCAAAAGGTTTTCTTCTTGGATTTAAAATTTAGGGGATAATCAATCAATCTATAGCATGTTTCTTTATTATGGCCCTTACATTTACAAAATTCACTAACTACACTAGAATTGTAGTTTTTCTTGAACTTCTGATTCTGATAGTTGCTGTTATTATTCTGATAATTGCTGTCATTTCTTGAGTACACTGCTATATCCAAATTTTCTAAGGCTGCAGAAGGATTAACCCCTAACACACCAGCAGCAGAAGCAATAGATTTCTATCATTCATCACTCACAACCATGGAATAAGCTTGATTTATATAAGGTAATGGAATCATAAGAATTTGGCTTCTAGCCTGTCCATACGAGTCATTAAGACCCATCAAGAACTGAAACAGTTCAGTTTCTGTAAGTGTGCAATGAAATCCTTAGATTTTTGGGCAATTACAATCAGGCACATGTACCAATGTATTAAACTCCTCCCAAAGATTCTTCAATTTTGAGAAATACACAGAGACTATGGAAGTTCCTTGAGTAATTATGGTAATTTCTTTATGCAAGTTATAGGTTCTTGATTCATTTAATTTACTAAACATGTCAATTAACTCTTCCCACATTGATTGAGCATTAGATGCATACATAATGCCACCAAGAAGACTCTTACACACAAAATTCATCAACCATGAAAGAACAATGTCATTTACCCTCTTCCAGTGATCCCACATTACTTCAGGGTACTTTTCTTTGTTGCATGCACAATTAACTAAGCCTAGTTTATTTCTACCAAACAAACAATGCACATAGATCTAAACAAGATAGAGAAGTTTTCAAAACCTGTCAATTGAAATGATATAATTTGTATTCCACTCACATCAGAAGGTGAGAGAAACAAGAGATGAGTGTAATCAATCCCAGAAGCTTGAGTACTCGGAGCACCCTGCGAAGATCCATTTTGAGTAACTGTATTTGAATTTGGTACTCCATTCTCTGAATTCAAAGAATTTCCATTGATATTCATCTTTCTTTTACAAATAATTTTGATGCAAAAGCAGGAATTAGAAGAATTAGAGCAAATCTTTGCAGATTTCACTCAAGAATTGATCCAGAAGAATTTTCAATTGAATGAGTTAATCCTGTTGGTGTTTCTATGGTACTTTATAGAGCAGTACGGGAAGTAATAACTATTACAAATGTTCGAAAGGATAAATAAACGGTCAATCTTCAAAACTGCCACATGTGTGTTGTGTCTTGAATCTTGATCACCTTGCAAAGCCAATGTTGAGAACTGCCGCAAGTTTGTTGTGTCTTGAATCTTGATAACCTGAAATCAAGAAACAACTAAATCTGGATGGTTACAACGTTGTGTGTTGAGTCGAGGATAGCCCTCTATCCTTAAGACAAGATTGCCCCGTATATATGCTTTTACGTTAGCGGGCAATAGTCTCCCAAGATAAAACAACACTTTAATCTCAACACTACAAAGCCAATAGGTTGAGCCTGTCGAAGAAAACAAATATGACTCGACTTGCTGAAGATATGGAATAGGAAGGAAGAGTTTCTCTCTACTCTTCTCTTTTGTCTCTGTGTATATAGTGTGTCTCTGTAGTGTATATCTTGTGTATACGTGAGGGTTTGGTCACTGTTTTTCAGTCAAAAATTGCACTGATTTTTGCTGAATTTCACTCACTGTTTTGTGCTATTTTGTGGCTATTTTTCTGGCTGTTTTCTTTGCCTGTTTTTGGTCTGCTTCTTGCCTTATTTCAGCCAGTTTTCACCTATTTTTCTGGCCTGTTTGCACTGTATTTTCGTCTATGTTTCTGCCTGTTTCTTGCTTCTGTTTTGAGCCAAACGAAGCTCAATATATAGCAAGGAGAAGGGGCTGTCCAACTGTCAAAACATGGCTGTTAATGGCCATTAGGAGGGCATTAAAACAGCCAAGTAATGGCTGTTAATGGCCATTGAAAGGTCGCCTAATCGCCAAGTAATGGGCTGTTAATGGAGGAGTTAATCAGCCAAGTAATGGCTGATTAATGCCTCAAAAACAGTCCCAACGGTAGGCAGAAAAAGTCTCCAGAAATTCTGGGGACCAAACTGTAAATATTGAAACTTCAGGGACCAAACTGTACATATAAAAGAATTCTGGTCCAAACTGTACATATGAAACTTCAGGGATCAAACTGTACATCTGGCAGAGTTCTCTGGTCCAAAAAGATAATATCAGAACGGCCCACGGCCCGTGAATCCTTGAACTCGGAACCGGACGGGACGGGCGGGCGGCGGCGGCGCGCGTGTGGGCTTAGCCTTGAACCCAAGCACATCTAGGTCTTCCCTCCTTTAAACACATGGGATACCCCTTGGGGTCCCAAACCCTTTACCAATTAGAGACTTATATAGAGAGCAATTCTTCCTATTTCCACCGATGTGGTAGATTTGTCACACACCACATTTCCATGTCTCAAACACCTTACTTCGTGGACCAATATCTCTTTCATTTCTTAACGAAATTAGACGATTCTTGGCCCTACAGTCATCTACTCACTTCGTAGATCATGCATGTGTAAAGAGACGAGGTCTCCAACATACGGAACACTAGTGTTTAATTCATCAAAGATGGGTGGACGCATCTCCCCGCCAAAGGCTAATTTCCAACAATCCCCTCTATGAAAGAGAGATTGTGGAGCACACACAAGGTGCATACATTTCAGCAATCTTTCAGCGAAAAGATATTGCATCAGGAGAGGTAGCTTACGCTTTGAACCTTCCCTAGTTGAATACCATCGGACTTACTTACTGCGCGGTGAACGTGATGTCTTGAACCGTCAGTGTTTAGTGTAAGCCAAGACAATGATATCAACACAATAACTCTTCTTATTCATTTTCCTTCTTACGTTTCTGTCCGTTGTGGCCATGGACACACTTGGATTCTTAAGTGCGTTCATTTGAGTCGGCCATCCTCGCACTTAAATAGGTGATCTCCTACAAGGTATCCTGCTATACCCCACTTCACAAGTGTTAGGAATCATTAAAAGTTCCACAACCTTAACCTCAACCGTTTGAGGATCTTTTAAAAGGTTTGGAAGCTTAACCTTTACCCACCATGCAGGCAACACTTTAATGTCTATCGCGAGAACGACTTTGGATTCATGTTTGATGAAATCATCATCCGAAGTGCTTCTTGCTTCCACCGAAGCGCTCAACTGAACCTTTTGCCGCTTAGTTTTCCCATTGAACCAAATTCTTGGGATCTCCAATCATTATGGTTGGGTTTCCACCGCAAAGGTTTGTATTGTTTGGGTTTTAAGCCAATTCCCCTAGACAGGCAGAACACTTGATCTCCGGGTAGTCCCTTAGTTAGTAAACAAGGATGTGACATCCGTGATGATCAACTGCCATACGGTCTTATGTCTCCGACAGATCCTAAAAGATATGTTCAGACGCCGTCATCCGTGTCCTTCCTGAAGCCGACCGGCTAGCCACAGTGTATAACTGCTGAAGACACGGGTATCTCCCAATAAGGGACGTCCTCTAAGGAGCCGTGAAGTTACTCAACTTCTTTCATGCTTTGTATAAAGCGATAAACTCTGATTCCATCATGAATCGGCCGATGCAAGTTTGCTTAGAGGATTTTCCAAGACCCACCATACACATTTACTTGTGGCTTTGGTGTTCTTCAGATCTGATGTCCAGTTTGCATCACTGTGTTCTCCCAGAACCGCTGGACATCCAGAATACTATAATCTGTAGATAAGCATTAACTCAGATATCGTCATATCAGATTTAACGCCTTCTACCGATCATGTATTAAAATTATCAGTGAACCTTAGTTCAACTGATCTGTTTGTAGGACGATACCAGGTCGGCTGTAGTGTGTACAATACATTGAACTACACATGATCTGTGCATATCGCTCATTGTCTATGGGTGCACCATGATTCCAATCAGTTCTATGATTCATATCCATAGGTGGCTTCAACCCGTGAACCCGTGAACCCGAAACCCGGAACTCGGAACCGGACGGGACGGGCGGGCGGCATCGGCGCGCGTGTGGGCTTAGCCTTGAACCCAAGCACATCTAGGTCTTCCCTCCTTTAAACACATGGGATACCCCTTGGGGTCCCAAACCCTTTACCAATTAGAGACTTATATAGATAGCAATTCTTCTTATTCCCACCGATGTGGTAGATTTGTCCCACACCACATTTCCATGTCTCAAACACCTTACTTCGTGGACCAATATCTCTTTCATTTCTTAACGAAATTAGACGATTCTTGGCCCTATAGTCATCTACTCACTTCGTAGATCATGCATGTGTAAAGAGACGAGGTCTCCAACATACGAAATACTAGTGTTTAATTCATCAAAGATGGGTGGACGCATCTCCCCGCCAAAGGCTAATTTCCAACAAATCCACCCGCTCTGTTACCATGTAGTAATCTGAAGATTACGATTATGATAAAGAATACATAAGACCAAATAGGGAAGCAAGAATAATGAATAACATTGAAGAGAAGAAGAGTTGTATTAGAGAAGAGAAAATGGAGAACAATTCATTGACGATGTAAACTCTTGAAATTATTACAAGTCATGGATGAGATATATATATGTATCTCTTTGTGGTTAATGACATACAGTTATAGCTAATCAATGAGTGAATGGCTTAATTAACCAACTAACTATCACTTTAACTAACTAAACTAACTAAACTAACTAAACTAACTTTAACAGTAATATTACAATTCTGCCCCTTAGTATATAATCTCATTCAACACTAAAGAACAAGCTAAAAATGACACTATTCTATAGTTCAATTATTGGAAACCATAGCTTATTTAAATTATATATGTCCGAAAAATAATCAACTCATTGTTTTTATAATTGTGTACAAAACAAAATTTTGCACGGATTTCCCTTCGAACACACTGGTCTTCTTTTTTTCTCCTCATATTTGTGGCCATTAATTTTTGCAGATTCTATCGGTGGTCATTATTTTTTGCTCATGCTGCTCATTTAATAAAAAATTGTGGACGAAGGTACTGTCTTTATTTTTTGCTCATGCTACTCATTTAATAAAAAATTGTGGACGAAGGTACTCTTGCTATTTTCGCTCGGCATAAGTTCTCTATTTTTTATCTTCTGAAATTAGCTTGTTTGGTCACGCTTTTAAAATCAGCTTATTTTCAGAAGCGTTTTTTTCAAAAGTGCTTCTGAAAAAAATATTTTTTGCGAAAAATAGTTTGTGTTTGATCAATTAATTTTAAAAACACTTTTGAACAGTAATTAGTATTTGGTCAAACTTTTAAAAAGTGTTTTTAAATGTATTTTTCTCAAAAGTGCTTTTAGGCAAAAGCTATTTTTTTAGCTTCTGAAAAACTGTTTCTGCTACTCCCCATACGCACTTATTTTCTCCAAAAAGCTTGGCCAAACACCTCACTTTTTAAAAATAAACACTTATTAAAAAAAAATACTTTTGGGAAAAAATAAGCTTAGCCAAACAAGCTATAAGCTTTTATTCTACTCGGTATAAGTTGTGTAAACATAAATTTTGTAGTATTTTTAGAATTTGTTGTAGTGTTCACAAACTGAAGTTATGCTTTTGGGGGATAAGTTTTTTTTATTCTTTTCGGAGAAAAATAATTTGGTAGGTAATGTGGGATGGTACAGTATATGTATGAGTTTGCGTGTTGTGTTTTTATTTTGAAAATTCATTATGCCCCCAACATAAGTTGTGTAACATTTATAGTAATTTTTATTTTTTGAAACTGAACTTTTACTTCACTGGGTATATGTTCACTAGAAATTAAGTTATGGAGTTTAATATGTGTAGTATTTTGAAAGTTTTGCAATGTCAGGCATAATTTGTGGATATGATGTGAGAATATAAACTTGTGCTCTGCGAAAAGAAATTTATGCCCTGCGAAAAATTATTTATTATTTCGATGTTAGGTTTCGTCCTTTTATTTTTTACTTAAAGTGTTGATACCACATATTCGAGGACAAAAGTTAAAGATCAAAATAGGGCCATTTGGTGTGAATGACCAATTACAAACAAATACGTCTAAGTTATTTTACCACTATTTGTGTCCAGTTAAAAAAAGGCCTTTATGGCCCATTAAAACGAGTATAAATTTGTTCAAGATTGGACAAGAAATTCAAATCGAAATGCATTAATAAAAACAATTGGAGTGGAATATCAGGAGTTCAAGTTCAATGATAAAAAGCTCGATTGAACTTCCCTTGTTCTCTTACCGACGTTATGATTTTTTTTTATATTTAAATTTACACTATATTCAGAATATGAATAGACAATAAATTAAAAATGTCAACAAAATTAATAACTTGTTTGGTCAAGCTTTAATCTAAACAAAAAAAGGGGATCTAAACTTGAAGTCAAGATTTTATGTTGTTCCATGTTTCTTGACGAAGAAAATGATATACTTAGTTCTCATGATGAGATTTTGAAGAGTAATCACAATATTAAAAGAAAGAGATATGAGATTGCTATTTGTATTTTCTTACTAGTGTTTCTCACTAGTTAGTTGCTTCTTGAGCCAACAAAGTTTACTTTTAAAATCTGCTTAATTTGAAGAATTTTTTTTTCCAGAAGTATTTTCGAAAAAAATACTTTTGAAAAGTAACATTTTGTGTTAAGGCTAATCAATTTGACAATCATTTATGCCAATATTAAAGTGGCAATTTTGTTTGGTCACAATTTCAAAATACTTTTGTGGAGATACTACTTTATTCAGCTTCTAAAACCAACTTTTATTACTATTATTTTTAGCTAAATATCTTAACTTTCTAAAATAAATATTATTTTAAGAAAATAAGCACTTTTAACTTCACTAAAGCTTGGGAAAATAGGCTATATAAATATCTACAGACTTACACTAAGGTAGGTATGCTTCAAAATTTTGAATGTCTTCCAACCAACAAAGAGAGATGTTTTTGAGCTTTTGCAAAAAATGAAAATCAAAAGGTGAATAATTTCGTATTTTCTGCCAAAACTGAAACTTTTCTTGATATTAGGTTGAAACTTAACTTTGTTGATTCTCAATATTGATTCTTTATTTTCCTATTTGCAAGAACTAAATTTTTTTAACTGCACACAAAAAGAATTAGTCCTTGAAATTTAATAGTTCTACATGAAATCTTGTAGTTGTGTTATATCATATATACTACTTCTAAACCAACAAATTTTAATAACTCATTTGTTAAAGGTGTCTCTAAAGCTGTTCCAGTTTACTTACAACATCAATATAATCAAATACCGTTACTCAAAAATTGACATTGGTAGATAAAAGTATAACGTAATTAATTCCATAGAGCTAACCATAATAGAAATAGCTTATTAGCTATAAGTACTTATGGTCTAATTAAGTGTTGATCATGTCACAATTACTACTACATGCATACGAGTAATATGCAAAATATCCTGGATAAAATTAGCCCGAATATTACACAATCTTGAAATTTCAGTTTCATTTTTTTTATAATTGGCCATCTCCATAATATTCAGAGGAGATGAGTTGGTGTCATATCCATTGGGAAATGGTTAGCCAGAACATTGTCCATATAGTAATGTGGATGAGCAGCATCCATCACCACAAACTGCATATCTTCTGAAGGCTTCCAATGCCTCTTTCTTTGGTTGATAAACCAGTTGTTTATTTGCTTCTGGTCCAATCCTGTTGATTCAGCTAGTGCCAGCTTCTGGGATTCCTGTTAAACACATAAATCCAGAAATGCAAAGTGATCATGAGATCTTCTCTGGAAAATCACACTATCAAGGGTCGTTTGGTTCATTACAAGGTCGATCCTTGGATTATAATACTGGGATTAAAACCAAGATTATAATCATGATAGATAATCCCACCTTCCATACAGGATAGATAATAATCCCATGATTTTTGTATAAATTTTATTCTGGTTTTAGCTTAATACCCATACCCATAACCAAATTTAACCAACTTTTTTTACTGGGATACCCCCTTCATTACAAGGTCGATCCTTGGATTATAATACTGGGATTAAAACCAAGATTATAATCATGATAGATAATCCCACCTTCCATACAGGATAGATAATAATCCCATGATTTTTGTATAAATTTTATTCTGGTTTTAGCTTAATACCCATACCCATAACCAAATTTAACCAACTTTTTTTACTGGGATACCCCCCTAGTCCCTTTTTAACCAAACAGCCACTCAGGAAATTTTATCTGGTTATTGCAAAGGTTATTTACTGAATTTCTACGTTAGTAAAGGGTCGTTTGGTATGGTGTATAGGTAGAATAGGTAAAAACTTTTAGCACAATGCTTCATTGCAAAGTCTGGCAACTAATAGAAGCATTACTTATGCACCTATTCAGTACTATTCTTATACATAGTAAACTATGACATTAGCAATACAAGTACTATTCTTATAGTAATACAACATATTCAATACTATTTAGAAATTATGCAATACATGCTATTTTTAATATAATAAACCAAACAGTGGATAAAAAATAATGTCAGCATAACTAATCTCAGTATAACTTGTCTTTGAACCAAACAACAACCTAATTGTTGTATGTTATTTCAAGATTGATGTAAAAAGGACCTCTTTTATGAGTGAGGTCCAGCAACTCCTCACTTCCCTTGTTAAGTGAAAGTAATGAATATTAAAATAAAGTGACTCCTATATATAGAACAGAATAGAGATTTTAGGTAATTATCGATATATATATCACAACAGATTAATAGATGCATATATCATGCTTCAATGGAAAATTCATAATATAAAGGCCAAGAAGTAGTGAAGTGATTAATTGGAACAAGCGAGGAGGGTAATACCGATGGATATGGCCATTTGTAATGTCTGGTCCACCAGTCCAGCAGTTGTTGCCTTGCTTCCTTAGGTAGCTTCCCTTTCTTCCTCTTCTTCGTGAACTCCTGCTTAAGACTTCCCAAATAACCGCTGTACTTGCGCAGCAATTGACCTTTGAGTTCTCTATCCTCAGCCTGCGGGTCGATGAAACTGTTATTCACGTCAACCTCCTCTTCAGGTGATCCATTTCTATACATTGCCTCACCCAGAGCTGCAACTGTAAGACGTTAGCATAAGCATTCACCATATAAAAATACTTAAAACCAGAGCAACTATAGTTGAGAATATGAGTTGGGGCTTAATAGGTGCAAGGCATTAAGAGTCACTAGTTATTAGGATACATTATAAGCTTTCAGCCATAGTGCTGAAACAATCGCACACTAGAGCTGGGGATCAACACGTAAAACAAATGTCACACCCAGTGGCAAAGCCAGAAATTCACATAACATGATTAAAAAAAATTAAAACTAGATTGGCGTAGTTGGGATACAAACTTAAGACCTAAACAACTTTTGAAACCCTGCAGCCGCCGCACTATAGAATTTCTCTTTCTGTCAAGGTGATTCAGCACTTTATATATAACCAAAAACAAAATTACCCTATTTGCACAACATACTTTTCCGACAACAGAGATTCAATTGATTAACCCACTTCCCTCTTACTAGCTCCACCCCTGGTCACACCACCTTCAGAAACCGTATGGTTACTAAATGCCCCAAAAGCCTATCATTTTCTTTGAACTGCAATCAAGTTTCTTAGGAATTCACATAGGTCAAATAATTCATTAAAATCATATGCAAAAGAAATATTAAACAGTGAGTCAACAAACAAATACATGTGCAGGCTAAGTCAACTCATGGTAGGTTCTTAATGTACATGCAACAAGATCAAGCAGTCAAAAGTACCATTGATCTCAGCATAAAAAATATAGAAAGATATCTTTAGCTGAAGGAAATTTAGAACATCCAAGTACAAAATTCAGGCTTTAGCAAGGTACAATATAGTGCAAAAGTAGAAGTTTACTAGTGTTGGTGCAAAAAGAGGTTCGGTCATCTGACTCATCTCAATGCTCGAATACTATAACATATAGATTTATATTTAACAATGTATGAGGAAGGCTATGGTTTACTGGGACACTTCTGTTTTTAGGGGAAGTCCACGAAGGTTTGGCAGGATAGAGTAGCCAACACTAGGCTAACAAATCTTATTGTTACGTTCCATCAACTTCTTTATCATTTGCTCTAACTGTTTGTATTTGAATACCACTTACAGTAGTTGGCTATACAGGCGTCCTAAAAGTATGCTAGAGTTAACACAATCATAAAACAAAAAAAGGATTCATAACTCACTAAATCTAGGCAAGGTATATGAAACTTCTAATTAACTTTTAGAAACTTAACGTAGTTACTATAAACATGCGAACAATTAATATGACTAATCATCAGACAATAAACTAGAGGGTACCTATCCATGTTAAGAACAAGTTTAAGTAGAGGTATAATTTCTCCAGTTGTCTTGTAATCACAAGCACTTGAAAAATGAGGTTTTCTTCACTGAGGTTATCTCTAGAAGTGAGAGCTACACTGAAGAATGATCAAGATGTTAATTTTGATAGATGAGCAGTTACACTTTGCTTACCTTTTATTACTTCATGATGCACATAAACTTTACTGATGTATAATCAAGATACTCACAACTCTAATTTGTATCCTATTTCTATTTTAGATATAGGACACCTCTTGTACAATGATGAAATATTCATCTTAAGATCAGTCGTCGCTTAATAACAAGCACTTGTAAACTTCCCACTTTCGTGGAATATAGCTTGTTTGGCACAAAGCACTCCACAAAATTCAATTTTGCACCTCAGTGGGGCCCTCAGGAACTCTCCTTTAGATCAACATACACTATTAACTTCACAAGTTTTCCTATGTTTGTCCACTAGGTCTATAAAAAGTCCAAGAGGAAGAAATTTCCATAGAACCTTAGACTGAATTATAAGGAAGCACTTGTCAACTTAAGTATGAACAATAGTACTATGAGACCAAAGTAATTAAGCAGCCATTATTTCACCAAGCTGATTTTTTTTCTTTTGGGAATAAATTCGATCAGTTACTTGCTAGACCCAAAAAAGAAGGAAATCAACCAAAAAAAACCTTGAAAGAATGATAAAAATTGAACACATGATCTGATGGCACAGACCGACTTCATTAAACAGGAACATTAAAGAAGTAGCTATAAATTACATTCTAGTTGTCATATAACATGAAAAAAGGAGGAAGTGAAGACGAGGAAAGTATAGCTTAATTTTTCCATTTCCTTGAAATGGAAAATGCAATGATTTAACCAAAGCATAACACATAAGGAAGGTTATTATACACTCCAATCAAATCTCCAAATCTAATCAAGAATATCTTATGGGTCCCTCTAAAACCAAGGTGCATTTCTCCATCAGTTGTCTAATTTTTATCTTTATGCTCTTTTCAAGCAACTAAAGAGGACATTCAGAGGGACCTAAAATCACGTCAAAGTTTGGAACTATTCGTGATACGTTAATAATTTAGCATAAGGACTTCCTCACAGCTCATAAATGAAAATTTAGCGCTGGCAAAGAGAAGTATAAAGGGAATGATCATACTGATTTGAAGCTTTCTATGTTAAACTATTTCACAAGTTCAAATTCAAATTTATAACAACTACTACCAGTAGATGAAAGTTCTTTTCTCAAAGTTCATCAAGCTTAATTATACACTTTTAATATTTAAGCTCATAGAAAATTATGAAGCATTTCCAAGATAATCAATTAATGCGTGCTTCAACAAATCTTTTCATAAATTTAATATTTACACCTTCAGGAAAAAACACTTCTTAGCAACCACAATAGTTATAAAGAATGATTTGAGTTATATAATGTAACTTTGTAAAAAATGTTTTTACACTATCAATGTAATTTAACATGTTATAGTAGGTTAGTTAACATTTACCTTAAGGTTACCAATCATTACTAACTAGAGTAATGAGTAATTCCCTTTTAAATAACTTGATGGTCTACATATATTTTGCATTTTCGATGAGTAAAACTTGAAAACAATAAAGAAATGTGAATAGCTCTGAACAACAGAATACCCACATTCATGAGAAGGATAGAGTTCCAATATATGATCCTAAAGCAAATGAAATTCCAAATGAACTTGCCGTTATGTGATTGTTGAAAAGTAAACCAAAAAACGACTTCAAATCCAAATTTATAGTGGAAAAAGACTTTATGACAGGAAAAAAAAACAATTGTAGCAATCTGCTTCTTAGAGAGAGACATAATATTAACTGTAATTTTGAAGATAAATTTGAAACCCAAACTTTCATCCAGATATGAATTGCTTATGAAAACTAGGGTTAGTATATTATTAAATCAGGAACTAGCCATCAATTAATAAGAAAAATTTCGAGATCCACATGAAACTAACTAGATAAGCACATGATAGAACAAACAATACCTGGACATGAATAGTGAGAAAAAACAGTGATTCCTGTTCTTAAAACAAACTGGAACAAGAAAATCATATTCCCCAGGATCATTCCAAATAAAGAAACAAGACGAGTTGGTTTCTTCAGCACACACAAACATGAAGTTTGAAATAATTAAGAAGGGACAAATGTATCTTGCTGTTTACACCTACAACTTGTACTATACACAGAAGATGAACATGTAGAAGAAGAACAAAATAGTATTCATTGAGACAGAATCAAAACAAGGAGTCATTGTTACATACCTATATATATAAAGATATGTAAAAAAATACCAAAAATGAAAAGATTAGCAAAATGGAGTGGAAGTGATTAAAGAAGGGGGAAAAATAAATAATTTGCATATGGAATGGAGCTTATTTATAGTTAATTAAAGGTTGATATCATTGGAAACATGCACATGCAGAGGACATTAATTAATTTATAGAATAACAAACCAACTGATCAAAAGCAGTGAATAAACTCAAATAAACAGTTGGGATCTGAAAAGAATAAATGTCACCCATTTTAAGAAAGAAAAACAAAAGAAAGGGTTATTAAATAAATTAAAAAGAGTGATATATCACCAGATTCATGAGAGGAAGCAAGAGTAAGAGCTTTAAACTGGCACTCAATTCTTGAGAGAAAAACCATGGCTTCCTTAAAGGGTTTTGAGAGTTCTTGCTCATATTTTGTCAGCATCTCACAGTAAGCTTCCATGAACTGATCAAGGGCCGGATCCTCTCCGATGATGCCACCACTGTTACGGCCCATCGTTGCTGACGTGGCACATAGTTCCTCTAGCCTTGCCACCACTTCATGCGGAGCTCCTATCTACATATATTATACATAACTAGGTTTAGTTTTCTTCGCATCAGCACTTCAAAAGGTGTAAAGTGTATGTAAATACAAAAAAGAACACGTACAGTTACTGTCCCTTTCATACATCATTTTCTTTTTCAGGGGTTTTGGGAAAGCATACTGTTTTCTTTTCTTGCAGAGAGTCACCCTCAAGGTATAAAAATCACCAAAATTTCTACAAATATTCAAACCCATAATTCCGTTTATGTAAAAAGATATTTTTCCCACTAGCTCTTGACCCCTCCAAGAGTGGGGAAAACAAGTACTTTTAATATGCATTACTTGAAAAAAAAATTGAGTTTCTTTTTGTCTTAATGGGGGTGGTGGTGTTAATTTTCACCTTTTGACAATTGACATAAGAAGCCAAGAGACGAGGGTAGTGAGGATGAGCCATAATCTTTGACTTGATGGAAGTAGAAGAAGAGGTGGTTCCATGATCTTCATGAGGATTATTGTTGTTGTTGTCCATGAAAGGAAGAAATAGGATATTGTTGTTGTTGTTGCTAGTTTCAGCATTGTTACTAGTAGTTAAAGGAGGAGGAGGAGGAGGAGGAGGCATCATCATCATCATTGGAGAAGGACATAGTGTTGCATTTCCACTGTTGTTGATGTTGTCGTCATGATCTCCATAGCCCATCATCAAACAAGATGTATTATTTCCACTAGAACCCCCTTCCATTTCTCTCTCTCTCTCTCTCTCTCTCTCTCTCTCTCTCTCTCTAACTATATCTTTTTCTTTCTCCGAGTTTCTTCTAAGGTGTTAATTTTGTTCCTTCTGTTTTTTTGCCTATGAAACCATTATCTTTCTCTCACACACACACACAAAAACACACACAGAGAGATAGTCTGTGTAATTATGTTTTGTTTTCCCTCTCTTTTTGGAACTAAGTAAGAGACAGTGAACTGAACTCCCGAGTTTTATGCTTACTGATATCAGGCTTTTTTCACAGCAAATCCTTAATGGAATACATAGTTAGCAATACTAGTAGTCAGAAAAAGCAAACCCTGCTACCCCAATTTTTTTTCTTTTCTTTTAAGTGAAAAACAAATAGGGTTCCTTTTTGTTTCTCTCTCTATATCTATCTATGTATCTACCAAGAAGAAGAGAGTTCCCCTATGAAAAACATGAAGGTGTTAAAGGTTGGCTTGTATTTGGGTGCAAAAATTTTACCTTCCCAATGAAAACTCAAACCCCCTTTTTCTTGCACTGCGACTGAAACACTGCCATTACTGGCAATATCCCTCCCCCTCCTAGAGAGAGAAAACAAAGTTAAATAAGTCCAAGTAAAAAAATATATATATATTTTTTAGACACAAGGATTAATGATCAAATTGAGGTGCAGGTGCAGTTTCTTCTGTGTTCTTATGTGTTTCTTGTGTGTTTTTCTTTAGGTGTTACTTTTTGGTTCTTGGTTTTTGGGTTATTGGAAACTAGGCAGTGTGAGTTACCAGTATTGCTAGTTGAGACCTATTTGTCTGTTCATTTGTATGATTCCGTTTGCTTTTCTTTATTGTATTTACTTCAACTAGTAAATCAACTTTATTCAAGTGAATTAATAAAAAATGTGGAAAATTTAATAAAAATACTTAATAAAATGTGAAAAAAAATGCACTGAAACTTTGGGATGGTAATATTTTACACTTTATTACAGAAAAAAACTTTGCAATGTAATGTTTTCGACCAACAAAGTACTAATAGTAATAATCTATATAAGTAATTTCTTAGAGGGAGTGAAAGTTTTTCCTTTTCTATTCGGCACACAAGGGTGTTCCGTGTAGCCCATTGGAGAGCGATGATATTTCATAATCGGTGAAATTTAGTTGTATTCAACGTTCACAACAAATCATTACGTATTTATAATTTAAGTTGAAAATGAATATTAATTAAATATGATTTAGGATTAAAATGTACCTGAGGACATGTATCATTGATTAATTATTTCTCATATGACTAAGACTTGTGGACATAATTATTTAGTACTACTTATACTGATAAGAGATAGTAGCAAATATTTTAGAAAATAATTGAGGTGGCACATGTTGATCCTGAAAGTATGTATGTCCTAAAGACAATCATTATTAGAAATAAATGTATTTAAACATATTCGTATTATTAATAAGATTAATATATTTATGACATTTGCAATTATTGAATTATTATTTGATTATTTGTAATTATCCATTAATGTGCATCCATTGAGCTTACGTTGTCATTAATAAAGTGAGATGTTGATGATAGAAGGTAACTCTAAAATAGCCTCGACTAATGATCATCGAAAATGGAATATCGATGATATGTTATAAGTCGACATGTGGTCTGCATCACATTCTTAGAGAATGTAGTATGTCTCACCTGCTACTAGTAATGGTTACTAGTGATGGACACATGGATACTTTTGAAAAGTATTGGTATACCCTGCTGATAAACTATTTGTTAGACATGTCTAGAGTGTTATCAGCGTGTGGGAGATAAAGATCATTTGACTTGATGTCAATACGCACCTTGTTTACATAGTAATGTACTTTGACCCTGTCCTAAGCTTAAACTCCTTATATGATAAGATACAGCTTGTGTTGGGTGCATTATGATATAAACTAAGGTGGTAATTGGGCCAATAATATGATTCATTCCTCGATTGGATATTCGAGAGAACACCCAACTTCTCAGTGATGTTAGGGCGACCAAGTCATTGGCCAATGCAAGAGACATATTTAGAATATGGTCTAGTTGTCGACTAATATAAATGAGATAAAGTGATCAAGCCATTTGGATAGACACATGGCAAATCCTAAACTTGATCGAGTGTGTCGCGAATGAAAAGAATTTATCATCTCACATAAATGTTATGTTTGTTGGATTCATGTAAACGTACTTCACATATTGAGTTCGTCGTACGGCGCAGTCTAGGAGTTATGTATGGACCTTAATTAAATTAATGTCAATATATGAAGGCCTATAGGGTCACACTATGTCGATTGTCTCTTCGGTCTAAGGGTGTATTGAAAAAGTATTAAATATTCGATTTGGAATCGAAATATTTAAATTGATAATAACTATGAGATAATTTCTATTAGATGTAAATTATTTAATTAAGTCAAAATTGGATTTTGGATTTAATTAAATGTGCTGAATATATATTAATGAAAATGAGGGGCGTTAGGTCGTAAGGCGCCGCGGCGCTGACCCGGCAGTGGGCCCAATCAGACTGGCCCACTGCATCTCAGTTTTTGGGCCAGGCTTGGAGCCAACCCTAATAAGTTTTTTGACCTAAAATTTACTATATATAAATCACTACCCCATTGTTAATCACACACTCATTCTATTAAATAATTTTAGACTTAGAGTCTAGGATAAAACTCTTTCAAACCTCTGCCAAGATTTTCTATTTTTTTTTACAGAAGAATACACCGTAGTAAGGTGCTTGCAGTCGAAAGGGCAATCGCGTGTTCACCCTTTAGGAAAAGATTTCAGATTTTTATAACATGTAAGTGTTATGTTCAGGTTTACTTTACAGGTTTGATTGTCATATAATCATACCAGAAGGAATTGTTGGGATAAGAAATAAATTTTTAAACTTTCGATGTGTTTTACTTATGTGTTTTGAATTCAACAAAACCCTACAGATCCAACTATCCAGTTATAAATGGAAAAATTAAATATCTCTTTAAAAATCAAGTCGAAATAAATGAAAAAGAAAAACAAATCTAACAAGTTTCTGGAATAAGAAATTAGAAAAAAGATTTACCCTATTGGGATAGGTAACTATTAACTTTATTGTCTTTTTCTTCTAGTAGTTGTACATCAACTAAGACATGATATTTGATGTATTTCACTAGCTGCCTGCAACGGCCATATATAATTTGGGTTTCCTATTCTCGACAAACAGCACACTTCATTCCCAGATATTCTGTTCAGTTTATTTATATTTTTTGGTGCATTCGGTGCCATTATTATCGTATGGCACCTTCTTGGTTTGTGTACCCCCCACCAATTTCCATTTTGATGCTAAAAATGTAACTTGAACACCATGAGGACTTTGCCTCAAATTGTTTTATCTCTTTAATAGAAAATGCGACCAACCTCAAAAGAATCTCGAACACAACATTTAATTTGTGAGGTCTTCGGTCAGTCTCCGTATCCCACAAAATAACATATGAATAGCCCCCCAAAAGTAAAAGAAATAACAATAACATATAATAACATGAAGAAAGTGAAATATTGTTTTTACCCATGTTTATTCTCCATCTTTTTTATTTCTCCCCTTTCTTCAGCAAAAATCTCGAAAATTATCATTTTTCAAACCAGTAACATATATGTTAAACAGAGCAATATACCCGTGATATACACCCAATATACAGCAGTGTATATCACAGGCAATGCAGTGGTATTTCGGCAGTGGGCTTTCCAGTGACCAGTGCCCAAAGACTGATTACTGGGATTCTAAGGCAGTGTAAGAATATTGTATATTAGGAAAGTATATGTGTAGTATATTGTAGTGTATTTGTTACCTAAATTAGGATTATACACTTACCATAATTGTAGAGTTAGAATTATGGTAGAATAAGATTTTAGAAATAGAATAGGAATAAGATTTTCCTATTTTTGTAACTTGTATATATATCTTCTTAATTAATGAAAATAATCAAGGAGATTATTTCTTTCATGGTATCAAGAGACTAGGTCTAACAAAAATTTCTCTCCCAAAATTTTGTCACTTCGGCCGAACCCCCCCTCCCTCTCGGGTTTTCTCTTCCAAAATTCGTCTTCCGCTCTCCAAATCTCTCTCACTATTCCCAAATTTCCCTTCCTTCTTTGTTCTTTCAATATATCTAAGAACAATTATCATCCTGCTCTCATGGTTTCTAACGTCAAGAACAGTATCCCTATTGTGCTTGAGATGGAAAACGTCCAATATGCGACGTGGGCAGAATTGTTTAAAATTCACGCTATCTCCCATCAAATTATCCATCACATAATTCCTCCCGCTACACCTCTTCCCGCGGAGGATCCTCAGTTATGGATTACTCTTGATGCTACCGTTCTCCAGTGGATCTATTCCACTATTTCGGTTGACCTTTTACAGACGATTATTGAGCCGGATACAACGGCCATGGCTACCTGGAATAGATTGCGTGACATATTCCAAGATAACCAACATTCACGTGCCGTCACACTCGAGCAGGAATTCCCCTAGTTCGCATGGAAGAATTTTCAAACGTATCTGCATATTGCAAGAAACTCAAGGAGTTGGGGAATCAACTCCGTAATGTTGGCGCACCTGTAACAAATAATCGTTTGGTTCTACAATTGGTTGCCGGCCTTTCGGAGGTCTATAATGGAGTTGGAACTCTCTTTCGTCAAAGCAACCCTCTTCCCACCTTTTATCAAGCCGGTTTGGCTAAAAAGGCAGCTACCGGAGCAAGCCCCGTCGTCATGATAGCGTCCTCTACAAATTATTCCAATTTTGTTAACAATTCGGGCCAAAACCGTACTCATGGTGGCGGCAAAAATAATCGCAAGAATAATAACAAAAATCGTGGGGGCAAACGCGACGGTTCCGGTGGTCAGCAAGCATGCAGTGGTCCCCGTCCAGTGAACAGTGACCCACCACCCTACTGGTCCCAACAGTGGGGATAGGGCAGTGGGCCGTGGGCCAGCAACCCTTATGATCCAAAGGCGTCGGCGGCGGTGGTGGCGACCTTTCAGGCCCAACAATCGGCGATGGCGGCCATCGCCATCGCCCAAAGAACGGCGATTCCAGCAGCCTACGGCCCACATCCGATTACGGGATTCTCGGGCCCCGGCCTCCGCAAGCCCACCACGCAGCAGGCCCCACTCCCACCGACATTGAGGCCGCAATGCACACACTTGGGTTGACGCAACCAGATTCAAATTGGTACATGGACACCGGCGCAACGACACACATGACCTCCGATCAAGGTACTCTCTTGTCTTATTCCAATTTGAGCAACTCTCGTGGTATAATTATCAGAAATAGTAACTTTATTCCAATTAAGGGTTATGATCATAAAACGCTGTCTCCCCCCAATCCACCCCTTATCTTGAAAAATACTTTACATGCCCCCAAATTGATTAAAAACTTAGTATTTGTCCGCAAGTTCACCACTGACAATTATGTTTCTGTTGAATTTGATCCTTTTGGTTTTTCTGTGAAGGATTTCAAGACGGGGAATTCTCTCATGAGGTGTGATAGTAGAGGAGATCTATATCCTATCACACCCGGTTTCAGTCCATCGAGTCAAGCCCTGCCTTCAGCTTTTGCAGTCATTTCTCCTTCCTTGTGGCATGCTCGCCTTGATCATCCGGGATCTTCTATTTTATCAGTTTTAGATAAAAATAGCTTTATTTCTTGTAAGGGTACGAGTCGTACTCAAATTTGTCAATCTTGTTCATTAGAAAAAATTGTTAAGTTGCCATTTGTGGAATCAAATTCTCATACTTCAATGCCATTTGATATTATTCATAGCGACGTATGGACGTCTCCTGTTCTAAGTTCGTTAGGTCATTGATATTATGTTATTTTTTTGGATGATTATTCTAAATTTTTATGGACGTTTTCAATTGCCAATAAATCTCAAGTGTTTTCTGTCTTCATAAAATTTAGAGCATTCATTAGAACACAATTCGAAAGAGAAATAAAAAATATTCAGTGTGATAATGGAAAAGAGTATGACAATAGGGTGTTTCGGGAGTTCTGTGATAATAATGAGATCAATTTTTGTTTTTCGTGCCCTCATACATCTTCTTAAAATGGAAAAGCCGAATGCAAAATTCATTCTATAAATAACATTGTCCGTACTCTCTTAGTTCATGCTTCCGTACCCCCATATTTTTGGCATCATGCTCTGCAAATGGCAACATATCTCCTTAACATAATTCCGTCCAAAGGTCTGACATATTATTCCCCCCTTCAAATCCTATATAATAAGAACCCTTCTTATTATCATCTTCGGATTTTTGGGTGCTTGTGTTATCCGTTATTTCCATCCACCACAATTAACGAACTTCAGGCCCGGTCCACTCCGTGTGTGTTTTTGGGTTATCCGTCTAATCATCGTGGTTATAAATGCTTTGATTCATCCTCCAAAAAAATCATCATTAATCGCTATGTAATTTTTTTATGAAACCCAATTTCCTTTTACGAAAGTTCATACTCCCGAACCTAGTTCGTATAATTTTTTGGATGA
The DNA here is from genome assembly GCA_029783415.1 of Anisodus acutangulus. Lineage (NCBI taxonomy): Eukaryota > Viridiplantae > Streptophyta > Magnoliopsida > Solanales > Solanaceae > Anisodus > Anisodus acutangulus. The sequence goes on along the minus strand of CM056499.1, from coordinate 37,211,041 downwards.
CCAAATATCCCCGTATATTATTCGGCATTTTTTCGACATCTCCGGCACTCAAAACTCTCCAGCGGGCCCACTGCCTGCTGGTCCCACCGGCACGTCTCGGTCAGCACTGCCATGTCCTCTTATTGGACCAGTTTGGTGATTGGGCGATCCGACCCACCACCGAACTGGTCCGATCCAGATTCGTTCTTGGCCCGACCTGCGTCGATTTTGGGCGACATGCCTCTTGCTGGGCGGTCGTCCCGAGTCCAACAATTTCCCAAAATTCACTCAATTCGTCCTCGAGTCATAGACAGCAGTGTATATCACAGGCAATGTAGTGGTGTTTCGGCAGTGGGCTTTCCAGCATCCCAGGCCCAGCACTCTACAGTTTAGGGATTCTAAGGCAGTGTAAGAATATTGTATATTAGGAAAATATATGTGTAGTATATTGTAGTGTATTTGTTACCTAAATTAGTATTATACACTTACCATAATGGTAGAGTTAGAGTTATGGTAGAATAAGATTTTAGAAATAAAATAGGAATAAGATTCTCCTATTTTTGTAACTTATATATATACCTTCTCAATTAATAAAAATAATCAAGAGGATTATTTCTTTCAATATCAATTAGTTATACAAGGATATTAATATTGGGATTATAACGTTGGGACTAGTAATTCAAGAATTTTTAATGAAGAAATATTTTTAGCTGATTTTTTAGTTAGATATATTATATATTAGTATCTAATTGTAACATCTCGTATTTTTGGGTCACGGTTTGAATCGCTAAGCGTATGCAAGAAGACCCGAACTTTGGTGTTTATGTTATATTTATTTATGCTAATAAAGAGATTAGTATATAAAAGGGTTAAAACCTCAAAATAATTTTGGTCACAACAAGTGTGACGACGGGGATCGAGAATAAATTTGGTATGTGCAAGAAGAGATTATGGACTAGTGTAATATAAGGAAATTATGACATTGAGTATACGAATATCTTATGAATTTTTAGAATTTAAGTGAATTAGGATCACGAAATTAATTGTGTGCGGGAGGAATTAAATATGGAGAGTAACTTAAAGGGAATAAGTAAAAGATATATTAGGTAAATGCTCTACGTGGCTGCATATCAAGAGGAATAAGTGACTATTAAATAAAGTTGGCCAAAAGAGTGACATGTGTTAAGGCATAAGAATTATCTAACATTTATTTCACTTTGTTGGAGTTTCACGGAATAAATAGGGGCTGATGGTGACTTCTATTCTTGGATAACAGCAATACTTACTGGTGTAGTAAACAAGTAAACAACATTCCTCCATTTTTTTTAAGGGACTAATCGTACTTCATCTCTACATAAAGCTATTGGAGACTCCATTGTTAGACATTATATATCCAATTACCAAACATTTACATTCAACTTGAAAGCCAATTTTGTGTTTCGAAGCAGTCTTAGCAACAACAGTAAACTCGCTTGACTCGGATAATTAGTGAAATCGAGGTATGTTAAGATAAATTATTTCTTTCTTTTGGCATGTTCCATGTAACGAAATATAACCGTGATATTGCTCCATAATTTATTATACTTCTAGTAGTTAAGAACATTCATGTTATTGATTCCTATGTTAAAAATATGTTTAAATATGTTCCTAAGTCCTTATTAAGGCATACGAAAAATATGTTAATATTTACGGCGTTAACCGAGGGTACAATGAGATTATGTCATTCAGGATATTTTATTGTGATTCATGCATTTTCATTTGCATTAGCTTCATGTTTTACCCAAGATCGTATATTGGGGACTGGAAACGGAAAACGCAGACCACCTGATCAGCTGGGATATGATAATGATAAAGTCTATGTGGCTAGCCTGTGTGGCTTAACGAAGAAAAATGCCTGATTAAGGGCCAAAAAATAAAAAAATAAAAAATAAATAATATATATATATATATATATATATATATATATATATATATATATATATATATATATATATATTTGATGTGGGGAGGAAGATGTCCTTGTGTGACCAGTATATATGTATCTACCGCATTATGCATGACATATAAACATATTATGCCCACAGAGGCTGACATGAAATGATGCCCACAGAGGCTGTTATGGTAAGGAAGATGCCCGATGAGGCTAATGTATATGAAAATTGCATTGTGCATAACTTTTAGACATATGTATAAGGGCCCTCAGAGACATTTACTATTGGTTGGTTGTCCCTGTTTCAGCTGTTGTAATATCCCTGTTATACTATTGTTCATGTCTGACATACTCAGTACATCAGTCGTACTGACGTTCCTTTTGTTGGGGGACGCTGTGTTTCATGCCCGCAGGTTCAGTTAAGGAAGGTGACGGTTCACGTTAGTTGATTTCAGGTCCAACAGATTTTTGGAGCACTTCCCTTGTTCGGAGTGTTGGTCTGACTTTGGTACGGTACTTTTGCTTGTATATATGGGTATGGCGGGGCCTGTCCTGACCTTTGATGTTGCTACTCGTAGAGGCTTGTAGACAGGTGTCCTGTGGTTAGTTGTCATGTGTGGCCTTATCGCCCTTGATATGGGTATGTATATACAAAATTGAATTCCTAATTAAGATTTTCTATAATATCCTTTTTGGCTTAGTCCGTATTTAATTACGCATAGGTGTTGACTGTAAGGTTAGCGGTACTCGGCGGGTGGGGTCGGGGTGCCCGTCGCGGCCGTCCGGTTTGGGTCGTGACAAATTAGTATCAGAGCATGTCTGTCCTAGGGAGCCTACAAGTCGTGTCTAGTAGACTCTTGTTTATGGGTATGTTGTGCACCATACTTATAAACAGGAGTCTGCCTGACATTTAGGAATGGTTTCTATTATTTCATCTCATAAATCATGCAGTAGAGCTGAGTTATAAGTATTCCATTCTTAATCCGTCTCGTGGTTACGATTTCAGCAATGCCTTCAGCGAAGAAGAAGTTAAAGAGTGTGAGGGCTACGTAACGGGGATTAGATATGTCACCCCAACATTCGAGGACGAATGTTTCTAAGGGGGGAAGAATGTAACATCCCGTATTTTTTTATCACGGTTTGAATCGCTAAGCGTATGCAAGAAGACCCGAACTTTGGAGTTTATATTATATTTATTTATGCTAATAAAGAGATTCGTATATAAAAGGGTTAAAACCTTGAAATATTTTTGGTCACAACAAGTGTGACGACGGGAATCGGGAATAAATTTGGTATGTGCAAGAAGAGATTATGGACTAGTGTAATATTAGAAAATTATGACATTGAGTATACGAAGATTTTATGAATTTTTATAATTTAAGTGAATTGGGATTACGAAATTAATTGTGTGCGGGAGGAATTAATAATGGAGAGTAGCTTAAAGGGATTAAGTAAAAGATATATTAGGTAAATGCTCTACGTGGCTGCATATCAAGAGGAATAAGTGACTATTAAATAAAGTTGGCCAAAAGAGTGACATGTGTTAAGGCATAAGAATTATCTAACATTTATTTCACTTTGTTGGAGTTTCACGGAATAAATAGGGGCTGATGGTGACTTCAATTCTTGGATAACAGCAAAACTTACTGGTGTAGTAAACAAGTAAACAACATTCCTCCATTTTTTTAAGGGACTAATCGTACTTCCTCTCTACATAAAGCTATTGGAGACTCCATTGTTAGACATTATATATCCAATTACCAAACATTTACATTCAACTTGAAAGCCAATTTTGTGTTTCGAAGCAGTCTTAGCAACAACAGTAAACTCGCTTGACTCGGATAATTAGTGAAATCGAGGTATGTTAAGATAAATTATTTCTTTCTTTTGGCATGTTTCATGTAACGAAATATAACCGTGATATTGCTCCATAATTTATTATACTCCTAGTAGTTAAGAACATTCATGTTATTGATTCCTATGTTAAAAACATGTCTAAATATGTTCCTAAGTCCTTATTAAGGCATACGGAAAATATGTTAATATTTACGGCGTTAACCGATGGTACAATGAGATTATGTCATTCAGGATATTTTATTGTGATTCATGCATTTTCATTTGCATTGCATTCATGTTTTACCCAAGACCGTATATTGAGGACTGAAAACGGGAAACGCAGACCACCTGATCAGCTGAGATATGATAATGATAAAGCCTGTGTGGCTTAACGAAGGAAGATGCCTGATTAAGGGCCAATATATATATATATATTTGATGTGGGGAGGAAGATGCCCTTGTGTGGCCAGTATATATGTATCTACCACATTATGCATGACATATAGACATATTATGCCCACAGAGGCTGACATGAAATGATGCCCACAGAGGCTGTTATGGTAAGGAAGATGCCCGATGGGGATGATGTATATAGAAACTGCATTGTGCATTACCTTTAGACATATGTATTAGGGCCCTCAGAGGCATTTACTATTGGTTGGTTGTCCCTGTTTCAGCTGTTGTAATATCCCTGTTATACTATTGTTCATGTATGCCATACTCAGTACATCAGTCGTACTGACGTCCCTTTTGTCGGGGTCGGGGGACGCTGTGTTTCATGCCCGCAGGTTCAGTTAAGGAAGGTGACGGTTCACGTTAGTTGATTTCGGGTCCAGCAAATTTTTGGAGCACTTCCCTTGTTCGGAGTGTTGGTCTGATTTTGGTACGGTACTTTTACTTGTATATATGGGTATGGCGGGGCCCTGTCCCGACCTTTTTTTATGTTGCTACTCATAGAGGCTTGTAGACAGGTGTCCTGTGGTTAGTTGTCATGTGTGGCCTTGTCGGCTTTGGTATGAGTATGTATATACAAAATTGAATTCCTAATTAAGATTTTCTATAATATCTTTTTTGGCTTAGTCCGTATTTAATTACGCATAGGTGTTGACTGTAAGGTTAGCGGTACTCGGAGGGTGGGGTCCGGGTGCCCGTCGCGGCCCTCCGGTTTGGGTCGTGACACTAATGTACAATTTAAAATATATTTTATTTTTTAAACATAAAATACGAATTTTCTTACTATTATGAGGCTTAATTTTGTCATTTAGGATTTTATCCATAATAAATAACAAGACTAACCCTCATAATAGTAAGAAATTTTTTATTCTGTTTAAAAAATAAACAAAATATAGCCTTTGACTTTTGGTATCTAACGCTTCAGACCGTTTATGGGAAAAACGAAAAGAAACAATCAAACATTTTCGCATAACTTAGGGACCTTATCTTATTTTGTACCTAATATAAAATGAAATTAACAATAAATGAATTATGTAGGTAAAGCCAGCCCCATAAGTTTTCCACATTTATTTCGGACAGATTTTGATTGTATATGAAGTTATTAAAGTGAATTTGAGGTACATAAAACCGACAGAAGTACGTAAGAACATGACTTTTAAAGAAAACAATAATCTTTGAATTTGAATTTCCAACTCTTCAATTTTTTTTGGTAATTTGATGTTAAGCATAAAATTATTCGTAAGTTAGCAAACAAAAAGCTTCAAAATTTGCGTTGAATCACAAAATATAGTGCACGGTCAATATATTTTTTGCCAAACGCAACGCAAATTTGTGTTGCAGTGCGCGAGTTGTTGTGCATGCTGGCCAAGTTTAAATATTAAAAAGGGACGAAAAAGAGAAAACTCTGCATATTTTTGCTGCTTTGATGCCTCCGATAACAAATATTTATGAGATAGAAATGCAGTTTGCTAATTTCTTTTGGGACAGAGAGATAAGAATGTGTTGGGCTTTAAAAGCTTGATCGATATCTGCCACACATTCTCAGCTAAGAGGTGGTGGAGATTAACGACAGAACCTTCTCTCTGGGCTCAATTTTTAAAGGCTAGGTATTGTCAAAGAAGTACTCCCAACTCCAAGGTAATATAATGTTCTGGTAGGATAATTGAACTCAGGTAAGTTCTCTTTATCACATGGTTAACCTAACTCCCAAACCTGGTAATATTAAAGTTAACACTTAAATCATTAACCATCAATAGAATTTGGAAAACATTCAACATCCTCTACTAATAGAGACTCTTAACTTGATCAGACACACTCCAATTGGCAAGGAAGATACAGAAGATAAGGCAATCTGGAAGTTGAGCAATAATGGTTACTTTACCTGTTGTACTGCCTTTGATAGTCTCAGAAACAGAAATGTTGTTTCTCCTGTTTATAATGATATCTGGACAAAGGAATTACCTTTTAAGACCTCCTTTATATGGAGGCTTTTTTTAAGGAACAAACTTTCACTTGATTCTTCAGTGTCCAGATTTGATATCAATATTAATTCACCTAGTTGTTCTTCTTAGCAAGTGTACCATGTTTATATTTACCATATTTAGTGTTATGTAACTATGATAGAATTAAAATTCTTGTTGTATAAGGATTCCACTACAACCGGCAATCGGCTCATTATCTCAGCATCATCTCCGGTCACTATCCATGTGTCACCACCGCATCCCCAACACCCACCCGCAACCACACCAGCCACCGGAAACCCCCATCGAACCACTATAGTACCACCACCAAACCAGAACACCGGTCCCTCCCCACCACCGACTCTATACCCCATATCGTCGATCTCCAACCTCGACCCACCTAGATCGGTACAACCCACAACCTTACACAACCACACAACCCCGATTCCATACCCTATATCGTCGACCTCCGCCAGTCACGATCTACCCAGATCGGCAACACCACACCACCCCGCCACTGCATCCAACCTACACACCCGACCCGACAACCAACACCCTTACCCGGCCAGCACCCTCACACTGTATGGAAACCCGTACCCAATACGGGATTTTCAAATCCAAAGTTCAATTTGACCTGTCCACCCAAACAATTTCCCTTATTTTCAAAAGCCCAAAATTAGCCAAAATGGACCCGAATTGGAATGCGGCCATGTGTGAGGAGCTTAATGCTTTAACGAAACAGCGCACTTGGGATTTGGTTCCTCGACCGGAGGGGGTGAATGTGATCCATTGCATGTGGCTTTTTCGTCACAAGTACAGGGATAGTGGTGACTTAGAGAGATATAAGGCAATACTTGTGGCAAATGATACTAATTAGCAGGAGAGCATTGATTGTGGTGAGACATTTAGTCTGGTTGTTAAACCGGCCACCATTCACATAGTTCTGAGCATCGCTATGAGAAAGCATTGACAGATTCATCAACTTGATGTGAAAAATAATTTTCTCCATAGGGATTTAAAAGAAACTGTACACATGCACCAACCGCCCCAGTTTTGTCCATCCAGTAGCCCCTCAGTATGTATGTCGTCTCCGTAAGTCACTTTATGATTTAAAATAGGCCACTCGAGCGTGGTATGATCGCTTTGCACAGTTCATTATGCGCATTGGGTTTACATGCAACAAGTGTGATAATTCTCTGTTTACTTTCCATGGAGGCAATAACACTGCTTATTTATTGTTATATGTGGATGATATTGTTCTTATTGTTTTTTCTGATGTGTTGAAAAATGAGATAATTGCACTGCTCAAAATCGAATTTGCTATGACTGACTTGAGGAAGTTGAGCTATTTTTAGGGATTTCAGTGACTAGATCTGCAAATACTATGTTTCTTTGTCAGCGCAAGTATGCAGAGGAGATTGTGTACAGGGCTAAAATGGTCAATTGCAAGATCATGTCTACTCCAGTTGATTCTAAATCAAAGCTCAGTGCTTTGGATGGTAATCCAGTGTCAGATCCCACTCTATACAAGAGTCTTGCTGGAGCACTACAGTACCTTACTTTCACCAGACCTGATATTGTTTATGTTGTTCAACAGGTATGCTTATTCATGCATGTCCCCATGAAGTCTCATTTTACTGCCCTCAAACGTATCATTCGATATGTTAAGGACACACTTGATTATGGATTGGATCTATACCCCTCATCACTGACCAGGTTGTTATCATATACGGATGCTGATTGGGCAGGCTGTCCGGACACGCGATAATCCACCTTAGACTATTGTGTGTTCTTAGGGGATAACCTCATTTCTTGGTCAGCTAAGAGACAAGCCACATTATCCCGTTCGAGTGCAGAAGCAGAATACAGAGGTGTTGCTAATGTTGTTGCTGAGATCTGCTGGCTCCGAAACCTTCTTTTGGAGCTTCAGTATCCTCTCCGTAAGGCGTCTTTGTCTATTGTGATAACATATCCGCTATATATCTATCTCATAATCCGGTTCAGCATCAGCGAACCAAGCACATTGAGATAGACATCCACTTTGTTCGTGAGAAGGTTGCTCTCGGTCATGTCAGGTATTGCATGTGCCTTCTTCATATCAATATGCGGATATATTCACAAAGGGCCTTCCTAGACATCTCTTCATAGACTTTAGATCCAGTCTCAGCGTCCGGCCTACTCCCGCTTCGACTGAGGAGCTGTATTAGCAAGTGTACCATGTTTATATTTACCATATTTAGTGTTATGTAATTATGATCTATTGTTGTATAAGGATTCTACATTGTAAACCTATATATATTTTGTATTAATGAGAAAGGCTCCAAAGGAGATTAATACAATTCTACATTTCTTATCGAAGGATTGCTCAGCATGAAACTAAAGATCATTTATTTGTTGTTAGTGACATGGCCAGGCAAACATGGTTTCAGATAACTAAACCTCTTGGGTTCAGTATTACAGGGAGCACTGTCAACTCTATTATTTGGCAGTGGTAGAGGCAACAACCAAAAAATTTCTTTCATTAATTTATTCTGCTCATCACCCCAGTAATAACATGCTGGGAAATTTGAAAAGCCAGGTGTACTCAAAGATTTGAACAAAGGAAAATCACAGCCTCTAATATATGCTTTCAAATTCTTTTTCAGGTTGAAGTGGCTATTGGAAAGATGTTCAAATACATGGACTATACCTGGAATTAGAGCAAAGTATGTCTTATGGCTGAAAATTTCAAGGCAGTCATCACAAGCAAAATGATCAACTGGAGAAGACCTACTGGTAACAATTTGAAATTGAATGCTGATGGGAGCTATATGAGGAACCATAACATGGCTGGAGTAGGAGGTATTGTTAGAAACAGAAACGGGAACATGATCATGGCTTTTTCATATCCTACTCAATTCTGCACTAACAACTACAGTGAAGCTCAAGCGGCTTTAATTGTTATCTCATGGTGTCTCGGTCAACAGTTTGAAGCCTTGGTAGTTGAATTGGATTCTCAAATTGTGGTTCAAATGATAAATGGGATTAGTCAACCACCTTGGAGAATTCAAAGCACTATTGAAGATATCAAGACTAAGTACGATCAAAGGAACATCACTGTTACACACTGCTATAGGGAAGGAAATGAAGTAGCGGATGCTCTAGCTAAGTATGCTACTACAATTCAGGATCCCGTTATCTTCTTACAAGAATCTGATCTACCTACGATGGTCAGGGGTCCGCTAAGAATGAATCAACTTCATCTTCCTGTAGGTATAGTTGGTATCAGAAAGGTTAAACAGAACATAAGTTGAGTCGAGAGATTGACTTTCTAAGATAAAATTACCCCGTATATATGTCTTTACGGTAATGGACAATAGTCTTTCAAGATAAAACAACAACAATCAACAATACAAAACAAGTAAGCTTGATTCTAGCAAAGAAAATAAATATAGAATAGACTGTTGAAGAGGAGAGGATCTATGTGTGTTTCTGTATATTCTATTTTTTTTAGAACTGAACAGAAGGGTTTAATTTATAGGAAAGAGGAGGGCATTTCTGACTGTTGAAGTAATATTAGTTGCAACGTTTCAGAGTCGTTGTAACATTTGGTTATCTCCTAAACTTTCAGGACCAAAATGTACATAAGAAACATTTCAGGGACCAAAAAGAAAATTTCAGAAGACAGCCCACTGCCCACAGCCCGTGACCCGTGACCCTTAGCCGGAGCTGGACAGGACGGGCGCGCGGGAAGGCGGCGATGGCGCGTGTGGGGCTTAGCCCCGAACCTAAGTTCACCTAGGTCCTCCTTCTTCTTAACACACGGGTTACCCTTAGAGTCCCAAACCCTTACTCAAAACTAGAGTTTATATAGTGCTCAATCCTTCCATCTTCTACATACGTGGGAGATTTGTTGTTTAACCAAAAATCATCCATATATTCATGTCTCAAACATCTTATTTTGTGTACCAATATCTCTTTCATTTCTTAACGAAATTTGACGATACTTGGCACTAATCTGACATGCGGGGCCCACATGTTTAAGTCACTAAAGACGGGAAAAACTCAATCCCACATAGTTAAATTTCCAACAATCCCTTCTTGAAAGAGAATTGGTGCACACAGGGTGTCAAAGTTCAGCAATCTTTTAGCGGAAAGATATTGCATCAGAAAAGGTAGCTTTCGGCTTTGAACCTTCCTTAGTCGATTCTCATCGGATTTACTTACTGCGCGGTGAACGTGATGTCTTGAACCGTAAGTGTTTAGTGTAAATCAAGAAAATGATATCAACACAATAACTCTCCTTATTCATTTCTTCTTATAGTTTTGTCCTTTGTGGCCATGGACAACTTCTTGGATTCTTAAGTGCGTACTTTTGAAGCGGTATGTATTCACACTTAAATAGGTGATCTCCTATAAGGTATCTTGCTATACCCACTCGTAAGTGTTAGGAATCATTAAAAGATTTTAGAAACTTTTTATTTATCCATTATTACGTAGCACTTAATGTCTATCGCGAGAACAACTTTGGAATTATATTTCTTTAAAGAATAATAATCCGAAGTGCTCTTACTTCAAGTGAAGCGCTAAAGCTGAACCTCTACAGTTTAGTTGTCCCATTGAATAAATTCTTGGAATCTCCAGTCAGTAAGGTTGGGTTACCACCATAAAGATTCTTATTATTTGGGTTTTAAGCCCATTCCCCTAGACAAGAAGAATATTTGATCTTTGGGTAGGCCTTTAGTTAATGGATCCGCTATATTATCCTTTGATTTGACGTAATCAATGAAAATGACACCCGTGGTGATCAACTGTCTAACGGTCTTATGTCTCCAACGAATATGTCTAGACTTGCCATTGTACATACTGTTTTGTGCCCTTCCTAAAGCCGATTGGCTGTCACAATGAATCATCACTGAAGGTACGGGTTTATCCCAACAAAGGATATCCTCTAAGAAGTCGTGAAGCCATTCTGCTTCTTCTCCTGCTTTATCCAAAGCAATAAATTTTGATTCCATCGTGGATCGGGCGATGCATGTTTGCTTAGAGGACTTCGAAGACACAACCCCATCACCAATTGTGAAAACATACCCACTGGTGGATTTGGTGTTTTTATGTCTGATATCCAGTTTGCATCACTATATCCTTCCAATACGGTTGGATATCTTGAATAATGTAATCCGTAAGTCTGCGAATATTTTAGATATCGTAGTATCCGATTTAACGTCTTTCAATGATCATTTCTAAGATTACGAGTAAACCTAGCCAACTTATTGACTGGATAAGCGATATCGGGTCGGGTGCAGTATGTAATGTACATTAAACTACCAATGACCTGCGCGCATATCGCTCTTGGGATACGGGTGCACCACGATTCTTATCAATTCTATGATTCATATCCATTGGTGACTTCAAGAGGAACTGTCAAATACATCAAATTTCCTCAAAACATCTTCAATGTAATGAGAATGAGATAAGACCAGTCCATCAGATGTCTTAGAAATCTTAATTCCTAAGACTACATATGCAATATCCATATCCTTCATGTCGAAATATTATTTCAACATATGCTTGGTTTCCACGATCAAGTTTAGACTACTTCCGGTGATGAGCATGGCATCTACGTAAAGGCATATTATGACAAATGAGTTAGAGTTCCCTCTTATATAGATACATTTATCATATTCATTTATGGAGAAACTTTTTGATAATAAAGTATTGTTAAACTTTTCATGTCATTGTTTCGGGGCTTGTTTGAGTCCGTACAGAGACTTAACAAGTCGACATACTTTTTTTTCGTGTCATGGAATCACATACCCTCAGGTTGTTCCATATATATTTCCTCTTCTAACTCTCCGTTTAGGAAGGTCATCTTAACATCTATTTGATTTATCTCAAGTTCACGCAAAGCTACTATAGCTATGAATACCCTTATGGACGTTAATCTAGATACATGAGAGTATGTGTCCAAGTAATCGAGGCCTTCCTTTTGTCTGTAGCCTTTGACTACTAATCTTGCCTTATATTTGTCAATAGGTCCATCTGTTTTGTACTTTCTTTTGAGTATCCACTTGCAACCCAACGGTTTGCTTCCCGGAAGAAGGTAAACCATTTTCCAAGTATGGTTCTGCATGATGGAATCTATTTCGTTTTCTATAGCTTCTTTCTAAAGCGGTGCTTCTGGAGTTGACAATGCTTCCTTAATTGTCATCGGTTCGTTTTCAACCATATAGGTTATAAAATCTGGATCAAAGGTTTTGTCCTTTTTGGCCCTTTTGCTCCGTCTTGGTTCAACCTCTGGAACCCCTAAGTTCTGTAGATGTGAAACATTAAGTTTCGGATATTCAGTAACCTGAGTCCTGTAGATTTGGAATGCATAGTTCCGGATAATCATAAACTCCCGGGTCTTGTTGATTTTGAGCATTTTGATCATAACTTCGTTTGCGCGAAATTAACTTTTTTTCCTTTTGAGGAAAGATATGTTCAAAGAATTCAGCATTCTTTGTTTCCATGATCGTACCCTCGTGGATATCAGATATCTCCGACTTATACACTAAGAAGAGATAATCCTTACTGTTATTTGCATATCCGATGAATATGCAATCTACAGTCTTAGGTCCAATTCTGACCTGTTTTGATTTTGGTACTTCAATCTTTGCCAAATAGCCCCACACTTTCAAATATTTTTAAGTGGGTTTCTTTCCTTTCCATGATTCATATGGAGTTTTATCCTTACACTTATGCGAAACTCTATTGAGAATTGTATTAGCGGTAAGAATCACTTCGCCCCACATATTTTGGGCTAAATCGGAATTGATAAGTAAAACATTCATCATTTCCTTTAACGTACGTTTTTTGCACTCGGCAATACCGTTAGACTGAGGCTAGTAAGGAGCGGTCGTTTGATGAATAATGTTGAATTGAGCACAATATTCTTCAAACGATGCTACGTATTCTCCCCCTCTATCATTACGAATTGCCTTAATCCGTAGGTTTAGTTGGTTTTCAACTTCTGCTTCGTAACGTTTAAATTGCTTCAAATGCTTCATCTTTTCTATTCAACAAGTAAACATAACAATACCTTGTACTATCATCAATGAAAGTCACAAAGTACTTGTCCCCCCCTTCTAGTTTGCACGAACTTTAAATCACATATGTCAGTGTGAATAAGTTCTAGAGGAGCGGTGTTTCTTTCGACTGAATGTAAAGATGATTTGGTTAATTTTACTTCTACACACACCTCACATTTATGTTGAGGGTTTATGTCGAAGGAAGGCAACAATTCCAACTTTACTAACTTTTGAATAGATTTGTAGTTAACGTGTCCTAATCTATGATTTCATAAATTAGAGGATTCAAGCAAGTAGGTAGAAAGCTTTATTTTATTAGATGAACGGATTATAGACATATTATTCATTTTGAAGAGGCCGTCACACGCGAAGCCCCTTCCTACAAATATATCATTCTTAGTTATTACAAATTTGTTGGACTCAAAACTAGTCTAAAGCTAGCCATGACCAACAGTGGCGCTGAAACCAAGTTCTTGCGGATGTCAGGGACGTGCATCACTTCATTCAGAGTAAACTTTTTGCCTGAAGTCATTTTGAGGACAACCTTTCCAACCCCTTGCATTTCAGAGGTAGCGTCGGCGCCCATGAACAACTTTTTTCCCGAGATTGGGGCGTAAGAGGAGAATGCACTCTTGTCAGAGCAGATGTGACGGGTTTCACCTGTGTCTATCCACCATTGCCTTGGATTCTCCACCAGATTTGCCTCCAGCACTACAGCCGAGAAATCTACAATCATGTCGTCAAGGTTGGAATGATCATCCTTGCCTTGCACAACGTTAGCCTTGGCCTTGCCTTTGTTCTTGGATTTTTCCTTCTGCTCTCGCTTCAGTTTGCGACACTCTTTGATCATATGGTCAGGCTTTCCACAGTGATGGCAGAATCATTTGAAACTCTTGGATTTCTTAGTACCTGCATCATGTGCGCTGTACTTTTTCTCGAGTTTTTCCCACAACTCCTTTGCAGTGTGCAATACACAGTATAGAGTGTATCCAACAGACCGTTCAGAATGTAGTTTTTGCACATGAAAAATAGAATAGATTGTTGAAGAGGAGAGGATTTGTGTGTGTTTCTGTATATTCTTTTTCTTTTTTTAGAACTGAACATAAGGATTTGATTTATAGGAAAGAGGAGGGCGTTTCTGACTGTTGAAGTCAGATTAGTTACAACGTTTGATTATCTCCGAAACAACCCGTGACCCAAGCCAGACCGGGCGGCGGCGGCGCTCGTGTGGGGCTTAGCCCCGAACCCAAGCTCACCTAGGTCCTCTCTTTTCTTAACACATGGGTTACCCCTTGGGGTCCCAAACCCTTACTCAAAACTATAGTTTATATAGTGCTCAATCCTTCCGTCTTCTACCTATGTGGGAGATTGATTATTTGGTTAAAACAATCCATCTATTCATTTCTCAAATACCTTACTTTGTGTATCAATATCTCTTTCATTTCTTAACGAAATTTGACGATACTTGACACTAAATCATCTACTCATTTAGTAAACTAGGCATATGTGAAGAAACGATGTTTCCAACATGCGGAACTCATATATTTAAGTCACTAAAAATGAAAAAAACTCAATCTCACACAGTTAAATTTCCAATACTTTCTTGAGAAGAAAAGTCAAGAAAACATTCATCTGACAATTCGATCCTCCCTGAATTCTTTTATGCTAAATGCATTGATTGTGGCGGTTTGAATGCATTTTTCTTGGCTGGTTGCTTTAATATCTTTGTAGATCATGAACTTTTATATGATATATTATTGTATGCTAAGACGTAAAAGGAGGTAAGGTTCTTTGTCCTCCCCCCAACTCATGTATCTTTGTTGTTTCTTGGAGTTATATTGACGTGGTAGGGGTCTTGCCAAACCCCTCCCCCCTCACACGGGAGGTATATACTCCTGCGTGACTGGATTTTGGTAAAAAGAAAACGTTATGTTTCTAAGTATTTTTATTTTTCATGAGAATGCCCCTAGACTATGCATTCAGCTTTCAGTCATTAGAAGCTCGTGACTTATCACTGGACATGGTCTTATAGATAATCAACATTAGACTTATTATTTGTTTTAGCAAATAATTAAATAACTTTAAATTATATTTGCAATGGCTTGATTTGTTATTATTTCTGAATGAACATAAGTCATTCAATACTATTAGACAGTTGAATCAGGTTTATTCGACATGTAGTACAAATTGAGTGTCAATACGTCTCTCTTCTTTAATAGAGGTACGTGATAAAGTAATACATGAATTAAACACTCCACCTTTAATAATTACAAAAATGATTAAGTTGATATGATTTTGATTTTAATCAAAAATTGATTCAAGTCAAACCACAAACACCCGTAGGACAGGAGGCATAAGTATTATTTCCTGTTATAATTTATGTGATGTATTTTGATATGCTTTGATGATTTAAAAATTTATAATTTAAAATAAATTATTTATAAATCTATGATTATAAATTACTGTCTGATAAAGAAATATATTTAAAATTTAATAATTTAATTATTTTTAAATATAAAAATATATTATTCTTTTGAGACATATTAAAAAATAAAATAAATCATATAAATCTAGACAGAGTTATGAAGACATTGAATTGAAGAGTAAGCTGTGCCGATTTCCATCCAAAGAAAATGTGACAACAAATTGAAAAGCACGAATTGTCTCAAAATCTCAAAATACACCTTTTTTATTTTATATTGCGATGTGACTGGACCAGTACTAGTCCGGTCATGTGTGCTCGGACCAATTTGTCCGGTCAGTCTGTAAACAAAACCCTATTTAATCTAATTATAATAACTTTGATTTATTTATGGTACAATTGTAATTATGATAAAACATAATTGGTAGTCTTATTAGAATAGAGTTAAGGAGGTGACTTGTATATAATGAGACAATCTTATTAAAATAAGTTAAGGAGGTGACTTACTTGTATATAGGGATGGCAGGTGGGTACAATTTTGCGGATTCCGCACCCGTCCTAGTTGGGACGGGTATGGATATAACTTTGGCGGGTAGGTGGTGGATTTGCAGTTATATCCGCCTACCCGCCCCGCATCCAACCGCCCGCCTACCCGGCCCATAAGCCCAGTAATAGTTGTAGCAGTCCGTAAGCCCATAGCCCAATGCCAATAATAAGTGAGTAGGCAAAACCCTACTCACTTACACTTAGTCCTTACTCAAGTTCAGCAGCCTTCACTTTTCGGTCTTCATGCCTCCCTCTCTCGTTCACTCTTTAGTATCTGCCGACTGTCGTCTCTCCTCCCTATCTCGTTCTCCGTCATGCCGCCATCAGCCTCCACGCCTCCCTGTCCCTGATATCTTGACAACAAGTATTGATTAAGAGGACCTACTACTCTGAGAACAAAATGTTTGATTTTATTTTCATTTGTGATAAAATTTAGAAAAGCATTTTTGGTTACAAACTATATGTTCTGGTTTTATAACTGTGAACCAAATCAACTACTCTAAGCTGGTTGATTTTCAAACTGAACATGCCTTTGGGTTCTTTTAAGAACACAAATAATCAATTATATTTTGGTAGTTATTTTCAAAGAAAAAAAAATCATATTTTGTTAAAACCAGCGTGCTTACATGCAATGACCACTACTAAATATGTGTCAACAGCCTTCTAAAAATCCATCCCTTTTGTTTTTCTTCGTGCAAGTTTATCATGAATTTGTGTTTTGTATTATCTAAATATATTTAGGCCTAAGTGATAGTTGTATTATTATCTGAAAATATTTAGTATGGTGCTTTGGCCATGCCTAACTTTTTAAAAATGTAATTGGATTTTGTGATGTTTTCTTCTAAACGACACTCATCACTAATTACTGACTGGAAAAGCACACCGTCGAAATGTAAATACAAATGCTCCAATTGGTACACATCAATGTTCTTGGTAATCCAAACTCCTGCTAATGCTGTGATGGAGTGTCCTGTTATTGACTTATTGTTGAGTAGTTAGTTGCAGATGCATTTTTTATATGTTGATATTTCCTTAGAAAAATTATGATTGTATATATGTAATTGCATAGGTAAGAATGGAAAGCAAGGGTAATGCCACTACGAAGTCTTCCGCAAAACTAGGAGTGGCCAGTGGGCCGGGCTCGGGTCTGGCGGGGTCGGGGTCGGGGCGGGACGGGAGAAGGGGCGGGGTCGGGGCTGGTGGGACTGGAGCAAGTCCCGTCCCGATCCCGATCCCGTCGGTATCGGGTCGGGGCGGGCTCGGGTCGGGGTCGGGCTCGGGTCGGGATACGGCGGGTTTTCATTTTTTTTAAATAACATATGTATAAAAAAAACTCAATAAACAAAATAAGATAGTGTAATAAAAACATCCCAAGGCTGTTTTTGTGCCTCTTATATTATTTAATAGACATATGATTTTTTTGTAATACAAATACAATTGTCTAAAATCTAAATTGCAACTTTGTGGTGTTGTCCAAAAGTTGCAAATTACATAATAAAATTACAATTAAAAAAATTACATTCTCAAAAAAACCTGTTCTAATTGCTTGATAATTTCATGTGGTTCTTCGGTTGAAATTGATATTTGTTGGTCAAATTGATCTACGTCGCTTCCACTACCTTCGGTTAAGATTTCGTTGTAGTTTTCATCATCTTCTTCGTTGATCTCCGGTTGACCGCAACTTCTCCGCTCCGCTCGTATCCAATCTCTGAATAATACTGCAATT
This sequence comes from Anisodus acutangulus, assembly GCA_029783415.1. Classification (NCBI taxonomy): domain Eukaryota; kingdom Viridiplantae; phylum Streptophyta; class Magnoliopsida; order Solanales; family Solanaceae; genus Anisodus; species Anisodus acutangulus. The sequence goes on along the minus strand of CM056499.1, from coordinate 37,193,139 downwards.
TCCAAGTCGTCTCCGGCTAATGAGTGTCCTGTGGTCTCCTATTTGATATCCGCTGCAGAAAACGCGCTTTCAGACGCAGTGACGACGCTTGAATGTTCAAAACATCTCGAGCCATCAATGAAAGTGTCGGAAAGGTCTTCTCATTTCCCTCAAGTATTTTTCAGCAAGTCTTCATGTCCATCTTCATTGATAACTTCTTGATACGATGCAGAACCACAAAAACAAAAATATCCAACTCGCTAATTTGGTTAGTAGTAGAGGTACGATCAAGCACATTCTATTTACGAAATTTGTCAATACTAGCCGCAAACAACATGCCTTTTGTGAGGTTGTGTTGAAGATGAAGAAGATGGTATGGAAGCTGATAAGTTACTAGCATTTTCTTGTTGATAAAATCTATATATATTTTTGCATTGGTGTTCTACGCTAGACAATACTTCTTCTTTAGTTTGTTCAATAGGTGGTGGGTGATTTAGATTTTTGGGACTTGGAGGTGGTAGTACTTCTATACAATCGTAAATAGTTTCAATTAGTGATTTAGTACCGTCTATTTTAATAGTAGGATTTAATACAGAACCAATAATATAAATAGAGGGAATAGGAATAAAATATTTTCTTATTTTGAGAAATATTTTTTTAATAGCTGCCTTATAAGCTGGTTTTTCCATATATTCACTAAGTAATAAAAATATTAGAGTTATATAAAATAACATAGTTGAAATAGTAGGATAATATATACCAAAAAATTCTTTTGTTGCTTGAAAAAATTTCTCTAAAAATACAATAAGTTCTGAAATTTTTTCCCAATCACTATCTAAAATCATATCAACTGGCTTTTTATTATGAGAATTAAAAAATAAAGTTATAGGTAATTTATAGTCATAAGCAACAAGTAGTTGCTCGTATAAAGAATTGCACCTAGTGGATACTTCTTGTGGAATTTTTCTAAAAGGTAGTCCACAATCATGACAAATTTTTTTATATTCTTTTCTACGTTGTATTTTATTACTTTTAAAAATAAAGTTTATAGCAAATTGTATTTTACTAAGAATGTCTTCAAAAAGTGATAGACCATCATTTACAATTAAGTTATATATATGGCACGCACATTTTATATGAAAATGGTCTGAAAAAGATGGAGTTAAACTATTTTTTAAAATTATAATTGCGTAATTGTTATTAGAAGCGTTATCTAATGTAATAGTCATAATTTTATCGGTAATTCCGTAATAATCGCACACTTGATAAATATTTTCTGCAATAAAAGTACCAGTGTGCCTATCATCTATATATCTATACGCTAAAATACGTTTTTGCATAGACCATTTATAATCTATCCAATGACAAGTTCTGATTAAATAATCATGGCCGTTAGTACTACGACCTATATCAGACGTGATAGATACTTTGCCATTAAAATGATATAATGAAAAACGTAAATAATGTTGACATTCATGCGCGAATTTAAATACATCTCTCTTAACAGTTGATCTAGGAAAACCGTTAAAAGCAGGATTATATATATCTCTAATGTAATGAATAAAACCGGGAGATGAAGGAAATGAAAAAGGTAAACCCTCCACAGCAACTAATTTTGATATTGCTTCCCTATCTCTATGTTTATTGTATTTAGAGCCTACAATTCCCCCGTCATTGGGTTAATTTGACCACTGTGCTTGAGTCGGAGACGATGTCGATTATGTGAACCTTGTCCCGATAGAGCGGGCGCTTTTGCACCGGTTTTGAAGCCTGGTATTGGGCATACCTAGCTGGATGAGCACTTACTACGTGTCTAATTAAACCCCCCGTCCCACCGTGACCTTTTCCAGTTTTAAATTTTAAAATATTTTTTACAAATTTTACATATGGCTACTTGATTCTCTACGTCCCTATCAAAAAATGTCCATGCATCTGATTTTAATGGTCGTTTTGCTGGACCTCGTCTCATACTAGGGGGAATAGAAGGTATTTCAGTTGAAGGTGCACTAGTGGGTGTGTTGTCATCAACATTAGTGGGTATATCATCTAGATCATCGTCTAAATTAAAGTCTTCTTGAGTTCCAGAAAATAGCTCCTGGTCTAAATCTAATGATATTGTAGGAAAATGTTGAGTATCAACAAAATCATCCTGTGTAGGAATAAGATGACTAGAAGAAGTACCCTTGCCCCTGGTCAGCCCTACTAAAAGAAGCACCCTTACCCTTACCCTTAAACATACCTTTTAATCCTTCCATTTTAATTATGATAATAAATAAATAAATAATTAAAGATAATAAAATTAAGTGATCTAAATAAAATAAACAGACAATAATAATTTAATGAAGGAACGAATGTACCAAACGCTGACGTAACGTCGACGTGTAATCGAGAGGTTGAAAATTGAAACTTTGCTCGATGGATGATCCTCAAGCTAGTTGCCAACTTCACTACCAATTCCCAAATGAATAAATAAAATTGAATATTTAGCAAACAATGTAGACTTGTAGAGAGATATATTGAGAAATTAGAGAGATTGTAGGAAGATTTGTGAGAAAGATGAAGAGAAAATGAGTTATTTATAGTTGGAAAATTGGGTTAAAGTGTAAATATAATAACTTATGGGTTAAAAATTAATATTAAGGGGTAGGGGGAGGGGGGTGCCTAAAATGGTCGTTGGCCATAATCTAAAATGGCCGTTGGTGCAACGGTCATTTTTACAAAGGGGGGAAAAGGGCGGGGTCGGGCTCGGGGCGGGGGCGGGGTCGGGGCGGGGTCGGGTCTCGCTGGCCTGGGGCGGGCTCGGGTCTCGCGGGACGAGACATCGTCCCATCCCGAGTTCGAGTCCCGCCCCCGTTATTATTATTATTTTTTTGGCGGGGCCGGGGCGGGCTCGGGACGGGGTCGGGTCGGGGTCGGGCTGTCCCGACCCACTGGCCAGCCCTACTCAAAACCATCAGATCCTTCTACAGCAAGTTGTACTCTGAATATAGAGGAAAAAGGTGAAGAAATTGAAGAGAGCTAAGAGCAAACTAATTTTGCAGATCCTTCTATTTTGCCCCTAACTAGTAGACATACATCAAAAGCTTGGGATAATTTTACAAGGAAACGAGTAGGGAAAGAAATAAAAGTGGAGTGCAACCATTGTTTGAAGCAACTTGCTGGAGGAATGAGAGCGGGAACAAGTCACTTGAAAGAGCATACAAGTAAATGTCCAAAAAAGAAATGCATGGATCTCCGATAAACAAGGATGTTTGGTACACTTGCTAGCCTTGTGATACGAATGAGACGCTGACATTGTCCATGTATGAGTTTCGCCAAGATAATGGGAGACAAGACTTAGCGGAAATGATTATTCTCCATGAATACCCACTAAGCATGGTTGAGCATTATGGCTTTAGAAAGTACTCTAATACTCTTCAACCAGGTTTCAAGGTTCCAGCCGCAACCCAACAAAAAAAGACATTCTGCAACGACACAATGTCGAAAAAGAGAGTATAAGTGCTTTGTTAAGGAAGGGTGGCATTGACTACCGACATGTGGACTGCAAACTATATAAAAAAAGGATACATGACTGTCACCGCACACTTCGTTGATAATTCATGGAAACTCCAAAGCCGAATCATCAGGTACTCTTTCTTATGTGATTATGCAAGTTTTAATGTGGTAATATAAATTTGATAAGTCTGGTCTTCTATGATTATGTGATTATGCAAGTCTTTATTTCGAATTTCTTAATAATAGTATTGTAGTCTTCAGTTTCATGATTGGTTTTGTGTGTTCATATCAATCTAATAGGTTCTTGTATGTCCGGCACCTCATACAGCTGAGGTGTTTGCCGAGTTTTTAAAAGAATACATTCAATCTTGGAATCTTGATCGTAGATTGTCTTCTATAACGGTTGATAATTGCACTACAAATGATGCGATGATGAATTTATTGTGTAAGGAGTTTCCTTATGGTTCACTAATGTTGCATGGACTTTTTCTTTATATGCGTTGTTGTGCACACATACTAAATTTGATTATTCAAGATGGCTTATGTGCCATGTTCAAAGAGGGTATTGAAAAAATTAGGAAAGTGTTGTCTTTTGGACTTCATCACATAAGAGAACTCGAAAATTTGAACAAATAACTAAGCAAGTTGTTCCTGATTGTTCAAAATCGCTAATACTTGATTGTAAAACTCGATGCAATTCGACGTATGACATGATTCTAGTTGCTATGAAGTTTAGGGATGTGTTTGTTTTTTTAAGTGCTCGAGATAATTTATACAAATATCCATCACTTAGTGAAGATTGAGATAAGGTTGTGAAAATATGTGAACTATTTGTTTGATGATATTACACATCAATTTTCTGCCTCGACGTATCCTACTGCCAATATTTATTTCCCTAGAATTTGTGAGATTAGAATCTTATTAACCAACTGGTTGTCCTCACCTACCATTTATATAGGAAAAATGGTCGAGGTAATGCTAGAGAAATATAATAATGCTAGAGAAATATAATAAGTATTGGTTAGATGTTAATGGTCTTATGGGCGTGGCAACTATACTTGATCCTAGGTTCAAGATGGCTCTCATTCGGTTTTACTTTGCTAAAATTTATGATGCGCTTGATGTTGATATTGTGGTAAAAAGGATTTATGATTTTCTAAAGGAATTGGTGAATGAGTATGAGTACAAAAATGGTAATAATCCAGCTAGTAATAGCCACGTGTCTTCAACTGATGTTACAAATAGTTGGGAACGGGGTACATGCAAGAGTTTGCACAATTTGTGTCACAAGACAATAGTAAAGTTGGACTAAAATCTGATTTGGAGAAATACTCGGAAGTTGAAACTGTACCACTTGTGGATGATTTCGATATTCTTAATTGGTGGAAAACAAATGGAAATAATTATCCCGTTCTCCAAAAAATAGCAAGGGATATATTGAGCATTCCAGTTTCTACCGTCCCATCGAAATCCGCATTTAACACTAGTGGACGTGTACTTGATCCTTATCGTAGTCGACTTCTTTCAGAAATGGTGGAGGCATTGATGTGTGCTCAAAACTGGATTTTGGCGCATATTAAAGGTAACATTAATTTGATTAAATTATTTATGTTATTAAATTAAAGTTAGACTCTAATTACTTTGAGTATACATTATGCAGGTGGTGGTGATGTCAAGGAGATGAAAATATGTGATCTTGAGGAATATGATACTCAAGTCCTCTGTTGAATAATGAATTACCTGAAATATCTTATTGTTCACTGGGGTCCTTGGAGAGCAATGGTTGGGTTTATTCAGCCCATTGTTCTTTCAAGATATTCTCAAATGAAGAATCATGTATTGCTTTAAGTATTTATGGAGACATTAGTATTTTTTATGTAGTTTGTCGTGTTTATATAATGTACTAATTTAATTTATAAGACTATTTTGTTTTGGGTTTGATCACTATTTTGTATTGATCACAAATTGATCACAAATGAATTGATTACAAAATTTGGCTGGCGGGTACAGACGGGTATTGGCGGGTGGTGGATATCCACTTGGATGGTGGAGCGGGTGTGGATTTAGGAATATACCCGCCTAGGCGGGTACGTATGTTGAAATTGTACCCGCCATGGGTGACGAATATAAAATTTTCTGGCGGGGGAGTGGGTGCCCACACCTGCCCAGCCCAATTGCCATCCCTATTTGTATATATGGAGGTCATTATGATGAATACAAAGTAAAAATAATTCTTCCATTATTCTTGTCTCTCTAAATTCTCGTATGTGTCTCAATTTTAATATGGTATCAGAGTAACGTTAGAAAGAATACAAAACCCTAAAATAACGGTAAAGAAACTGACGATAACAACAAATGAATTGCAGGTGAAGAAAATAAAACTCAAAGAAAAAGAATCTCTCCCTACGACATTACATCGAATAATAGCCATGGAATTGTGATGACATAAGTCCAATTGAAGGGTGAGAATTGTGATGAATGAGTTAGATCCATGAGGACAACCCTAATAGCGAGAAAAAAGTTCGGCTTTATAGACGGTACAACCAAGAAGTCGAATCTAGAGTCACCAGACTTGGAAGATTGGTGGACTATAAATTCACTGTTGGTGTCGTGGATTCAAAACACCATAGAACCAACGCTTCGCTCAACGATTTCACATAAAGAGGAAGTGGAAGAATTATGGACGAGCATCCGCAAGCGGTTCACTGTTAGTAATGGCCCTCAGATGCAACAACTAAAGGTGGAACTTGCAGAGTGCAAGCAGAAGGAAAGGACCATAGTGGATTACTATGGAAAACTCACTAAGTTGTGGGAGAAGTTGGCGAATTACGAACATATTCCAACTTCTACGTGCGAACATTGCACGTGCAATCTAAGAACGGTCCTAGAAGCCAAAAAAGAAGAAGAAAAATTACATATTTTCCTCATGTGATTGGATGAGGCAATATATGGAATGGTGAGGTCAAACATATTGGTACAGGAACCGTTGCCATCATTGAACAAGGTCTATTCAAAACTAGTGCAAGAAGAGCGTGTGAGAGGAATTACCATAGATGATCAGAGTGAAACTATGGTTTTTGCCATACAAGGGGAATAATGCCTCGCGATTGCAATAAATATTCCCATCGAGGTCCACGACGATCGCAATCCCTTCTTCGCGATCGCAAAGAAGAAAACCAGACACTGAGCACCAGATTTTTTTGGTGTTTCACAACTTTTGATTTGACCCTCAAAACTCATCCGGGATCTCCCGGACACAAACCAAATATACTAACTGAGTATAATCGATACTACGGACTTGTTCGCACACTCAAAACACTAATCCGACATGTTACAATACATTTGTTAACAAAACACCCCTAACTTTCTCAAAATCCAAATTTAGCAAATTATGTACCCAAAACACATCCCAACACCTCATGACCCAAACTAACGACTCGAATAAGTCATAAATGGCATTCCAGACCTAACAAAATCTATGAAACTCGTATATGTACATGTTTACCCAAAAGTCAACTTCAAGTCAAACATTTCCATTACCGCAACTTAAGAAACTTCTAACTTAGGATTTCTTTCCGAAACGAACACGATTATTTAGGGAAACATGCTACCCTTCCTCAAAATCTATACACACCCAAAATAAGACCACGAAAACCCTTATCGTGACCAAGGTGAAGGGAAAAAAGACGGTGCATTCTGTACACATTGCAAGAGATTTTGACATATTTTGGATGGGTATTTTTGACTTATTGGTTATCCAGATTGGTGGCCGAGAATAAAAAAAGAGATAAAAGAATCGAAGGAAGAATATGAGGATAGCAACAACAACAGAGGGGTAGACCGGGATTCTATTGTGGAAGAGGCAACTACTGGGATAATGTCGTGGTTGCCAAAGAAGGAACTCAGGCAAAGACAGAACTGGTGAACACAAGCGGGACAACGCCTCACAATTTGAGAGATGAGATCTGGAAAACTATGATTCACGTGTTGAACCAAATGGCAAGATTGATGGTAAGATCGAAAACTCATCCTGGATTATTGACTCTAGACTACCAACCATGTGACAAGTAATCCGGAGGAACTGAGAGATAAATGACACATTGCTAAGTGTCCGATTGGACTTTCGGATGGAAGTAGCTTGCTGGCCACGTGGGAAGGAAAAATCAAGTTAAATAATAGGATATGGTTGAAGGATTTCCTTTACGTTCCATATTTAACATGCAATTTAATTTTTGTGTCACAACTTGTTGATCATTTAGATTGTGATGTAAAATTTAACAAAATAATATGTGTTATACAGAATCCCACCATAAGGAAGCTGCTTGGAATGGGTGAGCCGAGGTAGACTTTACTCTTTTCAGAATATGTCGTGTATACGAGTTATGAAGGCAGAGACAATCGATTGGTTCGATCTTTGGCACAAATAATTAGATCATCATTCAGCACGAGTAACGAAGTAAATTATGACATTTGGGCATAAAAGAGGGTAGTATTATATTAGATAAAGAGAGTGATGTATGCTGAAGGGCAAAGGAAACAAAAAGTGTTTTTTCTTTAAGTGATAATATAGCTTCAGATATTTTGAAATAATTTATTGTGATTTATGGGGACCGCATAGAACCTATTATTCTTGTGGTGCTTCGTATTTTTAACTGTTGTGGATGATCGTTCACAGGCCGTGTGTATTTTTCTTTTAGTTATAGTCGAGCGGCTTTCAGCTCATTTCTTATTCTTTTTTTCTCTCTCTGAAGTGAGTGAAGTCAAGTTAGCCTCAACAAATCAGACATAAGCAATGGGCTTGCTGGCTAGCTCGTGCAATCAAGGAAAAAAGCCTTCGCCTTCTTTTCGTGAAAAAGAAAGAGGAGACCTTCAATCAATGCTTTCGGGCGAAGTCCTTCTGTGTCAAAGTGGTACTTTCCTATAGTTGATCAAAGCTGCTTTCCTTTGCTAGTGAATCAGATCTTCATCTTTACCGTGTTACTATTCGGAGAATAAACTCTGTTAGGGGTGATCTCTTTCTATCTTCAAGGGAAGTAGTGAAAGAGAAGCGGAAGGGACATCTTGAACTTAAGGGGCAATCCACATCTTTCTTTATATAGAAATTCCGGCTTACTAGAATATTCGAACCTCGACAAAATGACACTTTAATCTTATTATAGCTAAAGAATCACCACATGGGAAACTTCCTTTGTTAGCTTAAAAAGTGTCCCAAACCTTGAAGAATTTCTTTGCTTTGATGGATAGGCAGTATTGTAAGAAGGTGATGATTTTTAGGAGTGATAACGGAACTGAGTTCACATGTATGAAGACTTACTTCTTCGAATATGGATTTTTTTCCAAACATCTTGCACAGGGACACCACATCAAAATGGAAGAGTCGAAATGAAAACTATCACATTCTTAATGTGTCACGAGCATTGAGATTTCAGGATTATCCGATCAAATTATGGGAGAATATGTTTTCACTATGGGATATATGATCAATAAAACATCATCTTCCGTTTTTAATGGAAAGACCATGATCTCACCAAAATTACACCTTAAAATGGTATAACACGACTATTGTCAAATATAGTAACCCAACGAGGTTAGGATCGAATCCTACAAGGAATACGATGAGAAATTGTACTATTCATATATTATGTCTTTACTAATTACTTTAGTTATATTGTAACCAAATTTATTTGTTTGTGTGTTTATTTTACCTACTCAAGTTATCAATTCAATTAATGGTAAATGTATTAACTAATTGGAATATTAAGGTTGTGACATAATTCATGGAAGCGGTGTTGGGTTGATGCTTTAGTGGGTGTATTTAGTGTGGTTTGGGAAATGGGGAATATTATCTAGGTGGAGATTTCTCAATTGATCCGCCTAATTTCACTTTAGGCTTTCTCAATCTTTAAAGTGTGACAAATATGAACACCCATTATTACCTTTAGTTGATTCCCTTCTAATTAAAGTTGAAAATCATTAAATGAAGTTTAAAGTCCCAAGTCCTAATCAACCTACCCCTTTCCTAGACTCTAGTCTACTTTTTCAAGTTTGACTAGAGACAATTGACAATAAAGAGGTGTTTGCACCAACTCTTAACTCTTAAACATTAAGAGTGATGGGGAGTTGAATCCCACATTAATACACCATTTTCATGATTTATAAACTATCTCAACTACCACATTCCATTATATCATCACTACCCCAACCTAAGTCTAGCCACTTATATCAAATAATAAATGCTCACAAAAGCAATAAATAAAAGTAGACATAATGAACATAAAAGAAAAGCTTACAATGATGTTTGGGTTAATAAATGAGATTGTCTTCAACACAAGGAATATATTAATGATGGAACTCAAGATGAACAGTGTTCTTGTCTCCAGAAGACAAGACACGAGGAATATTCAAAAAGTGGCTAGGAATTAATGTGTCAAATCACAAAATTCTAGATAGATATATATAGGAATCCAATTTTCAAATTACACGAAATTACAAAAATGTCACCGCCTGACCACTCTGCGACCGTAGAACAGGACCGCATAACAGGTTTGCGGTTTGAAAAATGGACCTAGGATTCGCAGAGTGGTTTCTTGTTTGGACTGTCTGGAACTGCGACAGGAAGTGCGGTTCGCAGAAGTGTCTTGAGTATTCATAATCTGAGTTGAACTCAAACTGAAGCAGTGTTTCACAGAGCGGATTGCTGTCCACAGAATAGAAGTGCGGACCGCAGTTTGGGTCACACTTCGAGGATCCGTAATTCTTTTTTCACTGTTTATTTCTACAGCATAGCTACCATTTTGTGGTCCGCAGAAGTGGTCTTCCCAGCACTTCTCCCTCTTTTGACACTTTTATCCATGTTTCAGCATATTTCTCCACTTTTGGTGCCCTAGTGCAAAAATCCTAAAAAAACCAAAATAACATAAGAAATGACTACTACAAATGCATAAAGGACAACAATAATTCATGAAATAGGTGTCAAATGTGCCATAATTTTTTAGGTACATCAACACCCCCAACTTAAACTATTACTTGTCCTCAAGAAACTTAAACATCACTAAGATACGACTAATAACAAAACAAAGATGACTATGATTGGTTCTACTTACAAGTCTACAAGTATATATTTCACAAAATTGACAACCCCTTATGTTTTTTCAAAACAAAGGTTCAAAAGTGCATATCTATTATCAATGAGTCCATGAACATCAAGCCTCAAGAGATGTCTATACGCTACTAGTGACTAGATGCACTGAGATATTCAACTAGAAGAGCTTTCATTTCACAAGGTCCATGCAATTCAATGTGCCCTAAAAAAAGTCCCAAACTCACTCAAAGATTTTCTTTTCAAAACAATGGACAAACAAGATCAGTCACACTTACAAGGAAGTCAAGTGTCACAAGTAGCATGCCATATGCTTGCCTTTATTTTAAGTAACTACTACTTAAAGAGTGCTCGGTTTTGGATCTCTAAGAATTTTCTGAAGCTTGTAATGTAGGCTTAGGGCTATGTATGGTATTCATTTGGGTACAAGTGACTTTTTTCTCCTTTGCACTACATGTATTTCATTTCATAGCTCAACTCCTTCTTTCGTTTTCCAATTTCTTTTTCCATCCAATTTTATTTCATTCTTTTTGTGGTTCATTTTCTCTTTTCTTTTCTGTTATTTTTGCATTTCATTTTCTTCTTTTTCTAAATTTTCTCTTTCTCTCTTTTTCTTTTTAGAACCACTCACATCACAATCTTCTTCCCTTCTTTTCTTTGCACATCCCACCCTCAACTTAGGTTTTTGGCCTCATTCATTATTTTTTCATGCATTTCAAGGATGGATTTGGTTCAAAATATATTTTATTTCAAAAAGGGTTTCGGTTTGTAATGTGGTAGCCAAAGAAAAATTCAAAAAAGCACAAAGGGGAAAACTAGTTCTCTCACTCACTGGTAGGTAAGAACGACTACATTTTATACTCTTTATCAAACACAAGGCTATCATCTCATAAGATTCAAACACAAGTAGACATAGAGTCATAAAATGAGGCATTCTTTCATTGAACAATCATTTGAAGGATAATGCAACTCTTGTTTTCAAAATTCAATTTTTCGAGGAGTGTCATCAAAATAAAAAAGAGCTACACATGCTAGAAACTATATACAAGCACCAACCAAGTCAAACTATTCAATCACTAGGTCGTGGTTACTGAACATACACTCTTGAAAAAGAACAAGGTGAAGAAACACCAAGGGGAACAAAACATAACACAACACAAAAACATAACAAAATACGGAATCTAACAAAATACAAAACATAACAAAATACGGAATCTAACAAAATACAAAACATAACAAAATACGATTGTAGCTAGTTGTCATTTTTTCCAAAAACATAAAAAGTACCTCCACCCCAACTTTAAAAAATGTGTTGTCCTTAATGCATAAAAGAAAATAAGTGCAAGGACAAAAAAGTATGAGGGTCTACCTGAGGTGTAATAAGTTCCCTCATGAGTCTCGCTCACGGAAGTAGCCTCTGCTGGGGCATTAGTGCCTTGTGACAGTAGAGCGGGAGTGGGTGGCTCTGCATCGCCCATCATGGGCTCACTCTGTGGTGGTTGTGGTGTAGTCTTTGTGGCCAGTGGAGTAGTTCCCACAACTGGTGAAGGATTAGGACCTCCAGTATCAACATTTGTTACTCCTGTGCCACTCCACTTGAACCGATCATAGAAGTCTCTTCACAAGACCGTGCGGGTCTTCTTAAGCCCACTCGAACAACATGTCCTTATTAACAACAACTCTCTCAATAGTGTGGGGCTTCTTAAGCCCCTCCTAATCTATCTCATCATTATCCTTATCAACCTATACCTGCCTCTCAGAGTCATCTAAGGTCTCACCAGCACCCTCTCTCCAACCCTCCACCCCAAGCCCACTCATCTGTTATGGCTCTACCCTCAGTGGATGTAGCAAAATACCCAAAAGGTCATCGATCTCAACAGTCTTCAAGCTATCCACTTATTTCTTTAAGCTATTTGTATCCGCTCGAAGTGCAAAGACATCACTGCCGGTACCGACCTCTAGTTTGTGTACCCGACCTATCAAGAATACAAGTGCATCCCCATGCTCTCTCTATCTTTGATAAATCTCACCCAAGACATCTCTAATTGGGGCTAAAGCAGTCTGGATCATCTCTGGAATACTCATCTTAAGACAATATAATCGAGCATCAGCAATGGCCACAATCTGGCCTATCCTCACTAAACCAGCCCTCGATAAGATGGGCTCTAATCTAGTACCAGCTGAAGGTGCGGGAGAAATAGAGGCTGCTGAAGTTGGAGTGCCTACATGAGCAGATATGCCGGTTGTGAAGGGAATAAATGAAGTATGGTCGATCGATGTGGTGGCATGTGTCTCTATCCACTAAAATATGGATCCCTCCAAATCAACAAAATCAACCGGTGCAGTGTCTATCGAGGCATTGGTGGTCTTTCTTTTCTTTCTTCCTTGGTTCTCTTCGGCTTGAACCCTCAAAATATCACACGTCAATAATGCATCGACTACATTATCCATGCGAGGCAACTCAGGAACCTTGGCCCTACGGCACAACTCTATAATCAAGTAGGGGAAAAAGAATGAAGTCCTGTCGTGTTGAGCTTTCTTGACGAGATCCTTCTCAATCACATCGCCGACGTTAATGCTGACTCGGCTCATAATGCAAGAAATCAAAATTATCTTTTCCAACCGAATGTCTGTCTCATTGTACGACAACTGCAATCTGCTACTCACAAAGCTAATCCAAAACTTGGCTTTAGTGCTCAAGGTGTACTTATAAATCTTCTTCCCAATAACAATCTATTTCGGGGTCTCCTTGGTCAAAATGGCATCTGCCTATGGGCGCTCATTATCTATACAACATGTGATCTTGATAGCAAACTCATTGTTGTCACGATTAAGGCTATGATGGACATCGTTGTTGATTGTGTTGCTGCTATAGGGAACTTTCACCCTGCAAACCTCTACTTCTTTAAGCAAAGCCTTTGGTTGCCCCTTTGTTTTCTTGGGTACGGAGGTGACATAAGAGGCGTAGAACTCATGAACCAATTCCTCATTATATTAAGGTAATGGTTCAAGGAAACATTGCCACCCATGGAAGACTATCAAATCCCAGACCCTCGAGAATTGGTCCCTCAAGCCGTTCATAGAAATTTGTTTCTCCTCAATAAAGTTTCGGTCTTTGCTCTTTTGATATTGTTCTTTCAAACCCTTCACACCAAACTATTTGACCTCTTGGAACATCTTTTGCCTTAACTCAACTGTCCGTGACTCTTCTGCCACAACATCCTCCTTATTAGACGGAGAAGACAAATGTGGTGTAGCATATGAGGTTTGCGACTCCTCATCACTAGAAACAACTTGGCTTGGTTTCTTTCTTTTGTTGTTCAGCCCGATAGTTGCTTTGTGAGTGCAGACTGTGAGGTTCCCTTGACATTTAGGTTAGCAATCTGGTCGTAGTAAGCCTCAAAGATCTAGTTGGGGGTGCCAGCTCATTGATTGTGATATCCTTTTATGCTTGCGTTTTCTTGGGAGCCATTTTTGCAAATAAGAGACATGATGAGTCTTGTACTATGGTATGAAAATCAAAGTAAAATATTTTTGTATTTTTTATAAAATAATTGGAAGAATAAAACACGCAAAAAAAATAAGAAGTTATACTACGAAGTGAAAAAGAAAGAAGAAAAACACAGGACTGGAAATAACTTCAGTGATCGCAGACCTGGTCTGCGGGCCGCAGTCCAGGTTTGCGATGTCATAAATTCAAATTGCGATCCGCAAACCGAGATTGCAATTTTGTCCAAAATTGATAAATTCACTGGCAAAAGTGCAACCTACTCTATGGTCCACAGAACCATTCTGTGGCCCGCAAAAGGTATCGCATAATTGCCTTTTAACTATGCAAACTCACTAAGCATTTTTGCGGACTGTGGTGCCCTTCTATAGTTCGCAAAAGGGTGCACAATTGACGCATTTTGGATTGTTTTCAAGGATTTCACCTCGATTTTTCAAAACTCGGTGTTGCCACACCTATTATAGCACAAAATACATACAAGTGACCTAAAACATACTTTCAATTAACGCTCGTAGGTACTCAGACTTCACTATGACTTCAATTCAAACAATTTAAATAATTTTAAGCATGTTTAAGCAATTTTCACGATTACGGTCAATTCACATCCTTCCCATATAAATCAAGTAGCCAAATTCAATAGTCATGCAATTAAACCCGAGCCCAACCCCTATATGCATTCAATTTCACCAGATTTCCATAATCTCAAATTCACATTATTTGTGATTCTAATCAATCGGGAAAAATAGGGCAATGAAGAACAATTACACAAATTAAGGGTTACATGGGTCTCACACACGCACCATACAATGATGATTCAACCCCCACAAGTCAAATTTCATGAGCAACAACCCTCATTTATCTATTTGTGCAGAAAAAGGAAAAAAGAAGGCGAGACATACCTGTTGCACGACTCAGCGATGACAGGGAGGATAGTGTGAGTTGAATCTCATGCGAGTGAGTTGTGTGTGCAATGGAGTATAACGAGTACAAGGGAGAAAAGGGAGCGTTGGAGTTCATACTTAGCGCGAAAGAGAGAATGATAAATTAGGGTTTTTCAGCCCTTTATATACCTGTCCCGTTTTACTGTCGGAGTCGGGTCGCAGTTCCGATCAACGATCCGCAGAATTGGATTGCGGCCCACTTACATTTGTTTTGACCTATCTGATGTGGCACCCTATTTGTGATGTTAAAATCGATCGCAAAATCGAAACTCGGTTCGCACAAGGGTCCATTTCATCATAATTTTGCCCAAAAACTTCCAAGTTCACTGTGTAATTTTGCGGAGCAAAGTGCGGTCCGAAGTTTAGAAATGCGACCCGTAGTTCTGGTCGTAGTTCTTTTTTTTTTCTTC
Source organism: Anisodus acutangulus (assembly GCA_029783415.1). Classification (NCBI taxonomy): domain Eukaryota; kingdom Viridiplantae; phylum Streptophyta; class Magnoliopsida; order Solanales; family Solanaceae; genus Anisodus; species Anisodus acutangulus. Next base: position 37,177,707 of record CM056499.1, on the reverse strand, counting down.
TTATTCTCATATTCCAAACTTTCTGTGGAGTTTTGCAATCCATTGTGCGGTTCGCAGACCGTGACTGCAGTCCGCAGAAGAGGTCGCACAATGGTCTTTCTTCTTCCTTCATTTGTTTTGCACATCTTTACAATTTTCCTCCCCATTTTGCTTGTGTTTCCAGATCATACACACTTAACAAACTATCAAACTCACAAGAAAACAAAGAAAAAATATTGGGTTACGTCCCATTTGCGCTTAATTTAACATCGCCGCATAATGATTGTTACCACACATTCTTCATGGTTCATAAAGGGTGATGATTGTGTTCACCTTATGATCATCAACACTTTCCAAATAATGCTTAACTCTTTGGCCATTCACCTTGAAAACGTGACAGGCTTTACTCTCCAATTCAATGGCACCATATGGAAAGACCTTCATCACTTTGATAGGGCCGGACCATATTGACTTCAACTTCCCGGGGAACAACTTGAATTTAGAATTGTAGAGCAAGACCAAGTCCCTGTGAAAAAATCCTGGTTCAAAATTCTCTTATTATGGAGGAACTTCATCCTCTCCTTATAAAGAACGGAACTTTCATAAGATTGAAGACGAAACTCATCCATCTCATTGAGTTGATCCACCATTAACTTCGATGCATTCTTCCAATCAATGTTTAGCTTCTTCAATGCCTAAAGTATCTTGTATTGCACATCTACCGGAAGATGACATGCCTTTCCAAATACCAACTTATACGGTGACATCCCAATAGGAGACTTGGATGCCGTCCTATACGCCCACAAAGCATCATCAAACTTTCTCGACCAATCCGTCCTCATGAGATTTACCGTCTTCATCAAAATACTCTTTATCTCCCGGTTGGAAACTTTCACTTGACCACTTATTCGGGGGTGGTAAGGAGTTGTCACTTTATGATTTACCACATACTTCTCAAGAAGAGAGCCATATACTCTATTGTAAAAGTGAGAGCCTCCATCACTTATGATAGCTTTAGCTGTCCCAAATCGAGTGAAAATGTTCTTCTTGAGGAATGCGATGGCACTCTTCCCTTTATTGTTCGGAAGGGCTACAACTTCAACCCACTTGGACACATAATAAACCGCCACAAGTATATATTTATTGCCAAATAAACTCATGAAATGGCCCCATGAAATCTATTCCCTACACATTAAACATCAACTTGGAAGATATGAGGCATAAGCAACTCATGTCTAGAGACATTACCTTCACTTTGACATTGGTCACAATGCTTCAAAAACTCATGCGAATCCATGTAGATTAATGGCCAATAAAAGACACTTTGAAGAATTATGGAGGCCATGCGTTGACTAGCATGGTGACCCCCACCCGGTGAAGTATGACATGCTTCCATGATAGGCGAATTCTCAACATCGGGCATACATCTTCGAATCATATCGTCTACGTAAATTTCAAAAAAGATAAGGCTCATCCCAATAGTAGTGTCGAGAGTCTCTCAAGAACTTCTTCTTTTGGTGAGAGTTTAGATGATCCACAATGATTCCACTCACCAAGTAATTAGTGAAATCAGCATATCAAGGGATGTGATCTTGAGATGATGTAAAAAGTTGCTCATCCGAAAAAGCATCGTTGATCTCTAATTCATTCTTTGGCCTTCCGGCCTCTTCGATCCTTGACAAATGGTCCGCTACTTGCTTCTCACAACCTTTGATCTCAAATTCAAATACTGTAGAAGGAGTACCCATCTAATCAAGCGTGGCTTCACATCCTTCTTTACCATTAAGTATCGGAGGGCTGCATGATCGGAATACACCATCACTTTAGAACCCCATAGGTAAGACCAAATATTTTCAAACACAAAGATAATGGAAAACAACTCTTGCTCCATTGCCGTGTAATTCTTTTGAGATTTATTAAGAGATCTACTTGAATAGTAGATTAGGTGAAGGATTTTGCCATGTATTTGGCCCAACATAGCCCCAATAGTAACTCCATTTGCATCACACATCAATTCAAAAGGAAGATTCCAATTTGTAGTCACGATTATCGAAGCCGAAACCAAATTCTCTTTTAAATCCTCAAAAGTTTTGAGGCATGCTTCATTGAACTCAAATTTTTTGCATCTTTTTTTAGAATCTTGCACATTAGTCTTGTGATATTTGAAAAATCCTTGATGAACCTTTTATAAAACCCAGCATGCCCTAAGAAACTTCGGATACCCTTGACAGTTGTTAGAGGAGGCAACTTGGCTATCACTTTAAATGTTGGCCTTGTCTACTTCAATACCATCCTTGGATTTCTTATAACCAAGGACTATACCTTATGTGACCATAAAGTGACACTTCTCCTGATTTAAGACCAAAATGGTCTCTTCACATCTCTTCAATACTATGGAGAGATTCTCCAAGCAAGCTTCAAAGGACTCCCCAACCGCGGAGAATTCATCAATGAACACCTCCATAACATCTTCCACTATATCATCAAAAATTGCCATCATGCAACGTTGGAAGGTGGCGAGAGCATTGCAAAGACCAAAAGGCATCCTTCGAAAGGCAAATGTACCATATAGACAAGTGAAGGTGGTCTTTTCTTGGTCTTCCAGTGCTATTTGGATTTGATTGTAGCCCTAGTACCCGTCCAAGAAGCAATATTATGATTTTTTCGCCAACCTATCAAGCATTTGATCAATGAAAGATAGGGGGAAGTTATCCTTCCTTGTAGCACTATTCAACTTTTGGTAATCCATGCAAACTCTCCATCCGGTTACTGTCCTCATTGGTATCAACTCATTTTAACATTTGGACCACGGTGATCTCTCATTTCTTCGATACACATTGCACGAGGCTCACCCATGCACTATCAGAAATGGGATATACTACCCTAATATCTAACCATTTAATAATTTGTTCTTGACAACCTCTTCCATTGAGGGGTTCAACCTCCTTTGATTCTCAACACTCGGGGTATTATTCTCTTCAAGATAAATTCAATGAGTACACACAACCGGACTTATCTCTCAGATGTCTGCAATAGTCCACCTGATTGCTCTTCTATTGGTTCTCAAGATCGACAATAGAGCTTCCACTTGGCTTTCATTGAGCTTTGATGAGATAATAACCGAAAAAGAATCATTTGGCCCAAGGAATTTATACTCCAAATGGCTTGGAAGTTGCTTGAGCTCAAGGGTTGGTGGTTCCTCAATAGAAGGTCTGAGAGAAGGGACTTCACGATTTTCCAAGTCCAAGGCCAAACGCCTAGGAGCATAAGAATAGGACACTTGTCCCTCAAGAGCAAGCACAGTCTCTGCATTTCCCTCAACTACCTCATCATCATGATTCATCAATCCTCTATCAAGTCCCCTTCAATGACATCAACCTCGGTGTTCAAATCTACCTCATCATCAATCACCAAAATTTCCCTCATATCCATAGATTATTTCATGGATTTGCACACATGAAAGGTAACCTCTTCATCATTCATTTGGAACTTCAACTCTCCACTTTTTACATCACATATCGCTCTCCCCATCTCTAAGAATGGTCGTTCCAAGATTATGGGAACATCATAATCAACCGCATAATCCAATATAACAAAATAATGGGAAAGATAAATTTGTCAACCTTCACAAGAACATCATATATGATCTCTATTGGCCTCTTTACCGTCCCACCAGCCATGAGCAATCCCATACTTTTAGGTTGGGGATTGCGCAATGTTAAGTTTTCAAAAATTATGAATGACATTAAATTGATGCTTTCTCCAAAGTCACAAAGGGCCTTTGCGAATTGGTACACTCAAATGGTGTACGAAATGGTGAAAGCACCAGGATCCTTTTGCTTCTTCACAATGGAGCTAGAAACAATGGCGCTACATTGGTGCGTAACATCCACCGTCTCAAAGCTTACTCTTCACTTCTTTGTGATCAAATCTTTTATAAACTTGGTATACCCCGACATTTGTTCCAACTCTTTAACAAGTGGAATATTAATCGATAATTTCTTTAGCATCTCCAAGAACTTGTTGAACTTTCCATCTAAGATCATGTTGGCAAATCATTGTGGAAAGGACAAAGGAGGCCTTGGTCCGTGTGGTGATTTACTTGAAGAATAACCTAGGACAAGGCATTGTGATGAGAACAAATTGTGATCTCGATTATACAGATGGTGTGATTCGGACTGGGCCGAATTTCAGTTAACTCAAAAATCACTTACTGATTGGTTTATCTCCTTCGAGAATGTACCCGTATTATGGAAAACCAAAAAGCAACACATTGTTTCTCACTCATCAGCAGAGGTGGAATACCGATCAATAGCAATGACTGTCTTTGAATTGAAATGGTTAAAAGAAGTTTTGCACAGTTTGAGTGTAGAACATAAATCTCTTGTGAAAATATATTGTGATAGTCATGCGACATTATATATTGAACGAAACGCGGTATTTCATGAACGGACTAAACACATTGAAGTGGATTGTCACTTTGTCCGGGACTCACTCCAATCTGATATCACACTCTCCAATCACGTGTCAACAAGTAAGAAATTTAGCCGGTGCGTTTTCAAATGCTTTGGGAAAATCACAACATGAATATTTACTTGCCAAGTTGGGCATTCAAGACCCTCATGCTCTAACATGAGGGGGGTATTGTAATATGACCAAACCAGTATTGGTATGGTCACATCAATGTGTGCCCGAACCAATTTGTCTTGTCAATCGGTAAACAAAATCCTATTCAGATCTAATTATAACAGCTTTGGTCTATTTATAGTACGATTGTAATTATGGTAAATTGGATTGGTAGTCTTATTAGAATAGGGTTACGTTATTAGAATAAGTTAAGGAAGTCACTTACTTATATATAAGGAGGTCATTCTGATGAATACAAAGCAAAAGGAATTTTCTCATATTCTTGTCTCTCTAAATTCTCGTCTCTGTCTCGATTTTAACATTTTATTTTTTGTAATGACCACATAGTGATCTATTTCTTTTATTGATAAGTCAAAAGTGTTTGCTAAAGGGGGACTAAGCCAATACCTCTACATAACAGGAAAGTCTTATCGCAAAAAATAAGAGGATTTCTCCTTTACGAGAAAGCCGAAATGTAGTAAATCTTTAATTCAAAGTGTAATCTTGAATCATAAACAGAGAATGATGGCCTCCCACCATTCCGGATACAAGCACGGGAAAAAAAACTTAAGCCTCAAGGTATTTATACTTTCACAAGTATCCTAAATTCATTTTTAATTATCAGTTTTTACATTAAAACTTTTTGTCAAGTGTCAATTATCTTCTTTTAAGCTTGTTTGGAGTTTAACCAATTTTTTTAAGAAAAATTAAATAAATGAAATAGTAAAATGGAAGAATATCTTAATGAATATTGATTTATAATAAAATTGATTTTAAAATTGATGAAAAAACAGAAAATGAGAGGAGAGAAAAGAGGAAAGTGTAGGGTTTTGTTAGGTACAAAGCACATAAGTAAGGCACAACGAAAGTTTAAAGTTTTGTTTCTTACTTACCCCAACAATATTTCTGGTATGGTTATACAACAATCAAACATGTAACATAAAACATAATACTTACAAGTTAGAAAATCTGGAGTCTTTATCTACTATAAGGTGGACACGCGATTGTCCTTCCGATTGCAAGCTCCAAGCTTCAATGTATTTCTCTTTCGGAAAGCTAGGAAATCCGGCAGAGGTTCGAAAGAATTTTGATCATTTATGAAAAAAATAGAGAAATAATAATTAAACATATCTCTTAGTTAATAACTACTTCCTCAATTTTAATTTATTTATCTTACTTTTCCTTTTGATCTGTTTAAAAAAGAGTGTTACTTTCTATAGTTAATAGTAACTATTTAACCCAACATCTACATAACTTATTTAAGACCACAAATTTCAAAAGACATTTTAATACATTAAATACATGTGTAGTTTAAGATCACAAGATTCAAAAGTTTTATTTATTTCTTTAACTTTGTGCCGAGTTAAATTAAGACAAACAAATTAAAACGAATAGAGTATGAAATATGATAGAATTTAAAACAATAAAGCAAAATTTAAAAAGTTTAAATAATTCATTTGTAATCGGTAATGTAATTATCATTAATTTTAGTATTTGAAACAATGATGAAATACTGGAAAGCTTGTTTAATCATCATTTCAGACTAAAGAAATAAGGCTACTACCTAAAATTTTCTACCTTTTTCTTCAAGTTAAGTTCATGTACAAATTTATCCAAAGTGTTTGGCCCAGTGACCATTACAGTAGGGTATTACTGTCTGAGGTTCCGTTTTCGAATCCTCTGATCAGCGAGAGTGGAACTGTGTTCCCTCAAAAAAATCCCTCCATACGCGTAGGGCCAAGCGGTGTATACTAATCCGTAGGGTCAGGCCGGAGGTGTGGTTTTATGGGGTATGGGGCCGTAATACGGTGGGATCAGTCACTTTAAAAAGTTTATCCTACCACAGTTTTGTCCGCTTGGGCAGCTCAATTGGTTTCAAGGGGGATATTTGGAGTAAGGACCAAGGATCGAATTCCGTCAGCGGCAGTGTGGGGGGTTTCTTCTTGAAATAAAGGAGGGCCCCTTGTGCGCAACGTGGTACTGGTCTAACCTTTGAAATCAATTGAGTCACCATGAACCTCCTTCACAGACCTGTCGGACCGGAGTGTGGGGGCTCCTAGGGTAGGAGATTCCACCTTTTGGAGTAAGTTCATGTACAAATTTAGTTAATGATAACTTTAGAGCACTCTTTTTTCAACTTCAACTTCAAATACTTTTAACCTCAACTCAATATTGTTCTTATATTTTTATATAAAATACAACTAACTACGTTACTATTTTTCTTATAATACTATTAATTAATATGCGCCATACAATAACAATAACATATCTAGTGTAGCCTTAACAAAATGCCAAAGTTCGAAATATAACAAACAAATTAACAATGAAAGTATGCAATTTTTCTCTTTTAAGATGACAAAATTTGAAATACTCTAATAAGTAACATAAATAACAAAAGAATTCTCAAAACATAAATAAGTCTCTAAGGCTTAGAATGATAATCTGAAATTAGTGTATGAATAATGAAAAGAATGCCACTATTTATAGTTGAAAAATATGTCAAAACAGGATTAGGGTTTGACCTTGGGCCTGGCCCAAAATTCGAGGCAGAGGCGCCGCGGCGCTCGATGAATTTCTGCACTGTCTCGATTTATTTCCCGCGCATTCTTAATTAAATCCAAAATCTAATTTTGACTTAATTAAAATAATCATTATTCATTTAAATGTCTCGATTCTAAATCGAACATTTAATTACTCTCTCAATACATCCTTAGATCGAAAGGACAATCGACATAGTGTGACCCTACATGCCTTCTCATATCGACATTAATCAAATTAAGGTCTACGCAGAACTCCTAGACGGCGCCGGAAGACGAGCTCAATATGTGAAGTACGTTTACGTGAATCCAGTAAACTCAACCTTTATGTGATAAGATAAAGTCATTTCATTCACGACACACCCGATCAAGCTTATGATTTGTCAAGTGTCTATCCAAATGGCTTAATCATTGTATCTCATCTATATTAGTTGACAACTAGACCATATTCTAAATACGTCTATTGCGTTGGGTAACGACTTAGTCAATCTAACATCACTGAGAATCCGAGTGTTCTCTCGAATATACATTCAAGGAATGAATCCTAATCTTGGCTCAACTACCACCTTTAATCCACATCGTAATGTACCCAATACAAGTCGTATCTCAACCTATAAGGCATTTGAGCTTAGGACGGGATCAAAGTACATTACTTTGTAGACAAGGCGCGTATTGACCTCAAATCTAAGGACTTCTATCTCCCACACGCTGATCATACTTTAGACAAGTATAACAAATAATATATCAACAGGGTATATCAATACTTCCAAAGTATCCATGTGTTCATCACGAGTAGCCATTACTCGTAGCAGGTGAGACATACTACATCCTCCAAGGATGTGATGCAAATCACATGTCGACTTATCACATATCATCGATATCCCATTCTCGATGATCATTAGTCGAGACTATTTTAAGAGTTACGTTATAATATTAATATCTCACACTATTAATAACAGCATAACCTCCAGGGATGAATATTATAGAATATTACAAATAATCAATTAATAATTCAATAATTGCAAATGCCAAAATATTAATCTCCATTAATAATAATACGAATGTTTATAAAGTACATTTGTCCTAATACAGATTGTCTCTAGGACATAAATATACTTTCAATCTCCCACTTGGCCTAGAGCCAATCTCCAACATATCTAATGCCCATATTCTCAAAATGACCATTATGCTTGACTAAGCTTAATGGTTTAGTGAATGGATCAGCTATATTATCGTCTGTGGTAACATAGTCTAATCTAATCTCTTCAGTCTCCACCATCTCACTGAGTATGTGGTACTTCCTTGATACATGCTTGTTTCTGTTGGTTGATCTTGGTTCCTTAGCTTGCGCAATCGCACCAGTGTTGTCACAATAAACCGTTATTGGACAAGTGGCACTTGGAACAACCCCTAGTTCCTTCAGGAACTCGGATATAGCGACAACTTCTTTACCAACTTCCAATCCAGCAATGTACTCAACTTCTGTTGTCGAATCAGCAATTGTAGCTTATTTGGAACTTTTCTAGCTTACTGCTCCACCATTGAAAATGAACGTGTACCCAGATTGAGATTTGTTGTCATCAACATCTGTCTGGAAGCTAGCATCAGTGTACCTAGTAGCAGCTAGCTTTTCTTCCCCACCATAGACTAAGAAGTAATCTTTAGTTCATTTAAGATACTTAAGAATACTCTTGACTGCCTTCCAGTGTTCTTTCCCAGGATTCTGCTGGAATTTGCAAGTCATACTAAGAGCAAAGGCCACATCTGGCCTAGTATATGTCATGGAATACATGATCGATCCTATAGCCGAATCATATGGGATCTTTTTCATGCGTTCAAGTTCTATAGTATTAGAAGGACTATCCTTCTTAGATAACTTGATGTCTTGTCCCATAGGTAGACCGTCTTTCTTGGAATTTTCCATAGTGAAACGTCTAAGCACTTTGTCTATGTAGACTGAATGTGATAGGCCCAACAATCTGTTAGGTCTATCTCTATAGATTCCAATCCCCATAATGTAGCAGGCTTCACCTAAATCCTTCATCATGAAGGTACTGGACAACCACTCCTTGACTGACTGCAGGAGAGTCTTATTGTCTCCTATTATTAATATGTCATCTACATATATGATAATGAAGGCAATAATCTCATCCGTGCGTTTACTATAAACACATGGATCCTCTTTGCTTCTGACGAAATCAAATGACTTGATAGCCTTATCGAAGCAAATGTTCCAACTCCTTGAGGCTCGCTTAAGCCCATAAATTGACTTTTGTAGCTTGCATACAACATTTGGTTTGGACTCAAGTAAAAAACCCTCAGGTTGTTTCATATACACTTCCTCAACATGATTACCATTGAGGAAAGCAGTTTTGACGTCCATCTGCCAAATGTCATAGTCATAATATGCAGCTATTGCAAGTAAAATCCGAATGGACTTAATCTTAGCAACAGGTGAAAAGGTTTCATCATAATCGACCCCAGGCCGTTGATTATAATATTTAGCCACCAATCTTGCTTTATAAGTCTGTACCTTGCCATATGCATCAATCTTCTTCTTGAAGACTCATTTGCATCCTATGGGTCTAACCCCTATTGGCAAAACAACCAAGTTCCAAACTTGATTTATGTACATCGAGTCCATCTCAGATTTCATGGCTTCTTGCCAACTCTGCAAATCAATGTCTAACATAGCTTCGCTGTAGGTTGTAGGTTCATCGTCATCAGGAATATCTATCTCATTATGTGTTTCAACAAGGAGATTAAGTCTTTCAGGCGGACGATGAGTCCTAATGGTCCTACGGAGTTTAGTATTCTGCGTTTCAGTGTTTATTGCATTCTGATTGTGAGAAGGTCTTTGTGTGTTGGACAATCCATCACATTGAGAGCTTTCATGAATGTCATTTTCATGTATTTCCTGAATGGAATGATGTACAACCATTGTATCATCTTCCATTGGTTGTGTATGAGAGTCTTGCATTTCTGTACTATCTCTCACAACACTCCCACTAGCTGAAGGGCGTGCTCTAAGTACCCAATCTTCACCAGATACTTCCACTGAATCCTTGTTTAGGTCATTCGACAAGAGTTCAACTTCTGTGTTATCTTGTGGTTCTTGAATTTCTTCAAGTTCTATCTCTCTGCAGTTATGTTCCCTGTAGACATATTCTTCTTCAAGGAAAGTTGCGTTCCTGGAAACAATGACCTTATGTTCTCCAGGAAGATAGAAGTAGTATCCCTTAGTTTCCTTTGGATACCCCACGAAGTAACATTTCTCACTTTTAGATTCCAACTTGTCAGTGAGCATCTTCTTAACATATGCAGGGCACCCTCAGGGTCTCATATGTTTAAGAGCTGGCTTCTTGCCACGTCATATCTTATAGGGTGTCTTTTATACTGACTTGGAAGGAACCCTGTTCAGAACATATATAGAGGTTTGTATAGCATGTCCCCAAAGGTATGTTGGTAGAGCTGAGGAGCTCATCATGGATCGAACCATATCCAATAAGGTTCGATTTCTCCTTTCGGCAACACCATTCATATGTGGTGTTCCAGAAGGTGTACATTCTGATTGGACTCCATGTAGCTTTAAGTAATCTAGAAAATCCTTGCTCAAGTATTCACCTCCTCGATCCGATCGAAGGGTCTTGATGCTTGTTGCAAGTTGCTTCTCTACTTCCGATTTGTACTCCTTGAACTTCTCAAAAGCCTCATATTTGTGCCTCATAAGATACACATATCCATACCTTGTGAAGTAGTCAATAAAAGTGATGAAGTATGGGAAGCCTCCTTTAGCTTGAGTCGAGAATGGCCCACATACATCAGTATGGACCAACTCAAGCACCTCCTTGGCTCACACGCCTTTTCCAGAAAGTGGTTTATTGGTCATTTTTCCTCTCAAGCAAGATTCGCAGTTACCATAAGACTCCAAGTTAAATGGTTCGAGGTAGTCTAACTTCCTCAACCTTGATATCCTTGATTCGTTGATATGACCAAGTCTGAAGTGCCATAGGTAGGTAGAGTTTCTATTACTTATCTTGGCTCGTTTATTTTGTACATTGAATATCTCTCGACTACAGTTTAGTGTATATAATTCATCCACAAGAGGAGCAGTTCCATAAATAACATTATCAAAAGACAGTACTTGACTGCCATTATAAATATACGAGGAAAAACCCTCCATGTCCAAAACTGGGATAGAAATTATATTCCTCGTTAACGAGGGTACATAGTAGCAATCATTCAACACTAAGCAATATCCAGAAGGCAAATTTAATCTATAAGTTCCTACGCGCTCAACATCCACTCGTGCTCCATTTCCAACGCGTAGGTCTACCTCTCTTGGTCCAACCTTCCTGCTATCAGTTAGCCCCTGCACATTTGTACAAATGTGTGAGCCACAAGTAGTATCCAATACCCAGGAATAAGAGTTATATATAGACATTTTATTTCAATGACGTACATACCTTGTCCACCAGAGGCAGAAGCACCTGGTGTTTTTCCTCCTCCTGGTGTCGTGTAGTCTTTCTTCAAATGCCCATTCTTGTGGCAGTTGAGGCATTTATCCTTAGCCAGATTTAACTTGTTCTTCTTCACACATCCCTTAGGCTTTATAGCTGAGGGCGCATCAACTGTTTTCCCTTTATTCTTCTGACATTCCTTGCCTTTCGACTTGGGTCAGCTAGTAGAGCTCACCATGAGCACAACTTTGCCTTTACAGGTCTTGAGCATGTTGTGCAGCTCCGGAAGACTCGCCTTCGTTCCATTCATATTGAAATTCAGTATGAAGTTCTCAAAAGAACGAGGGGGAGAGTTCAGGATGAGGTTGTGCAGCTCCAGCAGACTCGCCTTCGTTCCACATCTTATCCTCCACCGAGGCCACTCCCACTCTGTTTCGGATATCATCATTTCTAATCCTATCTCTCCTTGTATGCCCACACATCCACTCCGCAACTTTCTTCTTTTAGATGTGTGAATGATGATAGAGGATCATAGTGTTTCCAAAAATAGGATGGTCCACAAGATCAGAGAATAGTTTCAGAAAGTATCATAATAAGATCGTAGAATAGTAGGTATGTCCCTATCACATCCAGCGACATGAAGTCTTATCATTTATTCCTTTTCTATATAGAGTTCCTTGTGTTGTCGATGGCGTTAGACTCCCCTTTATAAGAAGCTTACACCTTATACGTTAAGGTAAGTGTATTCTCAAGCTCACGGTTTCAACAAATTAAGGGCAGTAAGTATGTTAAGGCTATCTTTTTCCTTTCCTTCTTTTGACATGAATCCAACAGAAATGAAACGTAAACGAACGTTCCACCAATATAACTTCATTCTTGCTAAGTTAGAGATGTGCATGTCTTTCATCATATGGAGATGTTTCTTGAATCTTATTTGTCACTTGTCGGGAGTACTTTTTACCTCATAAAAGCTATCTTTTATTGTATTGTGTTCTTCATATGATAATGAGACGTATGATGGCATGTTAGCTACATAACGATAGTAGGAGGTGTAACGACCTTACGTCACTCCGACGAGCTTAGAATGTTCCTTATGATCTTATCTATCTATCTATATATATATATATATATATATATATATATGACTTCACATCTTGAGCTATAATCGGCGGGTACGACACCTAGTATATATATATATATCGCCATTGATTAGTTGGTTATGATAACAATGATGATGATGCCCACAGAGGCCTATGGTTTTATATACATATTATGTATCTCTACGGCGTTATATATGCGAATATATTGCATTTATGTATATCGTGTCCCCTAGTGGCATTCAGGGTTTCAAGTTGATTCTTCCATATCTCTCTTTACACTTGATGTTTAATGATATGATTATTTCAGTCTGCCTTACGTATTCGGTACAATCTTTCTGTACGGACGTCCCTTTTGCCGGGGACGCTAAATCTGTTATATTATATATTGCAGGTCCAATTGTACTGGTTGGCAGACTTGTTTCGCTAGATAGTGCAGATGATAAGCGGAAGAGTTGCAAGCTCCAATTTTACCTAGAGCGGAGTCAAATCTTGTGTCTTCATGTTTATATGGGTAGGTCAGGACCCTGTCCCGACACTTGTATTAGTTATTCAATAGTATGTATTCGTAGAGGCTTCATAGACAGTGTCAGTGAATTTATTTGTATTCAGTCTCATATCATGGGCCAGTGGCCACATTTATGTTAAGAAGTTATTCACAAATGTCAGTTGCCTTTTAAGTTATGTCATGTAGACTATTATAGGTTTACAGCAGTTGCATATATTGTATGGTCCGTCCCAGTCAGATTTGGGGGCGTGGCAATATATTTTTATTTTTTAAGTTATCCCAAAAATTGATATTTTTGTATATTTAAAAATAATTTAATTTTAAAAACTTATTTTATTCTCTCGGTATGTTTGAGATAGAGTATTGTTCCAAGAAGACAAGTTCCACCCCACTCGACCAACCTCACTCCTAAACCCTCTTCGGCCCATAGTATTTATTGAGATAAAATACGGATATGTTTAAAAATACTTTTTATATATTTATTAAATATAAGAAAATAAATAAGAAAATTATATATTTAAAAAAAAAAACATTTTCATAGAAACAAATTTTAAGGAAATCTATTTCTTTCGCAAGCTCTGTACCAAGTAAAACAATATAAGTTGGAGCGAGAATTAGGGGAAATATTAAACCAAGTACCATAAACTGCAGTGTTAAGATGGAAAGTACAACTGTTAAAAGGTTGAGACATTAAGAACTTAGGCAGTGTTATCACTTCTCTCACACAATCAATCTTAGGTTCAGTGGGTAGGGGCTTTAGGCTAGCTGGATTTAAGTGCTTCAATGACCAAAGTATCTGCATGCCAATATACATTGTACGCGAATCCGTCACAACAGTCCAACGAGAAGAATAGAAAAGCAACACTTTAACCTGAAAAAATAATGTCATGTGACAAAACATGAACAAGAAAAAGAATTTAATTTCTATATTATAGGATGCTTTTTCATTTTTAATCAGTTTCGAAAAAAAATTAGAAATTTACTAATGTGAAATTAAGTTTATCCCATTATTTATGACTCAAACAATTGGGACCCCGCACGTCGGAAACGTCATTTTCACACACGTGCATTCGTAGTGCCAAGTATTGTAAATTTCGTTAGTGAAAGAGATATTGGTACGTAAATAAATGTTTAAGACCTAATAATGGATGATTATTGGCTAAATAACAAGTGTTCCACGTCGGTAAACGAAGGAAGGATTGTGCGAAGTGTAAGATGGAACAAGTCGGAAAGGGCCGCGGAGCTGCGAAGGGCTGCAACGCTAACCCGTCATAGCCGCAGCGCCAGTGTGGCAGAGCCGCGACGCTTCCTTGGCAGTGATTGTGCGACGGAAGGCCAAAAGTTTTGGCTGTTGGGGTGGCTTCAATGACATTGATTCCACCACTAATTGGCCATTACTTGTGTCATTACTTGGCTGGTCATCACGGGGATTCAATGGCCATTACTTGACTATTGAATGATCATTACTTGGCTATTGAAGGCCATTACATGGGCATATGAAGAGCCATCTTGCACATCTATAAATTGAGGCTTTTGGCTCAATTCTATACACTTACACACAAGTTAACAACACCACAAAGATATCAGATTTTTCTGATAGCAATCATTTTCTTAGCAATCTTCATTATTCGTGTTCTTCGCTGGGGTCATTTATGTAGGCTTTGCACATTTGATAGTTTGTTGTTTTATCTTGGGAGACTATTGCCACACTTCCGTAGAGCCTATATACGGGGGCAATCTTGTCTTAAAGACAGAGAGTCATCTCTCGACTCATCCGGTGGTGTTGTGATTATCTACTTGCATGTTAAGTGTTTCAGGTGTGAACTTGAAACTCAAAAGACTCTAACCGTTCGGATTCTCAGTGGTTCTACAAGCCACAAGTGTAGCAGTTCATGTTCTTGTATTTCTGAATACAAGATCCAGATTTGAAGTTCTAGTTCAAGATTAAAAGATTGACAACTTCTTGTTGTAATCTTTATTGTTTATTCTTTCGAAGCACTTCTAATAGTTATTTACTATTCCCGTACTACTTTATCTTCAACAAAAAATGATATATTTTCACATTAGTACAATTGAACTTTAAAGTTCTCATTTTATTCTTGGTGAGATTATTTATGATCACACAAATAATTATGACTTATTTTAGACTATAATTTTTTTTTAAAATTATTCTTATACTATATGTTCAATCAAATACCTCCGTGTACATTAGGACGGAGGGAGTAAGCATTGACCATAATAAATAGAATTAAGGCTAGAATTAATTAAATAAAAATAATAAATTTAATTACATATATCAATAGGTAAAAATTACTTACGCTGTCCATATGCATACAAGTTAAATAAAAAAGAGAGACTATAAAGGTTCAGAACTCAGAAGTGAAGTGCTTGATGGAAGATGTAGAGGATTTTTAAAGATTAGATTTGCATATTTGATAGGTATAAATCTAAGATAGGGTATAAATGTACTACTATTCCAAATTGTAGGGGTCTGAGGGCTAAGCAATAGGGGCTATAGCAGGCAGGGTAAATAGGGGCCTTTGGCTTCTTCTTTTTTATATCCAGTTTTTTTCGGACTTATAACCAGATTATTTTTGGAGATAGTAGTACTAGTCCCTCAACACTATTACCAGTAAATCACGGGATGTGCCTGAATGACCAGAGTTTGATAACAAAGTAATTGATATCACCTACAAGATCCTACTCCAAAAGAAAGAAATTGATCCCATCACGATTCAAACTCACGCCACAAGCCTTCCGCTGAATTTTAAGTTTCAAATCTTTTTTCATCCACTTATGCCCGGGGACGCCTTTGGCTCTTTGATAGCAAAGCTTTTGTATTTGCCTTTACGTCATGTCCATAGCCAGTTGCCAATTGCCATGAATATGATAGATAGAAATTTGGTAAAAGTAGCAATATTTTGATGCTATTTTAATTTGGACATTACTTCTCTCTATATCTCATCACTTCTCTCTAGTCTTTCTTTCATCACCCTATACACTACTTACAGGAGCACGGAGCTAGGGAATCACAAGGAGTTTTATAACTTTAGTTGAACTCTATTGGTCGAACAATTATATTAGTACATGGTAGTATATAAGATTGAAAATATTCTTATATAAATAAAGTAAATATTGAATATTCTTGACTTCTTCATATTTTATTTTTTAAATTTTAAATATTTTTAATGTAAATTATGGTTCTGCCACGGTCTCCTCACTCCCTCACGTGTCATTCAATATCTTCAAGAGCCTAAAAAGTATGGGATCATTTGTTTTGAGAATACGTTATATCAAAATTAAAAGAAGATTAAACATTTATGACATTATTTTTTGGATATATATTATTGGATGAATATTTCATGGTTTCGCTTAAGAATGAGATATTATACAAAATAGGTATTTGGTTTTATATTAGATAAAATTTATTTTTAAATTTAATCTTGCCATTTTTAAAGGACATATTAGGAAGGTTTTGTTGTTGGACATTTTTGTCATTTTGGTTGTTTTATCCGAGAATTAATTCATCCTAAAATTGTTATCAACATTGAATGTGAAACAAAAATATGACAAGAAATTTTTACCAAACACAAAATAAAGTAATATATCCCACATTTTATTGAGGGTGGTTATTATTCTTATTACCCCTGATACCACTTAAACGACCCTTGAGTGTGGACAGTGGATGAGTAATTGACCGGCAACTATTTCAATTAAGTTTAATCAATCTAGTTAAACCCATGATTAACGTTTAAGAAAGAAATTCAACTTTCTAGTCCAAAGAGTTTTGCCGTTAAAGCTTTGCCATAACAAGGCATTCCCAATCATAAGCTCCAGGTAATTAGCCACTAAAATGAACTCATTAATCTTATCATTAACAATTTAACATCTTCTCCTTTCCACTTTTGGAATTCCATTATGATTTTCTTTTTCATATGCTCTAATCATTACACACATGGGTAAGAATCAATTATCTACTAATTCTTTATCTCCACCTTTTTTATTAAAGCAAATTAAACTTTTCAAGTGGGGTGACTCTTCATCTTGTGAAAAGAAGTTGGCCACTTAAATGATGACAAGAAGCACATCAAACTATAGTACCAATTTCTTTTATTGATTAATTAATGAGACTGATTTACAGTTCTACTGTACTCTACTCTACTCTTATTCCAGAGTAGATAAATATTCGTGTGTGAAGGTGCTGCAGACACACTACTCTATAGAAGAATAATATAAAAATGGCTTTGTGCACATATAAAATTGAGGGAGAGAATATTTCCTTGTAGGGTTTTGTAAGTACTGAGAATAAACCCTTTTCCGCTTGGGCCTTCCCAAGCCAACATTGCTCCCTGGGTAAAAGAATAGGAAATTAAGAGAAAAATAGAAAACAACAGAAAAATAATGAAACAATATATGAAAGTTCTTGTTAAAGTGTGTGACGTACCATCACATCTAAAACTTGATGTAAATATGTATTCAACACGCCCCTAACTTCCATGTAATTTTTTTTTATAGTGAATGACAATGAGACTTGAACCGGATATGAGAATGACAACGCATCCATGAGAATTTTTCATCTTTTTTGGAAAAAAATTCACTTTATTTGAAAATTAGTGTTTGATCGTGAAAATTTCAAATATATTTGGAAAATATCAAAATTATTATTTTTACTTTCAGTACATTCAAACAATCAAATATTTTTTGTAAAAATTATCACCAAACACAACTCCATCTTCAACTTCAATTTCAGAATTTCAAATAAAGTGAAAAATATTTTATTTTCATGGCCAAACGCCTATTAAAAAATGAACTTGAAGATTCTCCAAGACAGTATAAGGAAACAAATAATCCCATCATACGTTGATATGAGACTCTAACAACCCCATGCACGTCCAAGACTGGATAACTAAAGCGTGAACAACATACATGGCGTCTAAAAGTCGGTTAAACTAAGAAATGAGTCTGATTCTGATATCAGCTTGATGGAAGAGTATGACCATTTTATTTAATTAAAAGTTTAAGCTGGTATAGAGAACACAATTTTATTTACTAAATGAATATGTCCTCGACATCACGTACTGATTTTTTCTCATGAACCAAATAAAATACGTGGATATTTTTGTGAGAATGAGTTACGTTGATACTCATATCAATACCTATATCTCATATAATATCATATTTAAGTGTGACTATCTCATATAAAAATTCACCCATTACCTCAAAAGGAAAAAATGTGTTTGGCCCATACACGTGAGATGACATATAATACTAAAGCTTCACCAAAAAATTAAGTATAGCTCGATTTTTGTTTCATTTTGGATCACCGTTTTAGGTCTCAAACATAAGAGGTTAAGTACTCAAACGTTCGGCTGGATGAATATCTTCATGCTTTGGACATATGGATGATGGATTTTGCAAGCGAAGATTCCATTTCCGAGATAAAGTTGGAGATGGATGAAGATTTTACAATACATTAGCCATCATATAGTTGAAATAGAACTAAAAACTCTAAAGTAGCAACTAGCAACTAGCAACTTTAACTTTAATTAACCAACTTATGTGGAGCAACTTGAAAATCAATATCTGCCTAGGTGCTTACGTCACTTCTGTTGGCTTAAGGAATTTGAAGAAAATAGATTCCTTCAAATTACTTTCTTATAAAAAATTTATTACCAATTTAGGTCTCTTCTTCCTATTAAAATGAAAGGAACTTGATAAATGATAGAAGTGGATTGAGAACCATGAGTTTTTAGGTTTAAATCTCAGTAGAAATAAAATATTAGGTGATTTCTTCCATCTGTTCTAGATTTGGTGGATAAAGTTACATGATATCTGTTGTTGGTAAGAAGTGACAAATTTTCCATGAAATTAGTTGAAATACGCGTAAACGATCCAGATATCACGATTATATAAAAAAATGGTAGTATTAACAATGGTTGAAAAGTTGATACTCAAGTCTTAGACGATTAAGAGATCAATAAAAAGAAACAAAATTATGGTAGTAAACATGGAGTACTATTTGTTGGGATACAATTGTTGCAGGGAACGGGAAGTAAGTAACTATTACAATAGTAAGAAAAGGATAAACTAAATATTACAATAAACTGAAAATCAAGAACTTAACAAACTGCTTGTGTGATTTGCTGAGTCGAGTGATGACACTCTGTCTTTAAGACAAGATTGCCCCGTATATATCCTTTTACGGTGTTAGGCAATAGTCTCCCAATATAGAACAACAACTTAACAAATGAGCAAAGGAAACTCAAGTGTTACTCTTGAAGAACTTTGAGTATAGTAACTTTGCTAGAGAGGAGGAAGATGAATTCAGAAAATCTGGAGTATTTTCTAAGTGTTTTGTGTTTTTTCAATTGAGCCAAAGGCCTCAATTTATAGTATAAGTAGAAGACCCCTCAACTAGCCAACTAATGGCCTTTAATAGCCATGTAATGGCACTTGATTGAGGGGTTACATTCAGCAAAATAATGGATGAATTTATGTGCCAAGTAATGGAGAATCAATGCTCCAAAACCAGCCCAAAGGTTAAATTTTTCCAACTTTCCGTCGCAGCATTCTGCCTCCGAAGCGCCACGGCTCGAGTGACTGCCAACCAATTAGCACCACGACTCCGACGGTGTGGCGCCGCGGCAATTTCTGACTCGTTTTATTTTACACTTCGTACACTTCTTCCTTTGTTTACCAACGTGGAATACTTTGTCATTTGGTCAATAACCGTCCATAATTTTATGTCTCAAAATTGCTGGGATATAATTGTTGCAGGGAACGAAAAGTAAGTAACTATTACAATAGTAAGAAAGGATAAACTAAATATTACAATAAACTGAAAATCAAGAACTTAACAAACTGCTTGTGTGATTTGCTGAATCGAGTGATAACACTATGTCTTTAAGACAAGATTGCCCCGTATATCTCCTTTTACGGTGTTGTGCAATAGTCTCCCAAGATAGAACAACAACTTAACAAATGAGCAAAGGAAACTCAAGTGTTACTCTTGAAGAACTTTGAGTATAGTAACTTTGCTAGAGAGGAGGAAGATGAATTCAGAAAATCTGGAGTATTTTCTAAGTGTTTTGTGTTTTTTCAATTGAACCAAAGGCCTCAATTTATAGTGTAAGTAGAAGACCCCTCAACTAGCCAACTAATGACCTTCAATAGCCATGTAATGACACTTGATTGAGGGGTTACATTCATCCAAATAATAGATGAATTCATGTGCCAAGTAATGGAGAATCAATGCTCCAAAACCAGCCCAAAGGTCTGATTTTTCCAACTTCCCGCTGCAGCATTCTGCCTCATAAGCGCCACGGCTCCAGTGACTGCCCAACCAATTAGCGCCGCGGCCCTCCACGGCTCTGCGGCGATTTCTGACTCATTTCATTTTACACTTCATACAGTTCTTTCTTCGTTTACCAACATGAAATACTTTGTCATTTGGCCAATAACCGTCTAATTCTATGTCTTAAAATTGTTGGGATATAATTATTGCAGGGAACGGAAAGTAAGTAACTATTACAATAGTAAGAAAGGATAAACTAAATATTACAATAAATTGAAAATCAAGAACTTAACAAACTGCTTGTGTGATTTGCTGAGTCGAGTGATGACACTCTGTCTTTAAGACAAGATTGCCCCGTATATCTCCTTTTATGGTGTTGTTCAATAGTCTCCCAAGATAGAACAACAACTTAACAAATGAGCAAAGGAAACTCAAGTGTTACTCTTGAAGAACTTTGAGTATAGTAACTTCGCTAGAGAGGAGGAAGATGAATTCAGAAAATCTGGAGTATTTTCTAAGTGTTTTGTGTTTTTTCAATTGAACCAAAGACCTCAATTTATAGTGTAAGTAGAAGACCCATCAACTAGCCAACTAATGACCTTCAATAGCCATGTAATGGCACTTGATTGAGGGGTTACATTCATCCAAATAATGGATGAATTTATGTGCCAAGTAATGGAGAATCAATGCTCCAAAACAGCCTAAAGGTCAGATTTTCCAACTTCCCGTCGCAGCATTCTGCCTCTGAAGCGCCGCGGCTCTGTGAATTAGCGCCGCGGCTCCAGTGACTACCCAACCAATTAGCGTCGTGACCCTCCACGGCTCCGCGGCGATTTCTGACTCATTTTATTTTACACTTCTTCCTTCGTTTACCAACGTAGAATACTTTGTCATTTGACCAATATCCGTCTATAATTCTATGTCTCAAACGTATTACATACGTACCAATATCTCTTTCACTAATGAAATTTGTGATATTTGGCACTACGTGTGCACGTGTGTGAAAATGACATTTTCGATGTGCGGGCCCAATTGTTCGAGTCATAAATTAATGAGATATACTTAATTCCACATTTAGTAAAATTCCAGCAATCCCCTCTTGAAAGAGATTTTGGCGCACACACTTGGTGCCTTTTCCAACAATCTTTCAGCGGACCGATGTTGCATCTGGATAGGTAGCATACGCTTTGAACCTTCCATAGTTGAATACCATCGGACTTACTTACTTCGCGGTGAACGTGATGTCTTAAACTGTCAGTGTTTAGTGTAAGCCAAGTCAATGGTACCAACACAATAATTTCCATTACTCAGTTCTTCGTAATGTTTTATCTGTTGTGGCCATGGACACTTTTTGGATTCTTAAGTGCGTTCATTTGAGGCGGCTTGTCCTCGCACTTAAATAGGTGGTCTCCTACAATGTATCCTGCTATACCCCACTTTACAAGTGTTAGGAACCATTAAAAGTTTCCCCAAACCTAACCTCAACCGGTGAGGATCATTAAAAGTTTTGGAAACTTAACCTTCACCCACACTGCAGATAGCACTTATTGTCTATCGCGGGAACGGCTTTGGATTTGGTGTTTCTTCACAGAAATCACTGCCCGAAGTGCTCATGCTTCCACCGAAGCGATCAACTGAACCTTTACAGCTTGGTTTTTCCATTGAACCTAATTCCAGGGATCTCCAGTCAGTAACGTTGGGTTACCACCGTATTGGTCCTTATACCTTGGGTTTTAAGCCCATTCCCCTAGACATGCAGAATATCTGATCCTTGGGTAAGCCCTTTGTCAGCGGGTCAGCTATGTTATCCTTTGATTTTATGTAATCAATGGATATGATACCCGTGGTGATCAGCTGTCTAACGGTCTTATGTCTCCATCGAATATGACGAGACTTACCATTGTACATAGAATTCCGTGCTCTTCCTAGAGCCGACTGGGTGTCGCAGTGGATCATTACAGAAGGTACGGGTTTGTTCCAATAAGGAACATCCTCTAAGAAGTCGTGAAGCCACTCAGCTTCTTCTCCTACTTTGTCTAAAGTGATAAACTCTGATTCCATCGTGGATTGGGTGATGCAAGTTTGCTCAGAGGATTTTCAAGACACATCCCCACCACCGATTGTAAATACATACCCACTGGTGGACTTGGTGTTCTTTATGTCAGATATCCAGTTTGCATCACTATACCCCTCTAGTACAACTGGATATCTCGAATAATGCAGTAAGTTAGCGAGTATTTCAGGTATTGAAGTACCCAATTCAACGTCTTCCAGTGATCATTACTCTGATTACGGGTAAACCTAGCCAACTTGTTGACTGCATAAGCAATATCAGGTCGAGTGTAGTTTGTTATGTACATCAAACTACCAATCACCTGTGCATATTGATCCTGACATATTGGTGCACCACGATTTTTATCAAGCTTATGATTTCTATCCATTGGTGACTTTATAGGCGAACTGTCAAACATCTCAAACTTTCTCAAAACATCCTCGATGTAGTGAGACAGAGATAATAACAGTCTGTTAGACGTCTTAGAGATTTTTATCCCTAAGATGGCATCTGCGATACACATATCCTTCATGTCGAAGCATTGTTCCAACATGTTCTTAGTCTCTAGAATTATGCTAGGACTGCTCCCTATGATCAACATATCGTCTACATACATGCATATCATAATGAACGAGTCAGAGTTACCTTTCATGTAGACACATTTGTCACACTCATTAATGGCGAAACCCTTCGATTGTAGAGTACTATCAATTTTTTTGTGCCATTGTTTTGGGGCTTGTTTCGGCCCGTATAGAGATTTGACAAACCGACAAACTTTCTTCTCTTGCCCTAGAACCACATACCCCTCGGGTTGTTCCATATAAATTTCTTCTTCGAAATCGCCATTTAGGAAGGTTGTCTTGACATCCATTTGATGTATCTCAAGGTCACGCAACGTTGCAATCTCAATGAATACTCGTATGGACGTCATCCTAGACAACGGGGAGTACGTGTCAAAGTAGTTAAGGCCTTCATTTTGCCGATAGCCCTTGACTACCAACCTGGCCTTATACTTATCTATAAACCCATCTGCTTTATACTTCCGTTTGAGTATTCACTTACAACCTAACAGTTTATTTCCCAGAGGAAGATCAACCAACTCCCAAGTATGGTTATGCAGAATTGAGTCTATTTCACTATCAATAGCTTCTTTCTAGAGCGGTGCCTCTGGAGTTGATAATGCTTCAGCAGTTATCCTTGGTTCATCATCAACCATATAAGCTACAAAGTCAGGACCGAAGGATTTATCTTTCCTGGCCCTTTTACTTCGTCGTAGTTCCATCTCTGGAGTCTCCAAGTTCTGAGAATCTGAAACACTAGATTCTGGATATTCAGCCACTTTGAGATCCAGTTGATCTGAACCATCTAGATCCGGGTCATCAATGACTCCCAGTTCCTGAGAGCTTTGTTCATAACTTCGTTTGCTAGAGGTTATGTCTTTTTCCTTCCTCGGAAAGGTATCTTCAAAGAATTGTGCATTATTTGATTCCATGATTGTACCCCCGTGGATATCTGGAATATCTGACTTATGCACTAAGAAGTGATAAGCACTACTATTATTTGCATATCCGATGAATATGCAATCTACAGTATTAGGCCCAATCTTGACCTGCTTTGGCTTGGGTACTTTGACCTTTGCCAGACAACCCCACACCTTTAAATATTTATAGGTGGTTTCTTTCCTTTACATGATTCATATGGAGTTTTGTCCTTACCCTTATGTGGGACTCTGTTAAGAATCGTATTAGCGGTAAGGATAGCTTATCCCCACATGTTTTGGGGAAGATCGGATTTGATGAGCAAGACATTCATCATTTCCTTCAATGTGCGGTTCTTACGTTCTGCCACACCATTCGATTGAGGTGAGTATGGAGCCGTCGTTTGATGAACAATGCCTGATTGGGCACAATATTCTTCAAATGGCGCTACATATTCTCCCCCACTATCGCTACAAATGGATTTAATATGCATGCTTAGTTGGTTCTCAACTTCTGCTTTGTAACGTCGGAACGCTTCATCCTTACTTTTCAACAAGTAAAGGTAACAATACATTGTGTTATTATCAATGAATGTCACAAAGTACTTGTTCCCCCCCTCTAGTTTGTGCAAACTTCAAATCATATATATCTAAGTGAATAAGTTCTAGAGGAGCGGTATTCTTTTCGAGGGATCGAAAAGGAAGCTTTGTGAGTTTTGCCTCTACGCACACCTCACACTTATGTTGAGGGTTTACATCGATAGATGGCAACAACTCCAACTTTACCAACCTTTGGATGGACTTGTAGTTGACATGTCCTAATCTATGATGCCATAAATTAGAGGACTCAAGCAAGTAAGAAGAAGCTTCAATATTATTGCTTGTACGTAATACATCCATGGCGTTAACCTTGAAGAGGCATTCACAGACGAATCCTCTTCCCACAAACGTTCCATTCTTAGTGACTACAAGTTTATTGGACTCAAACACTAGCCTAAAATCAACATTAACCAATAAATGACCTGAAATTAAATTTCTTCTAATCTCAGGAACATGCATCACTTCCTTCAGAGTGAACTCCTTTTCAGAAGTCATCTTCAGGACTACCTTTCCTACCCCCAGCATGTTTGAGGAAGCGTTGTTGCCCATGAACAACTTCTTGTTTGTAACCGGTGTATAAGTGGAGAAGGCGTCTCTATTGGAACAGATGTGTCTTGTAGCACTTGTGTCCATCCATCATTGCATGAGATTCTCAACAAGGTTTGCTTATAGCGCCACTGCTGAGAACTCCTCAATCATGTCGTCCAGAAACTGGTCTTTGACAACGTTAGCCTGTGTCTTGCCCTTAGCCTTGGCCTTCTCTTATTGCTCAGTCTTGACCTTGCGGTAGTCCTTGATCATGTGACCGGGTTTTCCACAGTGGTGACAGTTTCCTTTGAACTTCTCCACTGCTTAGGTCTTGCCATCTTTCTGGAACTTGCGCTTCTTGCTTGGGTTCCCTTTGGCCTCATCCAGATTTGCCTTTGTCTCAGCAGGTTGTTTACCCCTAAGCAATGCCTTCTTATTATCTTCCTGAATTTGGAGTTTGATAATAAGTTCTTCAAAGGTCATCTCCTTTGTCTTGAGTTTTAAGTAACTCATAAACTTATTCCACGAAGGAGGTAACTTTTCAATCAGTGATGCAACCAAAAACTGCTCATTTGATTTCATTCCTTCCAAATTCAGGTGATATAGAATCATTTGAAATTCCTGGACTTAGGACATCACTATTTTACTATCCACCATTTGAAATTTCAGAAATTTTCCAACGATGAATTTCTTAGTACCTGCATCTTGTGCGTTGTATTTCTTTTGCAGCTTCTCCCACGACTCTTTGGCAGTGCCTACGGTGCAATACACCGTGTAGAGAGGGTCTGACAAGCGGTTCAATATGTAATTCTTACACATGAAATCACTATGACTCCATGCATCAAGAATCATCTTCACTATGTGTGAAAACGACGTTTTCGACGTACGAGCCCAATTATTCAAATCATAAATTAATGAGATATACTTAATTTCACATTTACTAAATTTTCAACACTATTTTAGTTTCTCGAGGCCTGTTAGTGGAATCATATTGAAGCATCTGTTTTACTGTAATGCTTTCGTTAGCTAGGTTCCTCGATAGACAACTACTCTAAAATCCTTAAGTTATTGATTCTAATCAAAGTACTTTTGCTGTGTCCACACCTGTCAATTATCATATCTCGTATAGGCAGGTGACACGACACTCTGTCTGAATATTAAATGTGGAAAATGTTTCATCATGTTCCACTCTTTTTACCTGCTGATTCGTCATGCTTCTTCGACCGATTGACGCACAAGTGTGCAAATAGCAATAGAATAAAGGTCGCTTTTCAATTTTCAAAATTTTTATGTTGCTTATCGTTTTATCGCAAGAGAGAACAAGAAAGTGGCGATGCAACTTCTATTTACTTTTTGAATTTAGAGGTCTATTTAGGATTCAAATATTATCAGTACAAGTTCAGAATTTCATCATAATTCATTTAATTTACTGGATACAAAATATATTATATTAATACCTATTCAATAGATTTTTTTTAGCATATACAGATTTCAAGTCAAAATTACCGAATTAGGATAGAATCCATATATATATGCCTTTGTTTTGAGTTAATATTGGTGATATTAAAATATAAAAAATATTTATACAATCAGATAACTTATAATTAGGATAATTATAAATATTTCACTTTTAACATGTAGTTAACGTGTTATCACAATATTTTAAATCATATTGATAGTCTGATTTTTTTTGACATCGTTAGTGTATATAATTTAAATGTTTATATTTTTCTTGTTGATTCTACTTTTTTCTTTTGTTTCTCACATGGTGTCAGATATCCTTATTGGAGTATGATAAATTCAAATTTGCTTGTGCCAAAATTTATTATATTAAGGAGTAAAACGTAACGTCCCGTAACAAGTACAATTCCATATCGAGGACTCGAACCCGAGACCTTTGATTGACTCTTCTTTGTATCACATGACTCCTAAATACCCCACTAGAGAGCTCCTTGCATAGGCTATATTTTGTTATTCCTGTAATCAAATTATATACTGTAAAATCAAAAAATTTTAAACAAACTTTAGTTTCGAGCCCACAGAAAACTGTGTTTCCTTAAGGAATTTAATCCCCTCACAATCATCCAAGGTTTGGATTAATTCCTCTCATGATAGAACAAAACTCTATTATGCAATACCGGCAATGAAAATTGAAGAACTTCAACGAACTCAACAAACGACAGTAATCACACGACACTTACTGTTTTTCTCTTTGAAAGCTTCATTTTTGGAGAGAGTAAAAATTTCGTTATTTTTTAAAGTATAAATGAGGCGATGCCTCTGAATTTTTTTTATAGCAATGAACAGATGCAAAGGCACCTGTTCGGGAAGAAGGTGACCTTTAGGTTTGGTCACGAATTTGAAACATGACCGTTGGGAAAATAAATTATGCGAATTTAAATTAAATAATTAAATTCCGCATGAACTAATATTAGGAAAAAGAAATTATATAATGAAAATAAAAAATACAATGTGATTCAAAAAAATTATCAATCAATCAGATCATTTGATCAAATTCAAATCCAACCGAAGTCGAGCTGAGCGACGACGACAGTGCGAGGGGAGCTTATCTTCTTAACTCTTTATTAGCTAGAAGATGTGCTTCTACATATAAACACATAAAAGTTCCTTTCCACTACTAATGTGGGAAAAGACCACTTGAAAAAATTATTTCCTTCCAATTTTATTTCCTTCCAAATTTATTTTCATCCATTTTCCAATTCAAAATTCATCTTTAAAAACCAGTGACTTTAAAGTTTAAAGCCCAACATATTCTTGCTTCAAAGACTTGAGGGACCCCATGTCGACCAAACCCTAGATTAGAAAAATCTTTTCTTATAGGATATATATAGCTCCTACACTAAATAGTAAATAGTAATACACATCTTTTGGCCGACAAGGTTTTGGCCCTTTTCTCTTGTCTAATCCAAAACATGCCACTATGAATGGATGTTAACTGTTTCAACAAGTTCAGATGCCTCACTATACTATAGGAGTACTATATTACTATACTTTCTCCTCCTCCAATTCAAATTCCTAATCTTTTCTTTGACAAATTAAAGTAAAATCTTGTGAGTAAAGAAAGAGAGACAACGAGATCGAATGGCAAATTCTAAGGATTATCACAAAGAGATATAGTGTGGCCCATGCATATCCACTTGTGTGCCATTTGCACTATACATGTGACATCGAGGTTAGCTAAAAGCCTAATAAAACATGCTTGAACGATATTGAAAATGACTATAAATAGGAATTTCTTAGCACGTTCATTCATGAACATATATTCTAGTTTTGAATTATTTTTCCCTCTAAAATCATAAGATGATCGACCTATTCCAAAGGAGATACCTAATTATGAAGAATGAACTTATCTTCAGCGTGAAAGAGATGTCATGTCTAGTAATGTTGTTGGCTCATGTAGGAACAAGCTTAGACGCCATTTTTGGACGAGTTTGGTAATGGATGACTTAAATTGATTATTAGTAGGCAAACAAAGAGGTTGTTCATCGCATAATTAGAAGAAGAAAAAAGGATCTAGGTTGGTTCGAGGAGTAGGCAAACAAAGAGGTTGTTCATCGCATAATTAGAAGAAAAAAAAAGGATCTAGGTTGGTTCGAGGAGGGTGACTACTATATGAAGAAGTTGTTGGAAATTTGCCTTTGGCAGGAGTTGTGTCCGACCAACTTTAACGGCTTAAACACTAGTGTTCCGCACGTTGGAGAAACCGGTTCTTCACACATGCATAATCTACTAAGTAAGTAGATGACCGTAGGGCCAAGGATCGTCAAATTTCGTTAAGAAATGAAAGAGATGTTGGTCCACGAAGTGAGGTGTTTGAAACATGAAAAAATGTGGTATTGAGATCAATTCTCCTTCATCGGTGGAGGAAGAAAGAATTGTTTTGTTTATAAGTCTCAAAGTTGGCTTGGGGTTTGGGACTCCAAGGTGTATCCCATGGTTTAAAGGAGGGAGGACCTAGAAGTGCTTCGGTTCGAGGAAAACCCACACGCGCGCCGCTCGCCCGTCCGTCCCGTCCGGTCCGGGTCCGGGTTCTCGGGGTCTCGGGTCACGGGTTGTGGGTTGTGCTTCTTCTGATATTATCTTTTGTGACCAGAATTCTTTTATATGTACAGTTTGGACCATAATTATTTTATATGTACAATTTGATCCCTGAAGTTTCAATATGTACAGTTTGATCCCTGAAGTTTCAAAAAAGTCGGATTGGGCAGAGAACAGAACGTCAACAACACTCAATTCAGCCATTTATTTTGGCTGAATTACTCTTCCTAAATGTCATCCGTTGCACATCAAATTCACTATTTATTTTGGTGAATTACTACCTCCATAATTGTCATTACTTGGCCAGTAATGACACTTATGTGGGCAGTTCATGAGCCTGTCCTTCAACTAGATAAAGGACCATTTGTCACCATTGTTGAGCTATACTTAACACACAAACAGAAACGAAATCAGTCTTCCTACAACATTCCAGCATCATTTCATTACTCAAAATTCTTCACGGTAGCACTTGAGTTTCCTTTGCTCATTTGTTCATTTGCTGTTTTATCTTGGGAGACAATTGTCCAGGACGTAGAAATGATACATACGGAGCAATATTGTCTTAAATACAGAGTGCAAACACTCGACTCAGCATACCGAAAACTGTTCCAGTTTATTCTTCAAGTTCTGTGTAATTTTCAGTTTGTTGTTGAATTGTAATTTCAGTTCTTGTAATACTTAGCAATTATTTGTAATTTCCGTTTCCTGCACCTTTGTAACCAACAGAAGCTACCATAAGTCAATGTAAATAGGATTCAACTTATATATAACACCAAAGTAAATGACTTTAATTTTACACTATTTGTGCATTTTAACTTGTTCGTAGCAGCCAATCTACCTTTTTATTCGAGTTATAGTTCCACTTTTTATATACAACTACATATAGTTTATCTTTTCGGTGACTTTATAATGTGAAAGTTTTTGCTCACACCATCATTGCACATAAGTTAAACGTACACTGTAAGAAATATTTTTTTTGATATTTCATTTCAAATAGTAGTAAATATATTCATAATACAAACATAATCTCATGCTAGAATAATGATAATAAATGACTAAATATACATCTATCATACACACAATATACAAAATATACACAATTATGACTAAATATTCTATCCTATTCTATCACACCCTCGCAGTCGAAGCGGGAGGTCGTCGTATGCTCAGACTGTCCCGAAGATCTTCAAATAGAATCAGTGGAAAACCTTTGGTAAAAATATCGGCTATCTGATAGCGTGACGGGACATGTAAGACACATACTTGTCCACGTGCAACCTTTTTGCAAATAAAGTGAATATCCGGCTCAATATGTTTAGTGCGTTGATGTTGAACCGGATTTCTTGAGAGATAAATCGCACTAACATTATCACAATAAACCAATGTCACCTTCAGAATCGGGCAGTGAAACTCCAGAAGAAGGTTCCGTAGCCAACAAGATTCAGACATCACATTGGCAACTCCTCGGTATTCTGCTTCGGCACTGGACCTGGACAAGGTAGCTTGCTGTTTCGAGGACCAAGATATCAAATTATGACTGAGAAATACACAATAACCAGACGTAGAGCCTATGGTATCCGGACATCCACCCCAATCTGCATCTGTGTAAGAAATGAGAGTGGTTGTCGAAGACGGATTTAGATGCAAGTCATAATCGAGAGTGCCCTGAATATAGTGCACAATGTGTTTGAGGGCATGTATGTGATTCTCAATCAGGTTATGCATGAATAGACAACTTTGTTGCACAACATAAGGTATGTCGTGCCTCGTGAAAGTAAGATATTGCAGAGCTCCTGCAAGGCTGCGGTAATGTTATGGATCTGCATATGGCGTGCTGAAAGTAGCACTCAACTTTGGTTTAGTATCAATCGGAGTGGAAGACGGCTTACACGAGGACATGTCAGCTCATTCAACGATCTCTTCTGATACTTCTTTTGAGACAAAAATAAACCACATGCATGATGTGTGACAGCTATCCCCAAGAAGTAAGTTAGTGGCCCTAGATCTTTCATTGCAAATTCTGAGCCAAGAAGAGACATGATAGACTTGCGAAGAGCATCATATGAAGCAGCTAATATAATATCATCCACATACAGAAGAATGTAAGTTATATCATTACCCTGACGGTATATGAATAGAGAATTATCAGACCTGCTGTTAGAAAATCCAATATTAAAAACATAATCTGCAAATCTCTTGTACCAGGCCCCGGGAGCTTATTTGATCCTATACAATGATTTCTTCAGTGTGCACACATGATTAGGATAAGTGGGGTCTCTGTACCTCATGGGCTTATACATGTACACCATTTCATTGAGTTCACCATGTAGGAATGCATTTTTTACATCAAACTGATGAAACGGCCATGCCTTCGAAAGAGACATACTTAGTACCTTGCAGATAGTTGTTGGTTTGACCACTGAACGGAAAGTCTCACCTCAGTCCACACCAACCTGTTGAGTCTTTCCATCACTTGTAAGATGGGATTTATGCCTCTCAAATGTACCATTAATTTTTTCTTTATGACTAAAAATCCACATACACTGAATCACATTAACATCAGGAGGACGAGGCACCAAATTCCACGTCCTATTATTAATAAGAGCATTATATTCATCATCCATAGCCATTTTCTAATTCGGGTCATTAAGGGCAGACACAAGATTACGAGGCAACAGTGATTTGGTAACATGGGTGTAAAGACCATATTTTTTGTTTGATTTGAAAAACTCGTGTTGACTACGAGTGACTGGCCATTGGGACGATATTAGAGTTGGTTGGATAGAGGACGTAATAGTGGGCTGAGTGGGTAGCGGATTGCCTTGGAGTGGGCATGGGCATGCTGGGCCGCCACTGCCTGAGGCTGGATCGCCACCTAGTGGACTGTCAGGCAGTGGGCTGCCAGTGAGAGGCCCAGCTGGACCGGCAGCCACTAGGCTCAGACAGGCAGGCCCATTTTGTTGGGTTTGATGAGAAAATTATTGGGCTGAGTTGCCCGAATTAATTGGGCTGGCTGAAATGGTTGAGCTAGTTTGTGAAGCCAACCGGTGGACTAAATGCAGGGGTATGCTATCGTCAAGAAATTCATAGGTAGGAGGCACAGAACAATGCATTTTGGCAAAGAGAAAATTTGTTTCATCAAAAACTATGTGACGACTCACGATGGTTTTATTAGAGGATAAGTCGTAATATTTGTAACCACTATAATTTGACGGATATTCCAAAAAAAATACACGGAGTAGACCGGAGTTGAAGTTTATTGATGGTAGTGGAAGAAAAAAGAGGATAGCATAAGCACCCGAATACCCGTAGATGAGAGTAGGATGGGTCCCTTAGGTATAAATTTTTAAGAGGGGATTGATAGGTAATTGTTTACTCGGAAGTATGTCAAGGAGATAGTTTGTCATTTGTAAGGCATGATGCCAAAACGATGGTGGTAGAGAGGCATGGGCAAGTAAGGTTCTGAAAATGTTATTAATGGTTCGAATTTTTCTTTCTGCTTTTCCATTTTGAGATGAGGTATGTGGACAAGAGAGACTAAAAGATAAACCATTAGCTTTGTAAAAATCCTAAAATGACCCATTATTAAATTCTCTACCATTATCACATTGAATATTTTTAATGTCTCGTTCAAATTGAGTGCGGATGAATGCTCTAAATGAGAGAAATGTGGAAACAAATTGTGACTTTTTAGATAAAGAAAATGTCCACAAAAATTAGAGTAATCATCCAACAAAAGAAGAGAATATTGATGGCCTGAAGAGCTCAAAACGGAATATGTCCAAATATCACTATGGATAATATCAAAAGGCATAACAGTGCATGAATTAGAGGCAACAAAAGATAACTTAATATGTTTCCCAAGCGGACATGAACGACAAACATGAGAATTACGAGTTCTAATACACGAAATAAATTTATTTTGTTTAAGGGAGGCAAAAACAGGTGCTTCCGGATGACCCAAACATTCATGCTATAAAAAATGAGCTAAAACTGCAAAAGGGAATGGTAATGTGGCTTGATGTGTGGTTGTGGTGATTGGATTAAGCTCACCCCGACTATCACATCTCATTAGACACATTCCCGTATGAAAATCCTTCACGGAAAATCCAAAAGGATCAAATTCAACAGAAAAACTGAATTGTCAATAGTAAATTTTCTAACTGAAATCAAGTTTTTAATCAATTGAGGAGCATGAAGGACATTCTTTAAAGTTAACGGTGGGTTCAGAGGTGACATGTTTGTAGTACCATAACCATGAATTGAAATTAAATGATCATTTCCGACAATTATACCACGATTATAGCTCAAATTAAAATAGGACGAGAGATTACCTTGTGAGGACGTCATATGAGACGTTGCTCCAGTGTCCATGTACCAATTTGCATCGGCCAGATTAAGACCAAGGTGTGCATTGCAGCCTCGATGTCGGTCGGGGTTGCTACTGCCGAGTGGGCATGTTGCCATTGATTCGGCAGTGGCCCAAGAACGCTAGCTGCTGATTGTTGGGCTGCTGCTAGACTGCTGGCCTCGGCATGGGTCTGGCCTAATTTCTCGAGGGCCCAGTGTGGCAGTGGACTGGTACCCAAGGCCACTGTCAAGCCTACGGTACCGGTCCACTGCCCCCCTGGGCCCTCAGCTGCCACTGGCCGGACTGTTGCTGCTCGCCACCGCCCTACCGCCATCGGTAGTCGCCGCTCTTGCCACCACCGCGGCCACAGCCGCAATTTTTACCTCCATTATTGTCATTTCATCCCTTTTAACCACTGTTTGGCGGTAAGTTTTCAAATTATGAAGAGTTATCGTTGGATGGAGCGACAACCATGGCAGAATTCGACATAGTGGTTGTCTTTTTGGTAAAATCCGCTTCTTCTAGTATGAGCATAGAACGGGCTTGGTAAAATGACGGAAGACAACTGTTTTGGCGGATAAGCGTACCTACTCCACTATATGCGTCAGTGAGGCCGACAACCATTTGTAAAACGAGCTGTTTGTTAGTTACTGGTGCCCCGACGTTCTTGAGTTGGTCCGATAAAACCTTGAGCCATTGACAATATGCAGATACATTGAAAAAATCCGTCATGTCAGTGGTGGAGAATTCTTTCTCAAGTGTGACGGCATGGGAATTCTTATTATCTTGGAATATGTCACGTAAGCGATCCCAAATCTCCATTGTCGTGGAGTCAGGTTCAATAATAGTATGCAGTAAATCACTTGAAATTGTGGCATAAATTCACTGGAGAACCGTCACATCAAGGGTCAACCATAATTCTATTTCATCATCCATTTTTGGCACCTTCTCCTTGCCTTTTTCCGAAAGAATTATGTGATGGATAACCCGGTGTGACCGATAGTGAATTTTGAAAAGCTCCGCCCACGTCGCATAATGTGTTTTTCCATCTCAAGAGTGATGGAGATATGAGATTTAATGTTTGAAACTGCGAAGGCTGTATGGAAATTTAATTTCGAGTCAGACATGGCTGATGGAAGAGGAGGGAAGTCGGCGGCACAAAGAGGGGGGGGGGGGGCGACGGTGAAGGAGTATATTTAGGGTTTAGGAACTTTCCCTAGAATCTGATACCATGTAAGAAATATTTTTCTTGATAATTTCATTCCAAATGGATAGTAAATATACCCATAATACAAGCATAATCATAGACTAAAATAATAGTAATAAATGACTAAATATACATCTACCATATACTCAATATACACAATTATGACTAAATATTCTATCATGCACAAATATAATGTTTTTGGCTGATGTAGGAGCCAACCCTAGACGGCATTTTTGGACAAGTTTGGTAGTGACTGGACTTACACTGAGAATTAGTATGCATCGAAGAGGTTGGCTGGAGGAGACTGACTTCTAGCCACTAGAAGGCTTTATCGCAGAAGATTAATAGAACAAAAAAAATAATGTTTGAATTAATTAATTCACATATTTTATATTTTGATGGTCATGAAAATGCAAATGCTAAAGCAGTTGCTTTAGCAAGACCCCCCCCCATCCACCCAACCCACCCAAAAAAAAAAATTAAAGGCCCCAAATTTTTGTAATTATTTAGTATTATATACGTATATTGGAGTATAGAATTATTATTGTTATTATGATTGTTATTAGAAAGATACTAGATTTATGCTTGTAATATGATAGAGAATATAAAAAAAATGATATGTAGATAAATATTAAATTTCATAATAAACATACAATATGTATAAAGAATAATTCAATGACGATATTGATAATAAAAACAAAATCTTTCGTAATGTCTTTTATAGTTGATTCATTCTTATATAAAGAGTGGATCAAGCCATTGTTTCAATTTAAAATAGAAATAAATTATTTCAAATGTATGAAGTTATTTTAATATCTACTTATTACGTAGTATAAAATATGAAGAGAACTTATAATAGTACTACTATCTAAATTGTGATGTTTCTTGTAAAAATTATTACTGAAAGCTTGGTGAATAGAACTACTAGATATTTTTTATGGTGAAAATAAATTAAAGGCCCCAAAATTTTGCAATTATTTAGTATTATATACATATATTGGAGTATAGAATTATTATTATTATTATTATGATTGCTATTAGAAAGATACAAGGTTTATGTTTGCAATATGATAGACTATAAAATATGGTATGTAGTTAAATATTAAATTTCATAATAAACATACAATATGTATAAAGAATAATTTAATGACGATATTGATAATAAAAACAAATTTTTTCATAATATCTTTTATAGTTAATTAGTGAAAATAATATCTTGCAGAAATGTGAGGTAAGGTTATGTACAATAGACTCTTGTGGTCCGGTCTTCGCCGGACCCCGTGCATCGGGCTGCCCTTTTTTTTTTTTTTAATCTTTTATAGTTGATTCGTTCTTATATAAAGAGTGGATCAAGCCATTTTTTCAATTTAAAATATACATGAACTATTTCAAATGTATGGAGTTATTTTAACATCTACTTATTACGTAGTACAAAATATGAAGAGAACTTACAAAAATACTACTCTAAATTGTAATGTTTCTTGTAAAAATTATTACGAAAAGCTTGGTGAATAGAGTTATAAGATATCTTTGATGGTGGAAACAAAATTAAAGGCCCCAAAATTTTGTAATTATTTAGTATTATATATGTATATTGGAGTATCAAATTATTATTATTATTATTATTATTATTATTATTATTATTATTATTATTGTTGTTGTTGTTGTTGTTGTTGTTGTTGTTGTTGTTGTTGTTGTTGTTGTTGTTGTTGTTGTTGTTTTTGTTATGATTGTTATTAGAAAGATATAAGGTTTATGCTTGTAATATCATAGTGACTATAAAAAAAATGGTATGTAGATAAGTATTAAATTTCATAATAAACATACAATATGTATAAAGAATAATTCAATGTATTGATAACAAAAATAAAATCTTTTGTAGTTTCTTTTATAGTTGATTCGTTCTTATATAAAGACTGGATCAAGCTATTGTTTCAATTTAAAATAGACATGAACTATTTCAAATGTATGGAGTTATTTTAATATCTACTTATTACGTAGTACAAAATATAAAGAGAACTTATAAAAATACTACTATCTATATTATGATGTTTCTCGTAAAAATTATTACTGAAAGCTTGGTGAATAGAGTTACTAGATAACTTTGATGGTGAAAGCTAGCCGTGGTTGAATATGATCAAGATATGTACAAGATCGGTCCGCCATCATTATGAATGAAGTCATTGAAATGCAAGCCCAGAATTGTGAAAATTTTCTGTATATTACTTCTCTACTTTTGTATACAAAGAGCTATCTATTTATACAAATTACTTTGGAACTAAAATGTAATGTACGAAAACTATGTGCAAATAAAGAAAGTTCCTAACTAACCTAAAAGCAGCTATCATAGCTGCTGTAACAAACTTCATATTTTGTACAGCTTATCTACACAATGCTGAGTATATACACGTGAACATGAAATCTGTATATCTTCTTCCATGGGCCATCAACAAATAAATGCAAGAAGACCAAGACCCAAATAAAAAGAAAGATCCTTCCAGCCCAAGTCTTAAAAAAGCCTTTAATTGTAGAAGGTTCCTAACCTCGTAAACTCAGTTGGCAAAGAGAAGCTTGTCTTCTTCATCTGCTAGGGTTAAGATTTATTTGGGTCATTTTCTTCATCTTCTCGAGTGATGATAGTGTCAACATTCCCCCTCAACCTCCTAATTTGTAAATGAAGTGCCGGTGAAGCGGTCCAGCCAGATCTTTGGTGAATAAATCAGCTAATTGAGAGGATGAAGGAACGAATGACAGTGAAATGAGTCCATCAATCAACTTTTCTCGAACGAAGTGGCAATGGATCTCTATGTTCTTTGTTCGTTCATGAAATACGGGATTCTTCACAATATGGATCGCCAACTGATTCGCACAATGTAAAGAGATGGAGTAGCAGCAAGATCAGAGAGAAGTCGAACGATCCAAGCAATTTCTGCTACTAATCTCCTCATAGACCGATATTCGGCTTCAGCCGATGAAAGAGAGATGGCGGGTTGTTTTTTCGATTTCCAAAAAACTGGAGAACCTCCAAGGCTTAGATAAAAATCACTTATCGACCGGCATGTGTTAGAACAAGTCACCTAGTCTGCGTCACAAAAACCAAGAAGCTGCAAAAAGGGACTTGAGTTCATGAAAAGACCTAGAGCAGGATTCCTTTTTAGATATCGCAAAGTATGAAATGTCTCTCAAACATGAACTGTTCGAGGAGTTTGCATATACTGGCTCAAAAATTGGATAGTATAAGACAAATTCAATCTTGTATGAGTCAGAAAATTAAATCTGTATATCTGCTTCCATGGGCTAATTCTAAATGGGCCACCAGCAAATAAGCGCAAGAATACAAAAGACCCAAATAAAAAAAAAGATTTGTCCAGCCCAAGTCTTCAAAAAAGCCTATGTGTAGAAGGTTGCTAACTTCCTAAACTCAGTTATTGATATGATATTACAAAGTAGAGTATAAGAATATCCTTAACACAATATCTTTCAAGTCAATTCCTCACCTGCATACGATTTCTACCGAATTAGTGGGTCAATTGGTCGATTTATTATTACCCTTTGCTATATAAGTAAATGAAGATTGAAATTAAGACAGCCATTTTGCTGTAGACTTTGTAAAGAATTTTACATGCTCAACGTAATATGACCATTCTAGTACTAGTCTTTTTCCATGTTAATCACACATCAATACAGACATTTACTGATATATAGTTGCTTAAAGTAAAATGATAGCGTGAAAAAGTGATACAGTCAGTAGATAAAAGTTAAAACTCTTTTACTCATTGTTTAGGTGTAAGTCAAAGTTTTTTTTATTAACGGAGCTTGACTTCAGTAGGTACAAGTCAATTGAATTCCTTTCGTTGAAAAGTTTATAATGTGCATTTAAAAATAATATTTAACATATATGTTGGACATTCTTGACGAAAAATCTGATTTCGCCATTGCTCGACTTGGTCAATATCAAACTGTTCATTACAATTTCAAAATAAGTGTAATATTACTCTCTCAGCTACAAACAATTCATAGAAGAAACTGCACGATTTTCCCTTCAAATGGTCCGGTCTTTAATTTTTGCCCTTTAAAAATAAACTAATGTTTAGAGGAATATAAGTTTTTTAAGGGCCTCGGCATAACTTGAAGGATATTATGATGCAAAATATAAACTTATACCCCGTGAAAAAGTTACTCCATTTATCTTGAAGGATAAAAATTAAAGACCAGCACAAAATAGGTAAAACAGTGTAAATGACCCTTCATACGGATGGACTCCAAAGAGCTGATGGCTTGAAGAAATTGCACGGTTTCCCTTCAAATGGGCTGGTCTTTAATTTTTGCCCTTCAAAATAGAATTTATATCTAGCCGGATATAAGTTTTTTAAGAGTGCATGACATAACTTGTAAAATATTATGATGTATAAACTTATATCCCAAAAAGTTGTTTGTCTTTAGAGAAAAAATTTAGAGATCGCACAAAATAGGGGGAAAAGTGCGAATGGTCCGATGTCTTTCCCTCTGCGTCGGCCCATAGACAGGTCTGGATTTGTGAGGCTCCTCCCAATAGTCCATAGTAATCTTCCACATGGCCAACCCATTGATATGGAATTAAGCCGGTCCAACTAGATTCTCTCAGTCTATTACAACGTAAGTACTAGCCTATGGGCTGTGTTTGAAAAGGCAATCAAGTAGGTGTTCATGGGTCGATTTCCAATTTTAAATTTAGTATTTTTGGTATTCGATTTCTTAAAATATTATACCAACTTAATTAAATTTAATACGATTTGTTTTTTTCTCTCGATTTCGGTTTACTCAATTTAAATTATACCATAACAGCAAAGATTACAGTCGGCATTGCGAATACGTTGTATTATCATCTAAACTCTATGGTAAATACAAAGTAGTACAAAGATGAATATCGTAGCCTATATTTAGTAATAAGCATGACAGATAAACAACGTTGGATTAGAGAGAATTTTGTGCGGCTACTCTTTTCAAAAGGCCATGTGAAAAGAACATTACATGACAATGTGGTGAGATGGAATGCAACGTGGATATAGCTAAGATAGTGGGTATGATACTACTGAGATAGGTGCTATATATAGTGGGCGATTTACCTAGTAATCGGCATTCTAGAAGCAATTTCTTTATTCTACTCGCTACCAGTGCAATAGGGAGGGGTTGAATTGTAATTTTTTGTTTCTTAGTCGACTACCTCAAAGTGCT
Source organism: Anisodus acutangulus (assembly GCA_029783415.1). Taxonomy (NCBI): domain Eukaryota; kingdom Viridiplantae; phylum Streptophyta; class Magnoliopsida; order Solanales; family Solanaceae; genus Anisodus; species Anisodus acutangulus. Next base: position 37,137,717 of record CM056499.1, on the reverse strand, counting down.
AGTCGACTGGTAGCAGAATTTAAATGCTAAAGGTAAATAACACCAGATGTTTTATACTGGTTCGAATTCAATGTGAATCCTAATCCAGTCCCTTTGGGTTGCAAGAGTGTTCTCTGCAGCTCTTTTAAAGTTTGGTTTTGTATAATTATAGTTTGAATGGAGCTTCTACATCTAGGCGAAAGAGGGATTTTCGAGCATACAAGTAGCAAGCAACAACATGATTTCTATTTGAACGGAATTCCACAATTGCATAAGCTTCGATCTCGATCGATTATACTTTTGATAGGGAGCGAAAATCTGCTCACGCATTGAAAAATAAAACTTTGTATCTAGGAAATTGTGCACCGTGGCGTTGCTTTACACCTGGCCATATCGAATGAATGAAAATGAACTTGTCCCTAACAAAAGAGAAAAGAAGTGGAATGGGAGATGATCGTAAGTCGGGGGCGGCCATAACATAAGACTATTACTTTTACACCTACATTCAAACACTCGTAATCTTTTGATACAATGCCTCACCAACTATATTATATCTCTTCTCACTTTTTTTGTATACACTATAATTCACTCAGAGTTACAATGCTTGATAAAAGTTAAGTAGAGAGCTTTGAGAAGTTGAGTCGAAAGTATGTTTTCTTTCGTCCTCTGAAGCCGTTCTTTATAGTTGTAGAGAGACTTTTTTGGCTCTGGCAGAGATGGCAACCCAAGAGATTTGATCCTTGGAAATAGGAATATGGAATCCTAATTTTCAAGAATAAGGTTAGAGCTTTTTCCAACAGATTGATCTTCCTTCCTTGTGGCAGTTGATTTTGAACCTTCAAGGTGCTTGTTTGTAATGTTTCCTTAGTTACTTGGTATTGGTTTCCCTATTTGATTAGGCTAGACACACTTGATTGATGTTGAATTGATGCGCCATCTCATACATGTTGGCTTGATCTTTTCCTTTCTTGATGTACTTACTCCATAAATAAGTTGCTACTTATATTATTATGCTTGAACACATACTTGATTTGGGCTTCAATCAGCAGTTAGGCTTGAGTCTTCCGTTGAATCTTGTAAGTCAGTTGGGTCTGCCTTTGCCTTATGAGACCTGCACATTACATTTACTCATCATTAAAACTTGACACTAACAATCTCCCCCTTTTTGATAATAACAACAAATGTATATATGCATAGTCAACTTCTCTGTTAATGTGTAGATTTCTGCTTCCCTTGAGTAGTTGACTTAGTGTGCTCCCACTGAGTAGTTGACTAAGTGATCTCAGTTGACTTAGTATGCTCCACGTGAGTAGTTGACTATGAAATCGGTGGTCCTTCTTTTTCCCCCTTTGACATCAATAAAAAAAAGCACACGTATATATAGACCTAACATTAACTAAGTTGAGCAGTTTAAGCATTTCGACTTATGTCCCATACATACCATAGAAAAAAATAGGCAAATTGTCTTTACAACCAAAAAAAGAAAAAAAGCACATTGTCCAAATATCCAATAAAAACGACATAGTAGTGTTCCTCCATATCGTCATGTTGCTGCTCTTCTTTCTCAGGTTGCTCTTCCTCACTCTGTTGCTCCTGCTGCTACTCTTGCTTCTCCTACTGATATTGTTGTGCAAGGGGGTTAAGAAAACAGGCCAAGGTGTTGACTATGGGTCCCTTGGTCTTTTCTAGAGCATCAGAGAACTTCTCGGGCAAATCAATCATGTTTGTCTGCAATTTAGCAGATGATTTAGCAGCTTTCTTCATCATGGTTTCCAGCTTAATGCACAGGTGAGCAACATCATACCCTATTTTTTTGTGGAATCATGAATTTTCTCAAGGTGAAAGAGGAAAGATGCCATCAAATCCTTAAGGAATTCAATTTTGAAATAAAAACATTGAGTTTAGAGAGGACTTCCACAGAATTTTCAGGCACGACAGGGGGTGGAGTAGAGGTAGAAGCCTTAGAAGGTGACCGAGAAGTTGGTACTTTAAGAACATCCTTGGCAATCCTCGTGTCCCGTAGAGAGAACATACCCAATACTTCTGAAGGCTCTAGAATTATAGCATTGCCTGACTAGGGTACTAGGGTGATTATCAAGATTAATAAGATGAGCCTCAAGGATACGAGTGATGAGCATACCATATGGAAGACTAGTGGGATTAGAAGCACATTCAAGCATGTAATTGATGATGATAATAGAAAGATTAAGTTTATTTTTGGAAAGTAAGCAGTAGGGGACAAGGGCATCATATTGAGTGATGGTGGAGTAGGACTCAGCACGAGGAACAATTGTAGTAGACACAATGTGACAAAGAACACGAGCTTCAAATGTGATATCAAAAGGACCTAATTGAGCAGGAACATAAGGAGAATTTGACAAAACTTTCTTGATTTGGTCAAAAGAGACATTAAGAGATTCAGGACAAGAGGTTTTGGGTAAGTCATAAAAGCCAGAGCAGGAACAACCCATAATCGAATCAAGAATGGCACAATCTAACACAATACGGGTACCTAGAACTAGAGTCTCAAGTTCATTTATCTTAGTAGTGAGACGGAGATTCGCATAAAACATTCGCATTGGGTTTTATAAACACGGGTAAGGTTTTGAAAGAAGCTTTGCCACCCTTGAAAAGTGAATAGAGGTTTTACCTTGCAAGAAAGAGATTGCATGAGGTCCAAGTCAACTATACGGCCAGTGATGATAGATTTGTCCTGTAGAGAGAGAAAAATATCTCTATTTGAGAGATTCCAAAATTTTCTTTTGATGTCAAGAAGGCTTTCAAGTTCGGGCTTAGCTTTTTTGGCAGAAGCGGAGCATGCATCATGATCTATGGGTCTTTTTTCAAGGTTTTTTATGGGTGTGGAATTAGATGCATCAGAAAAAGATGAGTGAACGCAGTTATCAGAGGGAATGTTGATGTGGGATGAAGGTTTACCCTTATTTTTGAAGTGGGTACTGCTATGAGTGGATGAATTAGAAGGGTTGGATGACTTTCAGAATTTTTCCATGGCGATTTTTGTTTGAAGAGAGAGGGTGATGGTATGGATAGAAGAGAGAGTGGGCAGATAGTTTTAAAGAGAGGTTAGCTGATGAGTCAAAGAGAGTTTTTTTTTGGAACAGGGAATCGACGACGCATAGAGGGAAGCAGGAAGATGAAATGACATGGAGTAATAATTACCCCTAAACTGATTACACACGACGAGCGTACAAGGAAAAATATAAAGAGCAACACATACTTAAGGCAAGGAAATAAAAATATTTATGTTTATTTTTTTAAAAAAAACATTAACACGTAGCAATTTAAGGAAAGAATTTTTCACAAAGGATTTGCAATAATTTCTAGGAATTTTCTAAGCATGCAAAATCTTTCTTCCAAAATGGGTTTTGTTAAGATATCAACAGGTTGTTTATAAGTGCACACAAATTATAGTTCAATATCTCCCCTAAGGACATGATCTCTAATAAAAATGATATTTAATGTCTATATATTTTGCCCTAAAGTGATAAACAGAATTGTTTGTCAAACAAATAGCACTAGAATTATCACAAAATATTTTAACATGTTTAAATAACAAATCATAATCACTTAGTTGATGGATCATCCATAATAGTTGAGCACAATACTTCCCAATGGCAATGTACTCAACTTCAGTGGTGGAGAGTGAAACACTCCCTTGCTTTTTGCTACTCCAAGATATTAAAGATTGTCCAAGTAGCCGACATGTACCACTAGTACTTTTACGATCATTTTTTTCACCTGCATAATCAGCATAAGAAAATTATTTTAATTTGAAGTTGTTAGTCTTTGGGTAGCATAAGCCATGAGAAATTGTTCCAAGTAAATATCTAATTATTCTTTTAACAACACTAAGGTGAGATTCCTTAGGAGCTGACTGATACCTGACACATTTACAAACACTAAATATGATGTATAGTCGACTGACAGTGAGATAGAGTAATGATCCAATCATCCCTCTATACTTAGTTTCATCCACTGATTTGCCTTCATCATATTTATGTATTGAGCAAGTATGACTCATGGGAGTTCCCATAATCTTTGCATCACTCACACCATATTTTGGATGAGCTCTTTGTGTATTCACTTTGACTGATAAATATTTCCTTCTCAGATTGGCGAATTTGTAGTCCCAAGAAAAATGTCAATTCTCCCATCATGCTCATCTCAAATTCACTTTGCATTAGATTGGAAAATTCCTTACACATAGAGGGATTAGTACTTCCAAATGTAACATCATCAACATAGATTTGAATAATAAGGTTTCCAGATGAGGTTCTTTTTATAAATAAAGTAGAATTATTTTTTCTCTAGAAAACTCATGTTCAACTAGAAAAGTGCTTAGCCTATCATACCAAACTTTAGGGGCTTGCTTAAGGCTATATAGAGTTTTAGTTAGTTTGAACACATGATAGGGAAATTAAGATTTTTAAATCCAGGAGGTTGTTTGACATAAACTTCTTCACTTATAAAACCATTTAAAAAGCACTTTTAACATCCATTTGAAAAAAATTAAAGCCTTTAAATACAGCATATGTAAGTAACATACGAATTGATTCTAATCGGGCAACTGGAGCAATTTTTTCTTCGTAGTCGACTACTTCTTTTTGTGAGTATTCTTGAGCAACCAGTCTTGCTTTGTTTCTTACTACTTCTTCAGCCTCATTGAGCTTGTTGCGAAACACCCATTTGGTTCCAACAACTTATGCATTCTCAGGTTTAGGAACTAGGCTCCACACATTATTTTTCTCAAATTGATCTAGTTCCTCTTTCATAGCTTTAATCCAGTGATCATCTTTCAAAGCTTCATCAACTTTCTTTGGCTCTAGTTGTAAAATAAGTGCAAGATTTGCATTGTTTTTAGGTGAATATCTGGTCTTCATTTTTTCATTTATGTCTCCTATAACAAACTTCTTTGGATAGTCCGGCTCGCTTCTCTATTCTTTTGGAACAGTTCTAACTGTTAGGTTAGTCAACTGGTGAATTTCAACAGTCGGCTCTTTGTAGCTGTTTGGCACAATAGTTGGAACGATTGTTGTGATCAGTAGTTGACTGTCTTCTTCATCTGCAGATTTATCTTTCTCGGTCAAGACATTAGTATCATCAAAGATTACATGAATGGATTCTTCAACAGTTAAAGTTCATTTATTAAATACTCTGTATGATCTACTATTAATGGAATAACCAAGAAAAATACATTCATCACTGCATGGATCAAACTTACCTAGGTTGTCCTTTCCATTGTTGTGAACGAAGCACTTACATCTAAATGGATGAAAGTAACTTATGTTAGGCTTTTTTCTAGTCCATAGTTCATATGGAGTTTTCTTCAGGAAAGGTTTGATTAGATACATGTTTAGGACGTGGCATGTTGTGCTTACTGCTTTAGCCCAAAAATAATATGGCAAATTATTTTCTACTATCATTTTTCTAGCCATATCCTATAGTGTTCTGTTTTTTATTTCAATAACACAACTTTATTGAGGAGAGCATGGTGAAGAGAAGTTGTGAGTGCATCCTTGTTTATCACAGAACTCTTCAAAGACTTTGTTTTAAAATTCTCCTCTATGATCACTTCTAATAGAAAAAATCTAGTAACCCTTTTCACGTTGTACTTTCTCACAAAAAAACTTAAAATTCTTTAAGGTTTCATCTTTATGAGCAAGAAATATAACTCATGTAAAACGAGAGAAATCATCAATTATAACAAAAGCGTACCTCTTTCCTCCAATACTAGCAGTTCTAGTACAACCAACTAGGTCCATGTGCAGTAGCTGTAGTGGTTTTGAAGTAGTCACAATATCTTTGGAATTGAAAGAGTTTCTAGTTTGCTTAACTTTTTGGCATGCATCACACGCGTGATCTTTGGAATAGTTCAGCTTTGAAAGACCCATAACTAGTTTATGTCTTTTCTATCAGTCACATGCTTGCATGTCCAAGCTTCTTGTGCCAAATAGGGGTGAACGTATATCGATTCGTTTTGGTTTTGTATCAAAAAAGTATGAACCGAATAACATTTGGTTTTTATTTTAAAAAAATGAATCAAACTTTTTTTAAAATAAAAATGAACATATCGGTTTATATCGCCGAACGTATCGGTTTTCAATTCAAGTGTATCATAATCAGCAAATATAAAGTCCAAAAAAATAATTTAAAGTCCAAAAACACATATATTCTTAAAACAAGTAAAAAAAACTCCAAATTAAAGTTTACATCCCCACAAAATAAAAGTCTAACACTGAAATAAAATAAACGGGTCGGGGGATTTTTTTTTAAATTGATTTTTTAACACTGAAATTGACATTCACACCTATATTACCACGAACTTTCGACGTTGAAATATATTCTATATCGTGAGATCTTTACTAAAGAAAATGGAAAATTAGAAATCAATTTGGGGAAAAACACAAATTGATTAGGAAAATGTCTATTTTCCTAAAAATTGGCGGCGCCAAACCACCTTGCGGCCATTTGATCGGCCACATCTCAAAAAATACGCAAAATCAAAAAAACAAATCGAGTAAAACGGATATCCGAGCGCAGAGTTATGGCCATTTAAAGTTGCACCAATTTACAACTACTCTCTCTCCCTATATTTTATGTCAATGCTTCCGTGATATGTTAATTAAGTTCATGTTGCATTCGGCTTCCATAAAAGCTTCATAGATTGACTTCAATGGCTATGATTCAAGAGATAGCAGTAGCCTAAAATCAAAAATAATATTTGGTTTTCCTCTTTAAGCTCTGATAGCAGTAGCCCAATAGGCAGTCGGCAGTAGCCCAATAGGCAGTCGGCAGTAGCACAACCAAAATAATTTAGGGCAAACTTTCAATTTTAATTTATACTGGCTATGATTTAATTACAAATTTATCCCCGGTTTTTCTATTCGGTTCATCACTAATACTAAAGAACCGAACCGAATCATTTAACCCTGGTAGATTCGGTTTTTTAAAGAAGCATTTTTTTAAATTTTTTTAATCGAATTTAAACCGAACCGACGGTTCGATTCGATTTTTTCGGTTCACCAATTTTTGTGGCCACCCCTAGTGCCAAATCCATGGGTCTTCTCTCATAGAGGCTAAGCAGATGTGTTCTTTAGAACATTTAGCTGACTCAAGTACATACACATTCTTGTTTCTTCTTCCAGGTAGAATGGATCTTCCAAGGAGATCTTCAATGATACATCTTGTTTTACTAAATCTAACTTCTAGGTCGGCATCACATAGTTGACTTATGCTTAGCAGATTATATCTTAAGATCCTTCACCAAAAAAATATTAGTAATATCACATGAATCATTAAAAGCAATAGTTCCTAATCCAATTACGCTTCGAGTAGAGTTATCTTCGAAGGTTACCAGTGCTCCATCAAAATTCTCAATTGTTTTGAACAGGCTTTTATTTCCTGTCATATGACTTGAACACCCACTATCTAAATACCATTTACCTATTGGCTTCTCTTTGTGGTGTTCCTACAAAATAAAATGATTATTTTCTTTTAGGTACCCAAGTATTCTTGGATCCTTGAGGGTTAGCTCTAACACATTTATTATCTTTTGGTTTCTATATCCAGCCAAGAGTAGTTTGATAATGAAATCTACAATTCTAAATTTTATGTCCAATTTTTTTACAATAAAACAGGATTGAGAAAAGTGTTTTTGGGTGACATGATGATTAGTTGACTTGCCAGTATAATTTTGGTTAATAGACTTCCAACAAGTTGACTTAGTTCTTTAAGTCAATTGGTCAGTTTTAGAATAGGCAGTAGACTTGTCACTCATAGATTTTTTCCCAGTTGCCTTGTTGTGATAAGTCGACTGGTTTGACCTAATAGAACTATGACTGGTGGATTTGCATAGACTATTTATTTGAAACCGCAAATCATCAACTTCTTCCTGAAAAAAATCTTTTTCAATTTCACAAACTTTCAGGTTAAGTTCCCAGTTTTTCTTTTCTTTTACCAATTTTCTATCTTCATCAAAAATTTTATTTAGATCTTCAAGAGTTTGATCAAGAAATTCTTGAGTTTCATGACACTTAGAACAATGATAGGGTCTTACCTTACTTGTTTCACAAATTGCTATGAAACATATGTTGTCAGTTTCTTCATTCTCGTCTTCAGAGATTCAATCTTCACTCCAACTGCTGAATGCTATTTATTTCTGTTGTCCTCGATATGGCTTTCTTTTTTACTCAGGACAATCAACAACTATGTGACCATATTTTCCACATTCATAGCATTTTCCATCATTTCTTGGTTGATCACTTTGAGATTGTCCTTTTTGAAGTTGGAAGAGTTTCTTCTATGATTTCTAGATCTTCTCATGGCTTCCACCACAGATCTAGATATCATTGCAACTTCATCTTCTCTGATGTCATTATTAAATTTCTTAACTTGAGATTTGAATGTCACAACCTTTTTTTGGCTTTCATCTTGTCCGGGCTTGTTGAGATAGGTCTTTTCGAATGCAATCATGTCTCCTCTCACCTCATCATATGTAAGTATCTTGAGATTTATACTCTTAAGAACAACTACTTTGGCACTACACTGTGGAGGAAGCCATCTCAGTATCTTATATTATTCACAGATGGGAAAACTTTTTCTGATGCCTTGAGTTCCCCTAGGATCTTGTTAAATCGATCAAATATGTCTTCTACTATTTCTCCATCTTTCATCTTCAAGGTTTCATATTCATAGACAAAGAGACTAACAATAGTTTCCTTAACCTTATATGTACCTTCATATGTGACTTCAAGTTTTCCCACATTTTCTTAGTTGTTTCACAAGTGGAAATCTTTTCATATTCTTCTCCACTTATGGCGTTGTATAGTAGATTCCTTGCTTTTGAGTTTATCTGAATTACCTCCATTTGTGCATCAGTGTAGTCGGCTAGGCAGGCCAACTCATCAGTTGATGTAGCTTCTTCCTTTCTTGTTTTCATCAGTCTTTGCTTTTGACGTATGATTATCTCCCAATTTGATAACCCTCCAGATCTTAATATCATATGATTTGATGTAAGTTTACATTCTAACTTTCCAGTGGGAGAAGTGTTTCCCATTGAAATAGAGTGGTCTAGTTTGAGAAGTACCTTCTTGAAATAAAGCTCCAGCAGTAGTATGGTTCGACATGATATTTTTCTCACTTGTTGTTAAGAAAATATAATGTGAGACCAGACTCTGATACCAATTGAAAGTGCAAGATGGTGAATTGTAATTTTTCGTTTCTTAGTCGACTACCTCAAAGTGCTAGTAGATTGTTAGCATATATAGTACATAATTTAAATGCTAAAGGTAAATAATACCAGATATTTTATATTGGTTCTTATTCAATATGAATCCTAATCCAGTCCCATTGGGTTGCAATGGTGTTCTATGCAGCTCTTTGAAAGTTTGGTTTGGTACAATGATAGTTTGAATGGAGCTCATACGTCTACACTCAAACACTTATAATCTTTTGATATAATGTCTCACCAACTATACTATTTCTCTTATCACTTTTTTTGTATACACTATAATTCACTCAGAGTTACAATTCTTGCTAAAAGTTAAGTAGAGAGCTTTGAGAAGTTGAGACAAAAGTATGTTTTCTTTCGTCCTTTGGAGCCGTTCTTTATAGTTGTAGAGAGAATCTTTTGGCTCTGGCAGAGATGGCAACCCAAGAGATTTGATCCTTGGAAATAGGAATAGGGAATCCTATTTATCAAGAATAAGGTTAGAGCTTTTTCCAACAGACTGATCTTCCTTCCTTGTGGCAGTTGATTCTAAATCTTCAAGGTGTTTGTTTGTAATGTTTCCTTAGTTACTTGGTATTGGTTTCCCTATTTGATTAGGCTAGACACACTTGATTAATGCTGAATTGATGCGCCGAGATCTAATACATGTTGGCTTGATCTTTTCCTTTCTTGATGTATTTACTCCATAAATAAGTTGCTACTTATATTATTATGCTTGAACACATACTTGATTTGGACTTCAATTAGTCAGTTAGTCTTGAGTCTTCCGTTGAATCTTGTAAGTCAGTTGGGTCTGTCTTTGACTTATGAGGCCTACACATTACATTTAGTCATCATTAAAACTTGACACTAACAACTACGTAGATATCATCTTAAAGCAACGACTTAGCCTATAGTTAGTAATAAGCATGACAGATAAACTACCTTAGATTTAGAGAGAATTTTGTGCGGCTATCCTTTTCAAAAGGCCATGTGAAAAGAACATTACATGACAATGTGTTGAGGTGGAATGCAACGTGAACATAGTTAAGATAGTACTGGACATGATACCACGTCGATATCATCTTAAAGCAATGGCTTAGATGACAATACAACCACATAGAATATGCGTGGATGTCGAGGTTTGACAAACATTTGATGTTTTTTTAATTAGTGTTAAATTCTGATTATTCATACATGTGACATATTTTTTAACGACGATAATTTTTTAATTGTTGTAGTATTTCTTTAATATTTTTTTTATTTCATGCGAATTTGAAAAATAAGTACGACAGTATAGTTTTGAAAAATGGCTATACGGTAGTATCAATATTTCGGTTTGTTAAAATACTACACCAAAGGGCAAAAAAAAGGGCAGTCCGGTGCATTAAGCTCTCATTATGCGCGGGGTCCGGAGAAGGGCTGGATCACAAGGGTTATTGTACGCAACCTTATCTTGCATTTCTGTAAGAGGTTATTTTCACAGCTTGAACCTGTGACTTCCAGATCACATGACAACAACTTTATCAGTTACTCCAAGGCTCTCTTTCATGTTAAAATACTATACCAAAACCTTAAAAATAGACGAGTTCAAATTATACACTGACGTGCAAAACTTCATTGCACTGTCTACACAAATTAATATGTTATAATAAATTACTTTAAGTTATCAATCAATGCTTATGGAATAAAGCTAGTTGTAGTTATCTTCTAATAACTTGTCAGCGTAAATACTTTCTACACAAAATTTAAACTCGACAAAGAAAGGCAAAAAGTAAACGCTGTGATAATCACTCCCCCTATCGAGACGTTGCGTGGTATCGTTTATAGTTCGCCTCACACAGACGAGTCCCAAGTCCCAACTATCTTTTTGAACATTGTTAGTGAAGGAAATTTCCATTGTCAATGGCGTAAGATTGGTTCATTCACCAAAATACAAAAGTTAAACAAAGGCAATTAGATGAGTCCGCAAAATTCATGTTAGGCTCCCACTAAGTCTACACATAGAGCGTCAATTCTCAACCACATCAAGTCAACAATAAATCATATTTTGGTATCTCTGAATGCTCAAATCATATAAACCATTCTACTTCATTTCCAAACAACAGTTGTTCTTACACGAGATGAAGAAAATATCATATAACACATAATCAGTAAACAGAGACCGCACAACATCCCTTTAAGGAAACTTGGATTTTAAAATAAAAAAAACCACTGCTATCTTCATACAGATCAACTTTGGATACACAACGATAAAAAATAATATTCAGTCATAAATAGATAAAGAAGTCCTGCCAACAGTACGGAAATAATAAATAAAAACAGATTGTTTTGGGCTTTTGGCAGCTCATCAAAGTTTTTGTATTACCACTGAATTCGCTAGTCCTGCTTGCTCAATTGTTTGGGTTGGGTCACTGAGGATTTTAGGAGGAAATCCGACTGTTTGTAGTTGATAGGTCCTGGTGTCGCTTGGCCTTGAAGCATCAATGAAGGCACGGATGTCACCAACAGTTTGGCGGAAGTTGAAGAGTGCAACCATGCGAGTTCCATCTGCCAATCTAATTTGAAGCGAGGTTGACGGCAATGATTCGTCCAGAACGCTCGCTGTGCTTATGGGAGCAGAAGCAGAAGCGGATGGCTCAGAAGTTGCTGGAGTTGAGCTGCTTCCAAGTGTCCTTCCCACTCCCTGAAACGTAAGTTGGCGTTTCTGTGGTTCCTGCAAGTGCATTGAACACGTTTGGTTGCATTAGTGTAATGAAGTTAATATCAGAGAATGGATTCTGTCAGGGCCATTGGCACTTATGCCTATTTTGTGCTGGTCTTTAATTTTTGCCCCTCATTAGAAACAACTTTCTCGTAGGACATAGGTTTATATTTTCGCATCATAATATCCCACAAGTTATGCCCAGCATGAATAAAGAACTTATGTCCCGCGTAGGCATAAGTTCGATTACTAAAGGGCAAAAATTAAAGACCAGCCCATTTGAAGGGGAAAAAGAACAATTTTTTCATTCTGTCATGGGGTTACAAACTGCTGCTCACGAAGGACGAAAAGTGATGCGCATCTAGGATAAGAGGGAGAAATAGAAGAATTTCGTTCCCATGTTCTTTCCCTAATCATATATAACAAAGTACATATCCACTAAGAACCGAAGGTGCTATGGCCGGTGCCTTATATGTGCACCCCCTTAGCTTGTTCCTCTTCCTTCTAATGTCCCCTTTTTCATATTGGGTGCAGCAGAGGAGATGAAAAAGAGAAAAATGGTGGACTGAACATGAAATACTCACAGGACAGTTCTCATCCCTCCTTATGAGGTTGCAGTGCACCTGAGACCTGCTATCTGCAGGAGCCAACTCTCTTGGACATTCAGACTTTGTGATACTCTGCAAATGAAGAACCAGTACATTAAGAACCCAAAATCATCCAAAATAGAACATCTTTATCATTAAATACACCATGCAAAAGAACCAGCAAAAGATTTAGAAAAACAGAGTGGTAATTTGCATATGAAACCGAACACCAAATGGGAGCTTAAGAAGATGATCCTTAAACAAAATCTAGCTATGGCTGACTCCGCAAATTTACTCCAAATGGGGACTTTAGATTACAAAAACCATCTGCAGATGGCATGCCCCTACCTCTCCTGATAATAGGAGGATAATAAAAATTGCACGATATAAGGGACAATTAACATTAGCAGGTGAATTTGCAAAGCTGAAATTTGGACTGACTACTGACTATCTAGAAGGATCGTGCGACTGATGACGTTTGTTCCTTTTCATGAATTTTTATTTAAGTTCTCACTACTGTTACCTCCAGAAAAGATGCATTTTCAGGATCATCCAGCTTTCTCAAAGGGCCATCATTTACTGTGAAACCATTTCTCCAAAAGATAATATTGTGCACGATGGACTCAGGCTGTTGAGGAGCTGATGTTGGTACTGTCTCCCCTGCAAGTGTTCTCCCAGGTCCAGTAAAGCTTGTTGAGCTTGAACTAGGGACAACATTTTCCAAAGGACCTTGCATGGCACCCGCTTGTCTAGCTCGATCAAAGATGGAGTCCACATCATTATGCTTTGAAGGATCTTGAACTAGCATTCCACTACAAGCATAATCATAGCTACAATCAGCGATACAGTTATACATAATAGGCATGCTAGCCTCTCTATCTCCCCTTTAAAATTTTATATATCAAATCCTCTGTGTGTAGAAAATAGCTAAAAAGACAGAAGATGATTCATGGATAGGACAACTAAAATGAATTTGAAACATCCAACTTTTTTCCCTATAGTAACCACAACCAAAAACAAACTCACAAAATGCACCAGAAAAAATGATACAATGCACCGCCTTTTGCTGAGTCAACATAGCAAATATTCAATTCATATACAATATGAATTCAACATAGCAAACATGTACTCCCTCCGTCCCAAAAAGGTTGTCTTAGTTTGATTTGACACGGAGTTTAAGAAATAAAGAAAAAACTTTTGAAATGTGTGATCCAAAACAAGCCTTAAATATTTGTGTGGCGGTAAATCAACTCATAAAGTTCAATTGTTTCTAAATATAGAAATATATCAATCTTTTTGGGACAAACTAATAAACGGACAGAGTAACAGTTTAATACATATCCAACTCAACTCAAACCAAAGAAAAGTAAATACACATAATTTGAATATAAAAACAATCTAATTATCATAAATTGGATATAGAAGATTCATATAGCGGCTCTCAACTAAGTTTTAGATTGAGGCATAGTTGGTAGATTGATTGATTTATGGAAATGATAATAAATGTGTAAAATCCACAGCTAAAAAATAGGGCAACACGGTGCAATAAGCTTCCGCTATGCGCGGGATACAGGGAAGGGCCAAACTACATACGCAGTCTTACCCTGCATTTCTGTAAGAGATTGTTTAACCCCGTGACCTCCTGGAGGTCACATGGTTGAAGTTTTACCAGTTCTACACTTACCCAAACACGCTTAACTACGGATTTGTGATGGGATCCGGTGCATTAGTGGTGGTAAAATACACAGCTAATTGATCAATTAAGGAAGGGAAATTAATAGAAATCAATGACGAGAGGATCTAGGGTTTGAGAAATTGATACCTTTTTTCACCACCAGTGTAGTATTCTTGTGGGCCATCGGAATCGCTATCGGAATCGTGACCAGATGGACGATTCAGATCGGAAAGTGTTCGGATGCCACCGGCACGGCTACCGGAAGTTTGCCTAGAGGGTTTCTTACCATCGCGTGAGGACATTGATTCTACTCTGCCTCGGTTGTTGCTGCAACTTCGAGAATATGAATTCGATTTTCAATGATTATGCTAATCACCTATTCTAATATCTACGGGGTTTTTATTTCTAACTCTTACTTTGTCTTTTTTTGGGGTGCCAATTCGAGTCACTGTTGGGACATGCATTTATTTTAGTAGTAGTACATGTTTTTTGGAACGGTGTAGACCCGTGAATTATTTTTCTAGGTACGGAAAAGGGTTAAAAATAAGATGGTTAATAAATGTCTCCCTTTCGTTGGATTAAAAATATCCTTAACGTATTAAAAATAGCTTAAAATATCTTCTTCTTCCATTTATTGGGTTAAATTTATCTCTAACATTATTTTTAAGCTTAAATTTTTTTTCTCCATTAAGAGCACACTTATATTACATTTATTAAATTTTAATTAAGCATGTGCCCTTTATTTAAAAAGGAGTCTCAGATATCAAATTGTTACTGTATTGAAATAGTTCAAGAAGAGAACTGGAATATAAGATTGATGAATTTGTATCAAATCCAACTTTCTCTTTTACCTTCCTTGTCATTACAAAAAGAAATGTCAACTAGTACATGTTTAACATAATTATTTTCTTGATTTACTTATCATTTAAAGTGCAAGTAAATTAATTCGGTTTATAAATGAAAAACTATATAATATATGACCTTATAATCAATTGATATATGATGAAACTTAATTTATTATAAAAGAAAATAGTACATTAGATTTGGTTAACTTGGTGAGTTTTATGACTTTGTTTGTATAATTCTACTTAAATAGTCTATTTCCTAATTATAAAAAATTAGTGTTCTCTTACTATTACAAATACATATGTTTAAATGACAGATTCTAAATAATTGAAATAATTCATGTTAAAATATTGCATTTAGGAATGTCTCTTCCTGATTTAGTTATTATATTGAATTCAATTAATTATAAGCAACTACTATTGATAATTCTTTGTTTCAGCAAGAGATTTCAGTCGCATGTACCTTCTTAGTAGTTAGATATTACAAGAAGCACTTTGCTATTTTTTTTATCTCAATCACTGAATGAAAGGGATTAACAAGAAGAATCTTGGTAGGTTTAGCTGCGTTAATTTGACATAGATTTTGTGTCAGGTTGTGTCGTGAATAGGTCGGTTCATTTTGGGTTGTGTTAGAATTTTATGTGGACCAAATAAAGGTCACATGTTTAATTAAAATTTAATAAATGTCATATAATTGTTCTCTTAATAGAGAGAAAATTTTAAGCTTGAAAATAATGTTAGTGAAAAATTTAATCCAATAGGTGAAAGGAGGGCATTTTTTAGCCATTTTTAATATGTTATGGGCATTTTTTTATCCCAATTGGTGGAAGAAGGGACAAATTTGATCTAATAGGTAAAATAATGTCATTTTAAAATCATTTCTAAAACGTCAAGAACATTTTTTACCCTTTTTCGTTCTAGGTAAGATGAAAGTAACAAGATACAAGTGTTTTGTGAATTAAAGAAAATTAAACCAAAGTTATAAAAGATGGAGTCGTAATGTATAATAATAGTAATAAGTAAGGAATATGTTCCCTCCCTTTTCATTGATTATTATGTACAATATATATAGTGTTACATAATTATTTACTTCTTTACAAACTAGGTAACTAATCTTCCTAATTACAATTGGACTACACTTTCTAATTATAATTGGACTACAATTTTACCTAATATAGGAGATGTACAAAGAATATTCTAGAAATATTCTAGCATACCTCCGCAGTCGAAGCGGGAGGTTCTCGTACGTTGAGACTGGCTCGAAAATCATCAAAGAGTGTGCGCGGAAGCCCTTTAGTAAATATGTCAGCAATTTGATATCGGGAAGGAACATGAAGAACACGAACTTGTCCATGAGCAACTTTCTCACGTACAAAGTGAATATTCATTTCAAAGTGTTTAGTGCGCTGATGTTGAACGAAATTTCCGGAAAGATATATCGCACTTACATTATCACAATAGACCAAGATAGCCTTATGGATGGGGCAATGAAGTTCCAGGAGAAGGTTGCGTATCCAACAAGACTCAGAGACAACATTCGATATACCTCGGTACTCGGCTTCGGCACTGGATCGAGACAGAGTATGTTGTCTTTTAGAAGACCAAGAAAGCAAGTTATCTCTGAGGAACACACAGTAACACAATGTGGATCGACGAGTGTCAGGACATCTACCCCACTCAGCATCAGAATAAGAGGTGAGGTCGGAGAGTGGGGACTTGTACAGGTGTAAGCCGAAATGAAGAGTACCTTGTACACATTACAAAATTCGTTTGAGGGATTTCATATGTTTATCTGTCAGGTTGTGCATGTGTAAGCATATTTGTTGCATGACATAGGATATATCTAGTCTCGTAAAAGTGAGATACTGCAATGCTCATGATAAACTACGATGGTGAGTCGGGTCGGCGTACAGAGAATCCAAAGAGGCACTGAGTTTAGAATTAGTGTCCACTGGTGTATGGACATGTTTGCAAGACGTCATGCCTGCTCGGTCAAGGATCTATTTGGCGTACTTCTTTTGACAAAGAAATAAGACACCTACATGTCTCGTAACAGCAATGCCCAAACAATAGCTTATGGGGCCTAAATCCTTCATAGCAAACTTAGAGGCAAGGAGTGACATAATGGATCGGCGAAGTGTATCAGAAGATGTAGTTAGGATGATGTCATCAATGTATAACATAATGCATGCCATGTCATTACCCTTGCTATAGATAAAAAGTGAGTGATCAAATTTACTATGTGAAAACCCGATAAAGGATACAAAGTCAGCAAACCGTTAGTAACACACACGAAGAGCCTATTTCAGTCCATAGAGCGATTTTTTCAAATGACACACATAATTAGGATGGACTGGATTCTTGAATCCCAAAGGTTGATGTATAGACACAGTCTCATGAAGGTCTCTATGGAAGAAGGCATTTTTGACATCTAGTGATGAATGGGCCATGATTTGGACAAAGCAATACTGAGAACAGTCCGAATAGTTGCCGGTTTCACCACCGGAATAAGGTTTCATCACAATTCACGTCCACATGTTGAGACCTGCCATCACCTACAAAACGGGATTTGTGCCTCTCAAAAGAACCGTCGAATTTCTTTTTATGTCTAAATATATATATATATATATATAAAACAAATAACATTAGCATCAGGAGGATGGAGAACTAGCTCCCACGTCTTATTTTCAATAAGAACATTATATTCGTCAAACACAGATTTCCAATTACGCATTTTTCGGGTTGTGATATGACCCGAGCGAGATCAAGAACATTCACTCGTGACAAGGCAAGGGAGCTCCAAGAATTACAATCCATGTTCATGAAGAGAAGATCATTTGAAGAACTTGAAGAGAATATCTCACGGGTGTATAATGTTTGGATGATAACTTGGGAGGATATTGAAGAAGAAGAAGATACAAGAAAATGAGTCACTTCACAAAGAGACTAAAGAAGAACCCATGTGGGGTTATTTGTGCAAAAGCCACTTTAGGCCCTTTGTTGTAATAGGCATAACTATAAATACTTGTCTTAGTTTCATTTAATGGGGGTTGATTTTTGGATGACAATTAATATTTTCATAGAATTCTACTTAGGCATATAATTGATAGTAATTGGTGGTAATCTTAATTAGAGTGTAATTTCATAGTTGTTGAAGAACTTTCTCCATGAATTCTCACATGAGCCATGCTCACTTGTGGAATTCATCTATAGTGTAGGTGCTCTTGGTTGTTTCTATTGGAGGGTTTGGTAACCAATCTAAGTTTGCTTTTAGATCATTACCATTTGTGTCTCACTTTTATCTTTAATTTCTTCCAATTTCAATTCATTGTTATCTTGTGTTTAAATTCTTAGAGTTTCCCATTAAGATTCTATCATTTGGCATCAGAGCTTGGTAGAAAAATTGTTCCATCAATTCTTCATCCTTAGTTCTAGAAAAAAAAACCAAATTCAAAATCAAAAATTCCCATCTTATAGTATTTGATTAGATTATATATAAATGCTTATAAAAAAATTTGCTTGCTTATCGAACCACAAAAAAAAAGTGAAAAAACCCACTTGTTTTTCACTAAATATTTGTTCCCGTCGTACCAAACACACCCTGGATGGAAATCAAATAGACTACATCTTTATTTCATAGAGTACTTGGGGATGATATGGTAACTTGAAGCATATGTTGAGGACCACTTAGATATTTTACATAGTCACGTGCAATACACAAGCCTTTTGATCAGCTTCAAAGATTGTGTTTGGCAGAACAAAGTCACAAACTCACATCTGCGGTCCAAAAGCCTCCTCTCCAAAAATCTTCAAATACACCCAACATACCCAATTCCATTTTTACTTCACCTTGTTTGTTTAATCAATGCTTCACACTAGTTTTCACACCATTACTGAGCAGCTGAAAAATGATATCTTCCATGCAATTACGAACCCCAAACCCAAAGCTTTCCTTTCTTTCAAGAATATCGCGAGTACCCATTTATCGGTAACGTTATCTCTTTGACTAATACAGTATCACAATTTTCCATGGAGGACATTTTTTAAAGCTAATAGAGGGTGTGGTGAGGAGAGGGATGATTGTCCACAACCTTGAATAGGAATGCCCTATCCACTATCATTAATAATATGACGATTTAGATTGCTCGTATTGAAATAAGACGAGAGAGTACCTTGAGATGCTGTCATATGAGATATGGCACCAGTATCCATGTACCAACTCTTGTCTTGAATGTTGAGGGACATCGTGTTCATAGCTGCCTCAATATCCGTCGGGGCAAAGGTGGAATGAGAAGAGACATTTGCATTGTATGCCTGCTGTGGAAGTGCCCCGAGAATGTCGGGATGGGACTGTTGGGCCATATATGGGGCCCAAGAGGCAGTCAGGTATAGGCAAGATGGAGCAGCCCAAGTCGGTTGGACCCATGTAGCCCATGGCGGGTAGGTAGCCCACGACGGAAGTTGCTGCCACTGCTGCTGCCGTTGCGGGTTGTTGCCGGCCGACAGTGGCTGGGCCTTCCCGCCATGGCTGCTGCTCCCGCCACGACAATCGCGGGCTTTGTCGGAGTTTTGCCCTTTGTGGTGATTTCATGAAGGCGGCCCCGTGTGTCGGGTTGTCGAGTTGCCAGTTTTGTGAACCGAAAAATGGGGCCCTGTTGTCAACGGAGGGGCCGCCGGTAGTGATGAGGGAGGCATTGGCGGTGCTTTCATGAGCCGCGACCCGCTTTGTTTTTCATGTTTCTTCAAGGATGAATCTCGAATGTGCCTCATAGAATGGAGGCAATGTCGTGCATTATTGGAGGATGGTAGCGACACCGTCATAAGTTTCATTCAAACCTGCAATAAGTTGCATCACCAATCGTTGATTAGTTACCGGTGCATCGACGTTGGAGAGTTGATCATCAATCATCTTAAGTTCCTGACAATAAGCCGGCTCATTTGGAAAATCGTCCTGCTGAATGTCCTTAAATTGATTTTCTAGGTACAAGGCACATTGTGTCTTATTATCCTGAAAAATATTTTGCAAGCGCTCCGACGTTTGTCGGGCAGTGGCGTCGGTTTCAATGATTGTATGCAATATATCGTTCGAGATCGTGCCGTATATCCATTGTAGGACAACCGCATCTAAGCGGGACTAAAGGTCATAATCAGAAACATCAGGGTGTTCCAGGGGCTTTGATTTAGGAGGGATGATATGGTCGATGACTTTGTACACACGATAATGAATCTTAAATAATTCCGCTCAAGATGAATACTGACCCTTTTCCATCTCAAGAGTTATGAGAATGAAGTTCTTGATGTTGTTAACTGCAAGAGCATGATGGAATTTAGGTTGTTCAGCCATTGAAAAATTTGGGGAATATGAGAGGGAGGAAGCGGCCGAGAGGTGGTAGGAGAAAGTTTGGGGAGGGCGGCTGCCGAGGGTTGGGGCGTCAGAGAGGTTAGGAAGGGAATTTTAGATTTTGGCTGCTGATACTATAAAGGAATATGTTTTAGTATGACGCAGATTTATAGACTTGAGCAGAATTTAAAGGGAAAGGACACCCAACAAAGCAACAACCGTCAAGATGTTATTAGATTCGAAATATATGCAATAAAAATACTACTGCTAGAATTTTGATCTCTTTTTCAATTTTCTTTTTTATCTGCTTTTTCATGTAGTACGTAAAAACTAATTATATAACTAAACTAACATACTGTACATACCCTTTCGTTCGGTGGTTGATTTTATTTCTATTGATAATACCACATGACAATTATGGAGCTCTAATTATATTTTATACAAACACTTTATAATAATTGTCCTACATTATTACTAAGATTTTTGGATTTTGTAGCAACTCAAGATAGTATGTGTATCCCTTAATTTTTGGCTCTAACTTTGATAAAAATTACTCCCATTCTTTCAGATTTTTTTCTCTCTCGTTCTCTCTCTGTCACCATTTTTCTTGTGTATCTTTTCACAAAAATAAAGCAAAAATAGAATACAACAAGAGGATAGAAGTAGGAACTCTAATTGAAAGCTAATAAAAAAAAGACAAAATAAAGGAGCTTGATGGAAACTCTTACGGAAGTCTACACTAAATCTGAACCAAAGTTGGAGATAAAGCCGTACGGGAATAGTGAATATCTATTACAAGTGCTTCGAAATGATAAATAACAAAGATTACAACAACAAGTTGTCAATCTTTTAATCTTGAACTAGAACTTCAAATCTGGATCTTGTATTCAGAACTACAAGAACATGAACTGCTACACTTGTGGCTTGTAGAATCGCTGAGAATTCGAACGGTTAGAGTCCTTTGAGTTTCAAGTTCACACCTGAAACACTTAGCAACCAATTAGATAATCACAACACCACCGGCTGAGTCGAGAGATAACTCTCTGTCTTTAAGACAAGATTGCCCTCGTATATAGGCTTTACGGAAGTGTGGGCAATAGTCTCTCAAGATAAAACAACAAACTATCAAATGTGCAAAGCCTACACAAATGACCCCAGCGAAGAACACGAATAAAGAAGATTGCAAAGAGAAGGATTGCTATTAGAAAAATCTGATCTCTTTGTGGTATTGTTAACTTGTGTGTAAGTCTATAGAATTGAGCCAAATGCCTCAATTTATAGGTGTGCAAGATGTCTCTTCATATGCCCATGTAATGGCCCTTTAATGCCAAGTAATGGCCATTGAATCCCCTGATGACCAGCCAAGTAATGGCACAAGTAATGACCATTTAAATGTCATGTAATGACCCTTTAATTCACCAATTAATGCAGCCAAATAATGGCTGATTTATGGAGGAAAAACTGTCATTTTAATGCTCCAAAACCTCTCCATAATCAGCCAAACTTTTGGAATTCCGTCCGGGTGGTGCCGCGGCCCTTTCCGGTGCCGCACCATCTTACACTTTGCACAATCCTTCCTTCGTTTACCGACGTAGAACACTTATTATTTAGCCAATAACCGTCCATTATTCTATGTCTCAAACATTTACTTACGTATCAATATCTCTTTCACTAACGAAATTTACGATACTTGGCACTACGAGTGCACGTGTGTGAAAACGATGTTTCCGACGTGCGGGGCCCCAATTGTTTGAGTCATAAATAATGGGATAAACTTAATTGAACATTAGTAAATTCCAACACGTACCACCAAGAAATATATGAGAAAGATTTGAATTTATTTGGATTTTGTGAAAATTGATGTTGAGTTTTGTTTGAAAACATTTATTAAAGCTTAGGATTTGATTATCTATTGATTTAAGAGCTATTAAACGTGAAGAATGGTATCAATCCACAAATAAAGCTTGTTTGAGTATGGGTTTGAAAATTCAAATTTGCGAAACTGTTGCTCGTTTCAATTGGGTGTTATTGCTGTTGAGGATCTCTTGGAAAACTCAATCGCTAATATGATGTACAAATGATATATTGTGTATTTCATTGTATGTCATGTGTATATACTATATATATCCTATTTATTTTATATATAAATGTGTTATATACATGACACACGCATATATGATATTGTATACAAGTGACGTGTGTGTATATATATATATATATATATATATATATATATATATATGACTGAAGTGTTGTTCAACCTCGAATTTTACTATGAAATTTGATCTAAAACCTCACCGAATCTGATCAAAACATCTCAAATTTGAGATAAGCTCTTCAAGATGTTTTCAAGCTTTTGAAATAACACCCAATCGAAAAATGACCCAAAAATTCGATTCAAAATTCAAGAGAAACTTCAATGGTGATCCAGCCTTGTTCTTCAATCAACCACCCCACCAAATACTGCTGCAGCTCAAGAAAATGATTCTCATTCGTATTTAGCCATAACAATGGGCGTTTTTTTTTTTGTTGTAATATAATTTGCAAGCTTGAAGACCTAAAAATAGAGGCTAGCTTTGTACAACAACAATGAGATAAAGAAGAAAAAGAAAATCTTAAAATTCCTAATTTTGTGAGTTTTGTTGAAAATTGTATATTTTATATAAATAGTTTATTGTTTTATATTAAAAGTGAAATAATACTATAAGATATTTTTTTGGTCAAAATGAAACAATAGTACTATTATGAGTTATTAACTTATTATAAATGAATTTTATTTCTGTAAATCTTCCAAAAAGGTTTGACAAGTAGTGGCCCATGAGCTTATATATCGGAAACCAGCCCATCAAAAATTAGCTCTTTGGACCTTTCATAGCCGGGTGTATTTAGTTGGGCCTAACATTTCCAACTCTCACATTATGTAGCACAAAATTAATAGTGTTGTACCACTTCTCATGTATGTCCTACCTGTTCTTTTCTTCTCTTTATTTATCCGTTGTCATAAATAGTGATTCGAATCTCATTTTACATGTCTCAACGGTATAGTTCAATTACTAAGAGATTCTAATATAAACTATAGTATTAAAATTTAAAAAAATGTCGCCTTCCCTAACTATGTGAATAATACATCTCATTCCACATGAGAACAATTGAAATTTGCTAGAAGGCATACAGTTAAAGCCTATGTTGGAGATTAAGAAGTTTAATCGATCAACTGTTTTGTTCAGATACAAATGAAATAAACAAAATAGTAAAATGGAATGAGGGATGTAGAGATTTCATCTGCCATTATTGATTGAATGAAATTGTAGAAGGATCAGAATAAGCCAAAAAATGTGAAGACAGCACAGATTTTCCCTCAAGTGTGTCACAGCTTCATAATGAACACAATATATCTTACATGTAACTTTTATTTATCAATTAAGTATGATGTTGGCTATCTCTTTTTAGAGCATAACACCTATAACACATCCCATCAGGTTGAAGAATTGTGTTTCTGCTGCAAGCGTGGTGGCTAACAGTTTGTTAGCTATTGTATTGTTACTTTAAATATATTATTTGTTTTAATTATTAATTAATTTTATTATATTATATCATTAAATTCATCATTATGTAATTTTAAAAAAATTATGTAACGAATAATTTGGTGTGATCTCGTAGTTACCTTATTTTTGTCTCACTTTGCCTTTACTTATTATTTACTATCATGCGTCATTTAATCAACTTTTTAATAATAATTGCTAATGTGTGACGGTATGTAACGGCGAAAGACATTACAATTTATCCGGACATTGTATTCATTAAAATAATATTATACGATATAATACATTACAAGGATCTATCGAAAACATCTCCTCTTCGTGCATAAGGTAGAGATAAGGTCGTCGGCGTGCACCCTGTTCTCTCATATCCCACTTCTAAAATTATATTAAATATATTGGTGTAATATGATAGGTAACATACACCAAACAAGCTACATGAATCTCATTTCACTTTAAAAGTGGCTAAACAAATTAACCCAGTTGAACAGTCAAAACATGACAATATAGAGTTTATCATAACACGGTAAAAAGGTAAGAGTAAATATATTGAAATAATAAAATGAAATCACGATGATTTTAAGTTGAAATTTTATTTGGCCATGCATTTTAAATTTTTTAAATTGTATTTTTTCTTATAGATATAAAACCCACAAGTTGTGAAAACCATTAAAACTTGTCCAATTTTTATATAATCTTACCAAATGAGCAAGTCATAGTTCATAACAAAATTAATACGCTACTAGAAGACCTTTCTAAAAAATACAACATCAATTAATCAAACTTTAATTAAAAAAAATGAAAAATTGAACATGTAACTACTCTTTAATACAATTCTCTCACATGATTGGTAAAAATAAATTTGTTATAAATATACTTAACAACTTGTAGATTTTTTTTCATTGGTAAATATATCTACCAACTTATAAATTCATTTTTATAAAATATAAATTTATGAGTTAATTTTTATATTTAAAAAATCTAAAATCGATCATTTGGAATTCCAGCCTTTTTAGATAATTTGGATTTTCATCTCAAATCTCATGTCCAAACGCCTACTAAAGAGGGAAAATTATAGAATCACTTCAACTTTAATAGCAAGAGTGTATGACTAATGAACAGCAGTAGTAAGTTGAGCAAACTGAGGCCCAAATATTACACAAATGCAGAGTTGCAAACGTGTCAAAAATTAGGACTTTACATTACCAAAAAAATTTCTGACAAAAAAATAAAAAAGTTACATGGGAGAATATAGAGAAAAGGTTAACGATAGATACTCTAAAACATATTCAAAAAAGTGTGTAGTAATTACTTTGGATTTACTTGTAGTATTAAATTAATAGACTTTCTTGGTAAATAGGTTTTTAATACTAAATAAATTACTGCCACGTACCCCTTCACCGGCCACCGTGCTACCACTCTGATCACCACCGTCCCCGCCGCCAACACCGGCTATATTAATTGCACTATTTTCATCACTTCTACAACCTAACTGATTCCTGTAACCAATACACATAGGGACATTCAAATTCAACACTCTAGCTTTAGCCCCACCGCCGGCCGATGCTGACGTCACTTTCCGGCGACTTTCAACTACCTTTTCTTTTTTAATTGGGCCGACATTACGACGGATCTGCCAAACTGGGCTGCTCCGGCCCAAATGAACCCCACCGCGGTTAGGACTACTGGGCCATTTCCTTGACTTGGACTCACCAGCAGAGTTGCTACGTGAACACGGAGCACTACTTACCTTTCGGGTCGCTAATCCGGATCCAGTCATAACCCGAGGCCTACTTGCCCCGTTTCCAGCGGATCTACTCCTCGAAAATGGCCAAATATTAATATTCAGCTCAGCTCCACTCACCCCATTGGCCCCACCACCAACAACTTTCTTCTCTTTCCTCTTCTCCTTCTCCTTACTATCTTTCTTCTCTGTTTTCTTGAATATATCTTTCCAACGCTTTGATGACGTTAAAGAACCTCGTTCACCCGACGAGTTGACTATTGCAGCAGATGGGTCGGTTTCGGGGCGACCCGACCCGGATGGTTCAGGATCCCTTTTGCTTGATGGGCATTGGAGTAGGTCTAAAGGGAGAAGGACGCCATGGGAGAAGAGCTGATCAGCAGAGAGTTGATTGGGCTGAGGAAAAGAGGGGTTTCGGACCATCCAAAACTCGAATTCGGGTGAATGGGTCGAGTCGGAGCTTCTTCTTTTTCCACTATTGCAAGGTGTAAGTCTTTCAGGCTCTTCCATTCTTCTCTACAAACAACTCTTTGTTTATATGCTTTTGAGCTTTTTTTTTTCCTTTCTGTTGTTACGAGGAAAGAACAAAAGAAAAAGAGAAAGAGAAGACCCTACAAACTCTCTACAAGCAATAAACAAATGAGAAGATAGATTAATAAAGATGGAGAGATGAAATTTGCATGTGGTAGGGGGGTGGGGTGGGGTGAAAGTTGGATGAATGAACAAAAGAAGTTAATAAAGGGATAGAAATAAAGGGGTAGAAATCTTACTGGTCCCGGTAAGGCGGTTTGACATGGATAGCGTAAGTTCGATTTTCCGCAATCATAAAAAATTTTTATATATTGGAAAATTTAATTTTATCTCATTGATCAAGTGCGCCTGAAAACCTAAATTATATATAAAAAAATAATAATAAATAAAGGGGTAGAAATCTTATCACTTTACCTTGAGAAATGACGGTGACAGTCTTTTTATACATAGGTATATGAGAATCTTGACAGATTGTTCTTTCTTAGAAGTGGTGGTATATATAGTGGTTGTACCTTCCGATCATTTACTATAATTTATAGTAGTAATTTACTTATCTCATAAATAAATCATCATATCCCATAACAATAATAACATACTCAATGTACAAATAAAATTAAGATAGATTAAGCTAGTGTTTAGCAATCATATTTTAAAGATTTATTTTTAAATATTTATTTGACTATAAATTTTAAAAATTCATCTTTAAAGAAAATTCAAATTCAAAAACTGGTCCACTCAAGTAACGTCAATTTATTTAAAAATAAAATACATTTTCAAACGTAACAGAGTTTCAAAAATTATAACTTCTAAAACTTAAATTTTCAAATGGTAAGTTTCAATTTTAAAATCTATAACGAAACCGAAGCTAAGATATAAATATCTTACTTGGAAGAGGCTCCTCTCCGTTTCCTCCGGTTGTGCTTTATAATTTTGACATCCGTCACTTTAAAGAATTATTCGGCGTACATCCTAATATTTTAGCAAAATTTAGTAGAATCCTTATCATTTTTCTCTATTTAAGTTTTGTCGAGTTGACTATAACTAAAACTAAATACAATCAATTATTTCCTATAAAAGATCTCTAAATCCCTAAAATTTAGCCTAATCAAATTTACTACAATTCAAATACAATGTATCATCTCCTAAAAAGCCTCTTTCAACTATACCATTCAAAATAGGAGCAGATTAATAAAAATACATTTGTAATCAATATTATTCTATTTACATTATACCAATGTGTAAATATAAGATATTTCAAAATTTTGTTATAGCATATTCACCGCATACTTAATATTTAATAACAGTATACCATTGCTTAATAAAATATTAATTTGAGTATAACTAATATATTATAGTTATTCAAAATTTATACGGTATAGTTATTTACATACAACACTAATATATCAAATATATATTATAAGCATATAAATTTGAAAAAAAATAATCTACATACGCTTTAGATGAGAGAGAAAGTGAGATTATTTTGAATTTAAGAAATTACGTTTTTATTGGCGTAATACTTATTTTCAAGTTCCATAATGAGATATTTTAAGATTCTAAAAAGTTGTATCTAATTTAATTAAAAGGTTAAGTGGTTATAATAAATTTTATTTATGATTCCTTTTTAAAGTAGTTATAATTTTATTAAATTACCTTTAAAGTTATATTCTGTGTAAATTCTTCATAAAAATTATTTGATTAATCTTTTTTAAATAAAAGGTTAAGTGGTTATAATAAATTGTATTTATGATTCTTTTGTAAAATAGTTACTTTTAAAGTTATACTGTGTAAATTCTTCATAAAAATTATTTGATTAACAGGTTAGAGAATGAGGCATTTAAAATATTAGAACACTATAATCATTATACAGTAAGTGAGCGTACATATAGAGTAAGATATTGAATTGATTAACTTAATAGATATTCAATTTTCACTACTAAGTTCAATCCCACTATATTTTTGGTCAAAGTCTTGGATATAGGATTCCTAGAGAGAACGAAAATGAAAGTTTGACCTGGTACAAAGTCAATTTTATGTTTAGGGCACGATGGCGTAGGAGTTTGTCACATTAGTATGGTCATCATAATATAATTTTAAGGGATACTAGTACATTATTTAAATATTAGTACATGATTTAGGGACCTATTGCATAAACATCGGCGGAGAGAAAGCCTTGGGGAGTAACTTCTATTGAAGCACTTATAAATGAGCAATAAGAGATTCTAATAGAGATACAGTAAAACATTTCTATTATAATTATTTTCTATAATATTATTTTATTATAATGATTAAGTTTCTTTTGGAGCTAATTTTTATGTTACCTCATATTATATCTTTTTCAAAACAGTATTCATTATAGTAATAAAAAAAAATTGAGATTTTTTTTTTACCATACATTATTCCTAGTCAAAATCTATGTCTAAGGACAAAAATAAGAAAAAGCATGGCATGAGAAAAAGCTACTCACTAACTCGTGGATGTAAAAAAAATATAAATATATTTTTTCTTAAATTATATAAGTATCATGTATCTTCAAACGTTAAGTAGAGTGCTCTCACATGCTGCCAACGTATTAAATTGTTACATTGAATACCAATCGCTAGTGGAAACATACGTAAGAATTTACCAAAATTGGAATAATGAAATGGTACTTCCTTTTCGCTGCCTTATAGAATGAATATTGTGTATACCTGTCTGTTTCAAGGTAAATTTTTTAATGCTATATTAAGAAGAGTAATAACAATACTATTCATCATTTACAAGTATATTAGCTATTTGTTGTATCTTTGGAAATATGTGTATTCAAAACATATACGTAAGGACTAAGATAGACTCGGTGCTAATAATTCCAATTCAAACAATTTTGGTAACATATAAACCCGGAAAAAATCGTTTTGATCGAGCTGTTAATACCCCATTCGCGTTTAACTGATAGTATTAATTATTAAACATGAACGAGTTGCACTACGTTAGTATTCTGCACATATCTAATGGAATCCACTCAGTTGCCACCATTAAAATAGACTTAAGAATTTGGATGAAATGAAGATCCACCATGAGTCTAGGTACGGGTAATTTTAGGGGCTTCTTTATTTTTATTGAAACAATCAATAATGATTTTGGAGTCAATTGCGAATTTACGAGCTTGATGAATGTAGAGTAAAATATAAAGTAATACCAACCTCAACATTAAGATAGGAGTAATATTTAAATGGCATCGTAGCGCTGAAGATCTGCAATCCTCATCTCATTCGACATGATACTATTTGAAAATTTAAATAATCTAACATTCAACATGCATTTTCCGATTTCTTATACATTCTGAAGTCTACGAAGTAGTGTTTTTCTTATGTTGTTAAAATTCTCAAACATTAAAAATATCCATGATGAAGTAGTATACATTGAATCAATTACTTTTGTTTTACTGTATATTCACAAAATTCTTCTATGTTTGTTGCCTCGTTTGTCTTGTATCTTGTCATTGTGTTGTCATATTTTTACTTGTTATCTTAGTTCAAACTCTTTCTTTTCTTTCGAAAACAACATTTCTACCCCGGAAAGATAAAGTTTATTTGTGTACATACTACTCTCTTTAAACTCAGCTTTGTGGGATTATATTAAATATGTTGTTATATATTTATAAAATTATTATTTGAATGATGAGTGGGGTGAGTATATTCCAAATTGGAGCGACGAATTTCAAGTTGCAATAATGTGTGTGATTCTTCATTATTATGTTGAAGAAACTAACAAGAAGATGAATGAACGGAAATCCAAAGCTATAAAGTGAGTATTTTGGCAAGGCTGTAAGTACCCTCAATTTCAATTTAATTGTCTCATTTTTTCTTTTGTTCATCCCAAAAAAAGTATCTCCTTTTATATTTAGTAAGTTGACAATTCAAACATCCTACGTGTCAAGTTTAAAATCATATAATTCAAAGACTTTTTATTACTTTACACATATTTAATTTAAGACCACAAAATTAAAAATTTTATCTTTATTTTTTAAATTTTGTGTCAAGTTAAATTAAGATAATTAAATTATGAGTTACAGGGTATTTGTTATTGGCCAATGGATTGATGTCATGTCATTGTTTGATAAAAGGAGATCATATCACATCAGCATGCTTTAACTGTTACTGTTGAACTTTCATTTTCAAAGAACCATTTCAGTTATTCTCCTCTAACCACTTTACGAGGAGAATTCATGATTTACGTCTTGATGATGCAAAAAATATTGCATTATTAAATAAGGATTTATTTTCAAATATTGCATTAGTAAAAAATTAAAAATTATAACGACAGCAATATACGTCTCATGAATAGGGTTTGAGATGCATTGTATAACTTAAGAAAGTCACGTTTATCACATACGGATGCATTTTCTCTTTTTTACTCCCGATATTTCCTCTTATCTATATTACTATCTGATTTTAATAATTTTAATCTTAAGGAAGTTGGCCAATTATTTTTACCTCTCGATTAGACACCCAATTTTATAAATATTCCACTAAGTTTAAAATTAGGATAAATTTGAAAAGTAGAGAAAATGAATTCTACTTGTCTAAAATACCAAATATTTTAAAACAAATTCAAACGATTAATATTTAAAGTTTGAAAACATATTCGAGGATGTCATATGATCGATAAATATTTATTATATACATACATAGTGTTACTCCCTCCGTTTCATTTGAAGTGTCTTAGTTTAACTTGACACAATTTAAGAAAATAAAAGAAAACTTTTGAATCTTGTGATCCTCAATTAAAGATGTATGTAATGTATTAAAATGTTCATTGAATATTGCAGTTTTAAACTTGTCAGGTAGAATGTTTGAATTACCAACTTACTAAATATAAAAAAACAAGTCACTATTTTTTAAATATACAAAAAAAATAAGACGGAAGAATTAATAGTTATTATATTTCACTTTTTGTACTAACTGACTTAAAGTATTTGTATTTAATGTTGACAGAAGAAAAGATTCCTCTTTTACTTTCAAAATTAAGAAGAAAGAAAATAAAATCGAAAAGGAAAATGTTGTGGTGAAAATTGTTACTCAAATGGAAAATATGATAGCGTTGACAATCCAGCTTCATTATTGTGCTTTTTTGAAGTATACAATAATTTCCCTGCCATCTCACATGTTCATTGCATTGAGACTTTGGAAATGCGAGTTTTGATATTCGCATTTGTTTAATTAAATTGGAGAATTAATGCAATTGAATGCCAAAAAATATGATGGATAGAATAGATTTGCGTCGATATGTTCCACATTCGAGCTAGCTAAAGCTTTTTAACAACAAATGATTTTGTACCCAATAAAACTCAATTTAAAACTTCTAATTAAAAATGTAAAAATATTTTACACTTCATCAGAGAAACACCATCAGCGTATATCTAGTGAGAACTAAAATTACATTCTTTGTGTCATATTATTCCTTGGTACATTTTATACTCCTATTGAACTTCAAAATATGTTTTTTGTTTCTTATTTTCTTGTCAAAAAGATGTCCTAAGACAAAGCATTCAAAGTTGTAGAAACTTTAAATTACATAATAATCCCTCCAGAAGATGGGCCAAACATTTTCCCAAAGAAATTGTTGTTCATTTCTTTTTATTTACTATCAATTAATCCATGCAATAATTAATATATAATATAAAATTAGGAATAGACAATTCTATGTGGCACCTTTCTATGACTAAGTATTCTATTTATTTTTTAAATCTTTTTTTGACTTTTTATATTATTTTAAATTATTTTATTTTAATTTAAAAGGTCATTTTCATAACTCACACCCATTCATCTTCATATATAACTTCTACTCTTAATTAGTATTAGTAATTAATTTTATAATTTTATTATTATATAAGTTATGACACCTAATTAAAATCACACCAACATGGTATTCTCATTCTAATAAATGGAGAGTATTGTAGAATAAATGAGGAGATTATCTTTTTTCTCTTTTGTTGTGGCTTTTTATATCATTTTAATTATTTTATTTTAATTTAAAAAGTCTTCTCCATAACTCACATCCTTTCATCTTCATAACTTCTACTCTCAATTAGTATTAGTAATTAATTTCATAATTACTAATTTAATATACAAGTTATGACACCTAATTAAAATCACACCAACATGGTATTCTTCCAATAAATGGAGAGTAATCAATATATCTAATAAAGCTATGAATAGGCAATCCTATGAGACACTTCTCTATGGCCTTCATTGGCATTTATTTTTTCTCTCAATTTTTTGATATTTTTCTCTTCAT